>CAVLGL010000083.1:11960000-12307500 GCA_963668995.1 Parnassius mnemosyne | reverse complement strand
TGAAAGACATCTGCTGCTACACTAATGGACCGTTACTGACTGAGAAAATCTTCAATAATTAAGTTTATGATGAATATTAAAAACTTCTAACACTGGAAGTTGGAATTGATCCATGACATCAGATATATTCTAGTTCATTAATCAGTCTTACCATATTATCATGATCAATCTGCCTCTGCTGACGCTTCCTATGCACAGCAGCTGCTGCTGGAACAGGTTTCCTGATAGACTGTTCCCGCATTGTTATTGATGACTTTTTATTGTTGCGTGCGCTCAGTATCTTATTGAGCAATATATGGTTGTGCCTCTCAATCTCTCGCAGTCTCTCATTTGTGAACGACATGTTGATGCGCCGGGTTGGTGGTACCGACACAGAGCTTAAAAAGGGAATTTAACAAATTTTAAAATGTTCCTCAACAAATAAGATATAGGGCCTAACAGTAAACTATATAAACTTTAAGACAGTTTATGACAACACTAATTACCTACATAAAACATTACTGTTTTATTACCACCACTCACCCATAATTTGTAGATCTGCCTGATAATGATGGTTGTTTAATATTACAACTATTTGATAAACTTTTTGACAACTTTACAATAGGCTGAGGGGATGAACTTATGTGAACACTATTTGCAGACTTGCTTTGCTGTTTAACTTCCTCCTGTATCACTTCTATTTCTATGTCGCTTTTATCTTCTTCGAATTCATCAGAGTATGCAGCATCTTCATTTTCATTGTTATCCGAATGTGATTTATCATTACCTGAATCAGATTCTTCATAAACACATGTTTCAACACAAATGTTAGGAGGTCTTTTCATAGCATCTACTATACAACCCATCTCTGAGAAATCTTTTGTGAGCTCATCAATCTCGTTATTGTTCTCCTCCTGGTACAACTGTTTACATTTCATTTTGTTATAATCTCCGGATGAAAATTCCATATCAATGTAACCATTAACATCTACTGTTGTTTCACTACGAGACATACTGTGCGGTGAAGCGTGCGAATTGTCTTAAACTGCTAAAAATTAAGATCATATTATATGTGCAAGTTTCTACATATAATGCTTTTTTCATATAATTTCATTTTTAACAAGCTTAAATTACTAACTTTGTTGCAGTACAAATAATTACTGTCTACAATAAAAATATTATTTAGTGTTTTTCGCTATATTTTTCATAAAATAACCACAAAATGTTTCTAAAATATTTGATACTTTAGGACAGTTACTATAAGCACATATCTCTACAATATTTAAAAAGCAGAGAAACACAAAAGAAAAATGAGTATAGTAAAATTCTAAATATACAAAAAATCTTTACATGTCAAAATATTTGTTTTTAGAATTTCACAAGTGTAAAAAGTTTTTTTAGTGGCCTGACACTGTCGCTGTACTTTATATAGTAGAATAGTAGAATGTTGTGATTTTGTATACTATAGTTTTGCATCTAGATATTTTATTTATTGAGCATAAGCAATCTAATTGATTTATTTAAAAAAATCAATAATGAAGTCACAACAACACAAACAAAAATCGCGCCATTTTCGTTAGTTACGTTTAGTGCTGCCATTGCCATGACATCTGAATTCTGGATCTGGAAAATTTGGCCATATTTTCAATTGCCATGTTCGGTGAGTAAAATTGCCGTGTTTGTATAAAACATAGGTCACGTCTGCCGTAGCATGAAAATGAATAAAAATTATACGATGTGTTCGTATAATTTTTATTACTATATTTTTCAAAATAAAGCTTTCAGCGTCTATTGCAACTTTGCAACGAAAGTACTTTCGCAGAGTTTTTTCGCAAGTTTTTTATTTGTAGCAATAAGATAGTTAAAGGCGTGATATAGTTATATCCCTAGGGCTATAGCTATATGCCGAAATATAGTTAAATGAAAGCGGTTCATAACTATCTCACTAGACTAATATAGTGAAATATTTATAATTGTAGTTTGTTTGTAATTTGCATTGTACCACTTTTGACTTATACTTTTTGAATTTTTTTAAATTAAAAAGTTAAATTCTTTCAATATCATATAATTATAATTTGAACTCAACCTCTAAGAAGCCAAAATTCTGAAAAATTTAAAACGTAATGCTTTCTCTCGCGCTTTTTTTCGCTTTAAAGCCTTAAAGAACACACGAGTCCGTTTCCAATTTAAATAATTTTTATTATTTTATTATTTATGGTTATATAAAAACGTAATTTAAGAACTACTACGCAAAACGTTTGATTCAAAATTCGAATACGCGGTATGTCGACAACAACGGGGTGGAGACTAACCATAAGACTAACCGAGAGACAGAGACCATCTTGATACGGAAGAGACTCATCTCCAGCTGTGGACTTTTATAGGCCGATAAAGTGTAAGTGATAAAGATAAGTGTTTATCGCGCGCACTTGATATGATTCATGCACATTATAAAAGAAAAAGCGCTGTTTGTCCCTGACACGCAAAAATAGTTCAATTGTTAAAAACTTGCTTGTAATATAACATATTACAAGCAAGTTTTTACAATAAGATAACAATGATTTAAGATAAGGGAAAATAGGTAGTTGTCTGTGAGTCAGTATTTCAAGTCGTTTTCATTCATAATGTTTGATTGTTTTTTTTTTTAATGTTGGTTGTGTCTGATCGCCAACTTTTAAGAAGTATAATTTTTAAACACCTTAAGTGACGCTATGATCATCAACAAAAACAAGGAGCAAGACGCAACGAATGGCTGTTTTTTTTTATAGAATAAGGGTGACAAACGAGCATACAGTCCACCTGATGATAAATGATTGCTGTGGCCCATAGACATCTACATCTATCTTCGTTTGCGACTTAAAATGCAGATGCGTTGTCAGCCGTGAAGACTAAGATAGAATGCCTCTTTTCCAGTAAAAAGGGTCTCCGGTTCTCTACACTCACCATACGAAACACAGGAGCATTAAGCTGCTATTTTACGCTGGTATTCTGTGAGAGCGTGGTCCTTCCCCGGTCGAGCTGACCCATTCGAGTTACAACTATACTATTATTGCGCGCCACTATTAATGTCTTGTGCATGGCAACACTAGTTACACTAGCGCCCTCTAGTGTCGAGTAGCAGAACTAGGAGAGTCAAGATCCTTACAGAAATTTCGGGACCGATATGTACTCGAACATTCTAGATGTCGTTACAGTAGAAGGTTCTGGAAACTATCTGAGGCCCTATATAAGGCCGGTATAGACCACGACCGAGGCAGTATTGAATTGGCGATACAAGAGAATACTACGAAGCGAAACAACTGCGAACTTAAGTGATCAGTAATACAATTGTGTTTTATTATTAGTGTGGTTTTAGTTTGTAAATAGTGTTGTGTAATTAAAGTGTCAATTTGGTAATTCAATCGGCAGTTTTTTTAATTGTCTCGAACCCCAAGCTCGTAACACTATTATTATGGCTGCAGCATGGCCCTACCACGTAAAAAATGGTGTAGATATTAGTATAATCTGTTTTTCGCACAGTCGGCTCTAAGTGGCTCTGTCACATGTTATCAGTTAAAAAAAATGTATACATTAATTTCCGACGGTGGCACGTCCAATATTGTTTGTATAAAGCGAAGCATTGCAGTGAGGAATAATAACAAAACCAAGGAACCGAAAAAAGTGATTACCATTTTTGTATTGGTTTAACGGTTTTTCTTGGATTTTCTAGTAAAAGCAATGTCACACTACAGGGCACAAGCCTTCTCTCAATGGTTATAGAGTAGTTTGGCTTGATGCACTGTTCTAGTGCACATAATTGAGAATTATAAAAAGTTATTATATCTTAAATCGAAGCTTCATTAGTATATATTGGTAGGATGTGTAAATGATACATGTTAACAGGTATAAAACAAATCTTGAGTTCAACTACTTAACTTTAAATAAAATAATAAAATAGAATAAAATGGAACATGGTGCAATTTATCGTACGACGCTCATTGGCTCTTTATAGAAAATGGGTAATTGGATATGTTCGTTAATATATTTATGGACTTGCGCAGATTAATTGCAATAACCTGTAATAATAACTCTCCACAGATTTTACATATAAAAGGCATTGTACATATTAGACTCAGTTTATATTCTAAGTCTATGATAATAAAGGATATTGAATAAAACTATTTTTATGGATTTTATCCCTGACGTTTCGGGTGCTGCAAAGCAACCGAAACGTCGAGAATTCAAGATAAGTTGAACTAAACGCGATACAATCCGTAAAAGTAGTTTTATACAATGTGTAGTGTCCGCGTAAATACAAGAAATCATTAAATAAATTCTATTTTGCACTGCTGAACACGGCAATTACAAATTCGTTCGTGGCAGCACTGATACCATAGAGCAGGGATTGAAAATGGTTCCAAAATACCGGTATAGTACAGGTATTTAGGGGTTACGGTCCCTGTACCGGAACAGGAACCAGAACCTAAATTGGAACCTTTAAGAACCTTTATTTTACCGGTTCCTAAGCAAAGCGAAAGCGAGTCCAAGGTTGTTTGAGGTTCAGTCGGGTAGTAGGCACAATGCGGCGCACGGCGGAGTGTGAGGATAGGGGAGTTTGTAAAACAGCACATTTGTATTGGCGGATCTTCTCTTGCATATACGCGCGCGCCACTCGCTCGAGTTCGTACTGATAAAATTATAGTTTACCCATTTGTATTTGATTGTTGTGTGTATAAATAGTTGTAATACATTAGTGTAATAGAATAATTATAGTAATAGGTAAAATATATTAGTATACTAATATATTTGAAGAAGAAGACGTTAAGTTAATCATTATTACGAAAACTGACAATGGGCCGAAAGAAATCTAATTTTGTGTATAAATATTTTATATATGATGAACATCAAAAACATTCAACATGTACTGTCAATGACTGTGGTGCAGTTATAAAGGTAAGTACCTAAGTAATTATGTCATTATTTAATCGTTTTTTATTTAATATGCTAAACAAGCTATTTGCCTTCGTATAAGTGGTATAAGTTAGTGTAGTGTTATAAATTATAATTTTATAGAAACTACGTTATTATAAAGGATTTAAGTGGTTTCATAGTAATTAATATTATGAAAGGTATGTATTTGAAGAATATTGCAAATAATGTATGCGGGTTCGAGCCCCACACGGAACTCGTGAATTTGTTACACAAATTATTGTTGTTCCGAGTCTAATGATTAACTAGAGAGGAAGCAGTTGCTTTTTTAGTTTAGTAAGTAACCCTAACAAAACATATCGTAAATATTATTTCAATATTTTAGCGATCCCGGACTTGAGCTGATAACGCAACCTGTGACAATATGTATGTAATTTATTCAACTGTGGTTGTGTATATGTGTTGGACATAGTTATGCTTGTTTTTGCATGTATGTGTGTCTTGTGCTCGAAAGACTGCGGCGGTATTATTGCTGAATTGCATTTGGTGTTTTCTTTTCTAACAAAATATTACAACCAAATTCATAATTCAAGAGAGTAAATTGACTAATATAATAAATGTATGGAAGAATTGAAGTTTTTATTTTGCTGTTTCGGGCTTGGTCCCGAAGTGAACTTTGTTCAGTGATAGATAAGTATAAATATAAATATTTAACACTACGAACAAAGTTTACTTTGGGACCCCTTAATAAAAAAAAGTATAAAGTACTTCCAGTTCCATTTCCAGTACTATCACCAACGCTGTTTCTTCTGCATATCAATGATATATTGCAAACCGGTAAGCATTCATTGCTATGCGGATGACAGCACTGGTGATGCTCTATACACCGGCCGTGCCAATATTTTTCGGGAAAACGTCGCCGAGTACCGGAACAAACTTGTGTCTGAAGTCGAGTCTTTGCTGGACAAAGTCTCGGATTGGGGGCGACTTAATCTAGTCCAGTTTAACCCTCAGTAGACACAAGTTTGGGCGTTTACCGCTAAAAAGAAACCCTTTGTCGTATCTCCTCAGTTTCAAGGTACTCCCCTTTTTGCCTCAGCCAGTATCGGAATCCTCGGCGTCGACATACCAAGTGACGTGCAGTTTCGTGGTCAATTTGGAAGAGAAGGCCAAATTGGCCTCTAAAAAGCTTGGCGTGCTGAGCAGAGCGGGACAGTATTTCATGCCGGCACACCGCCTGCAACTTTACAAGGCGCAGGTTCGGCCCACATGGAATACTGTTCCCATCTCTGGGCAGGGGCTCCCCAGTGCCAGCTCCTTCCACTTGACCGCATCCAGCGCAGAGCGGCTCGAATCGTCGACGACCGAGTCCTTTCCGATCGGCTCGACTCATTGGCGCTGCGAAGAGATGTTGCATCTCTTTGCATTTTCTTTCGCATTTACCAGGGGGAGTGCTCTGAGGAATTGTTCGGATTAATCCCAGCCGCCAAATTTCACGAACGCACATCGCGGCAGAACTCCCGATACCATCCACACCATCTGGATGATTGGCGGTCCACCACTGTGCGATTTAGAAGATTTTTCTTCCTCGCACGACTTCCTTGTGGAATAGTTTACCACCAGAGATTTTTCCGGACCGATACGACTTAGGGACCTTCAAAAAAGAGCCTACTTCTTTTTAAAAGGCCGGCAACGCATCTGCAATTCCCCTCGTGTTGCGGTTGTTCATGGGCGGCGGTAGTCACTTACCATCAGGTGAGCCGCATGCTCGTTTGCCCCCCCCCCCCCTCCTATTTAAAAAAAGTTATTTTTAATACATAATTGGAAATAGCTTCCATTTATTCTATTTAATTTATCTTCTTATGGTATTTATTTAAAGTGAACTGTACTCAAAGATGAACACATATTTCTAAGCTTAACGTTCTTGTTTAGATATTTGTTCCATTGTTTGTTTTATTCAATTTGTTTCAAACTTTCTTGATTGTTGTGATTATTTAGGCGCAGAATGCCCAATTTTCAAAATACCGAATTCCCAAAATGCCTAATTCTTATAATGCCCAATTCTTAAAATGCCTAGTTTTCATTTTGAGAATTGGTCCATTTAAGACTCAATTGCCTTTTTGAGAATTGGGTATTCTGAACTTAAGCTTTTGGTGTTAGCGATTACTTAAGTTTGCCTACTTGACTAATTTTTAATTTAGCATATTAATAAGTTATAACTTATTATTTTGTTAGATACTCTTGCGTTAAACAAACTAACCATATTAGAAAGATGCTGCATGTTACAGTAACTTGCGAGTTTTAGTAAATTTATGAAAGTGCTTTTATGCTTTTTACAGGGAAATCATGGAACAAATTTGTTAAAACACATGAAGAAGCATCCTGTGCAATATAAGCTTATACTTCAAGAGAATAGCGCAGAAAGTGGAGAACACGTCGAAGTAAATAGGAAGAAAAAATCCAAACAAGATTTCGAAATAAAACTGTTGGGTGAATGTATAAATTTAGTAACGACGTGTGGGAGGCCGCTAACTTTGATTGATGACAAACCTTTTCAAAATAT
Organism: Parnassius mnemosyne; assembly: GCA_963668995.1. Taxonomy (NCBI): domain Eukaryota; kingdom Metazoa; phylum Arthropoda; class Insecta; order Lepidoptera; family Papilionidae; genus Parnassius; species Parnassius mnemosyne. Next base: position 12,300,050 of record CAVLGL010000083.1, on the reverse strand, counting down.
ATTGGATATGGCAAAGGCAGGATGCTCACACAGTCCCATAAACTCTCACAAAATTCGTGAAGCCACCCAAAACAAAGCTGACAATTTGCGTGATGATATTGCTTCAAAAATTAAAAAGCAACTTATAAGTCTTAAATTAGACATCGCATCATGCCATTTGCGAAGTTTTTTAGGAATTAACCTGCAGTTCATCGAAAATAACCAGATAGTTATCAAAACATTAAGTGTGACTGAACTCACCCAAAGACATACAGCCGAGTTTTTAAAGGACCAATTAATTTATGTATTGAATCGCTTCAGGATATCTATCTCCCAAATTTATTCCATAACCACTGATAATGGGGCAAATATGCTGAAAATGGTCAGATTAGTGGAACAAGCCTTAAAAACTAGCATCCAAGAAAATGAGGATGATTCGGATGATGACGAGAATGAAATAATGGAGATGGCGAGTGATGAAGTAAATTTCATACTCGAGGATTACTTAGAAAGTGAACATTACACGGTTGCGGCCGTTAGGTGTGCTGCACATACGTTGCAGTTAGCGGTACTAGACGCTTTAGGGAGTGAATCTTCATCAATTCAGACGATGCTCACAAATGCGCGTGAGGTTATAAAAAAGTTACGCACCACAGTGTACCAACACTTGCTAAAAAGAATGGGGGCTAAAAAACCTGTGGTGGATTGCCCGACGCGTTGGAGTTCGACTTATGATATGCTTATTCGGCTACTAGAACTTCGGCCAACATGTACAGAGTATTATGAGCTCTATTTGTCCGAAACTACGTGGAATTCTATTGAGATTACTGTCGCCTCTTTAAAACCAAGCAAAATCTTGACTAAAAAGTTACAAATGGAACAACTGACTATGGGTGACTTTTACCTTAATTGGATAAATTGCAAAATAGAGCTGAAGGCGATAAACACCACCCTCGCGTGCGAATTACATCGCAACATGGAAATTAGGGAAAAAGTCATCTTCGAATCTAAAGCGTTTGTCGCAGCTGTATATATGGATCCACGCGTTAACTTCCTGTTAACCACTGATCAACAGGAAATTGCAGAAAATGCGTTGGTTAGTGCATGGATGAGGTGGCGCAAATTAAATAAACAAGACCGTGATAGTACAGTGTTTAGCTCTCCTGTTGCCTCTACTTCAACGCAGCAGCAAAATGAAGGTTCTCAGCTCGAAGATTTCTTGGATCAGTCATATAATAATACTCTGCGAGGAGATCCAAGCTATGGCTGCGCTGGAGACGGCTCAGATATCAAAGTACACTTAAAAGAATTTTTGAACAGACAGGTGCGCCTTCCTCCGAGCAAAAATATTTTATTATTTTGGGAAAGGAAAAAAAATATATTGCCTGACCTGTATATTTTATCAAAGATAGTACTGGCTGCACCTAGTACACAAGTCAGTGTGGAGAGGTTATTTTCCTCTTTGAATTTTGTATTCAACAAACTTCAAACGAAATTAAAAAGTGACTTAATTGATGATATCTTATTCTTAAGAAATAATTCAGATAATGAAACAGTTTGATAATTTTCATCATAGCATAGATCTTATTATTATGTTTAAAGTTTATAAACCTATATGACTATGATGATTGACTATGATCATAGGTAATTACAGATCCCCGATTCTGTTGCGCATCAATTACTAAGCTTAGAATAGTTAGATAATTTCTCCCTTATAATTACCAATAAAACAAGGAAGGGATTGGAATATTATAAGACCTGACAAACAATTTTTATGTAATTTTACTTAGATACTACATCTGGATAGAATGAATATCCAGATGTAGTATCTAAGTAAACTTATATTAAAAATTGTTTTTCAGGTCTTATAATATTCCAATCCCTTTCTTGTATGTTTGGCGCCAAATTCAAAATTACGTTTTTTGCAAATTGCTGTTGTTTTTAGGATATATTTTGATAAAAATTAAAAAAAAAATAAGAGTATAAATTATAATATTTGTTAATCGGGGCCAACGTCGGATTAAGGCCCGGGCAAATAGACGCGACAGTACAGTTTCATTCATATTTTGATCGAAGCGTGAATGAAAATGTTTTGTTGCGAAACTATATCGTGTCAATTTGCACAGGATTTATACATACTGGCGCAGAGTCGAAGCTTTTCAAGTCTAGTTTTTCGCCTATAGTATATTCATCTTTATATCCCCGTTATTAAAAAACAAATTTGTGTTATGAAAATATCTCGCGCTTGCGACCCGATACTTCAACTCTGCACCAATGTGAGGAGAGGTCTATAATAATAATTATCTAGAGTTGATAAAAGAACGAGTTTTATGTTATGTTAAATGGTCAGTTATAAAATAAAATATATTTTTTAAGTTATCTTATTACTTTTATTTTTAAAAAAATATAGAGACATACTAATGTAACTAACTATTTAATAATCACATTTGAAATTACTTTACACTTTTTGTGATTATTTAGATTATGTCTTCTCTAAATCTTTATTATGTATTCCTTTTGCGGACTGTAAGTACTCAAGTATGTCAATGTAACACCTAGTCCTGATGCATGGTTGAATATTCTTTAGTTCTTGTTCAATCAGTTGAGAAAAAGTATGATTTCTGTCGTCAACATCGTTGTAGTGCAATAGACATTCATTACATTCATTTTTTTTATTTTTTCCCGTGTATTCAGTCAGTTGACATTTCTCCTTAAGATTTTTTTTTATCAAATGCTTCAATTCATCGTCTGTATCGGGAATAATACAGGTACGTTTTATTTCTGAAAGTAAGAAAACAAATATGTAAAGAAAACAGACACCAATCACGAGAACAGTCGGAAATAAATACATATCAAGGATTCAAACCGCCAGACTATCATACAATCTATCATTACTCATTACTATTATAGCTGACTTACCCCTCACAATAACAAGCATATCAAATGAAAACTAGCCATCAACCAACCAACTCGTATAAAATACCCCGCGACAAGCTTTTAGAAAAGCTATAGGTAACTAAATGGTTTATTGAAAATTGCCTATTAATTATATTACATAAATTGGACACACAATTACATGCAGGGTTCATGTAAAGTAAAGTAACGTTGCAGCTTATTTACGTCCCACTTCTGGGCACAGACCTCCTCTCATTTCTGAGAGGGTTTTAGGGTAAGGAAATGCCCGCGCGCGCTGCCCCAATGCGTTTTGGCGAACTTCACATGTCTTTGAAATATTTTTGTATTATTTCTCAGACATGCAGGTTTCCTCACGATGTTTTCCTTCACCGCCGAGCACGTGGTAAATCAGAATTAGTGCCGGCGGGGATCGAACCCGGGTTGCTCGATTACTGAGAAGCTTTCAGCGAGCGCTAACCATCTGAGCTACCACGGCTTGCAACTATACTAATCAAATACAAACATACATACCCGTACATATTTACAAGAACATTATAGTTAATATACGATGTGAAGTATGAATGCAGCTACAATGTTAATGAATACAAAACATTGATATTAGACACTTACCTTTATCCATTTTAATATAACCTAATTACTCACAATAATAATTATTTACTCGTATATTGTATAGTATAGTATCCTCTAATACTACAGACGAAGGCGAACTAAAAGAAAAGGCATGGTATGCTAAGCACGCTCCCAACGCATCCCCTCTTCTATAAAGAATCTTTTAATCGGGTGACAAGGAACCGATATAAAGGTATATTACCGGTTCCGAGAACCTTTAAATCATCAGATATAAAGGTTCTCGGAACCGGTATTTAGAACCGGTACATCGGAACCCAAACCGGAACCGATACCGGAACTGGAACCGTAACGAAAAGAGGAACCTTTATAAGAACCTAAATGAAGAACCAGAACCGAAATTGGTACCGGTTTTCAATCCCTGCCATAGAGTAAGTGTAATTTTGACCACAGACATCATTTTCGAATATTGTTGCTCTCGGGTCACTGTCAAAGTAAGGCCAGACACATACATACGGAAATCCGTTTCGGGATTCCGTTTCGATATTCCGATTCGGGATTCCGAACGCAGCAAGTCCATATAAAATCTATGACCCGCCACACACGTACGTTAGTTTTCCGTACGGAATTTCTCCTATTCGAGATTCCATATGACCGCCTGTGCGTTCGGGATCCCGAACGGAAAAAAGCCGCTCCGAACGCACGTCTTCCATAGATTTTGTACGAGTCGCAACACACATACGTAAATTCCGTATGGAACGCGCTCAATGTTCGTCGCACGACCGAAGCGAGTAGGTGTGTTTATGTATGTTTTTACATTTAATCTTGTAGGTGTATAGCTTTTCGTAACCTTTCATCTTATTTTATTTAATAATTCGTCGAAAGAATTTACATACATAAATATTTGACAAATATCTCTGGATAGATAGATCTTTTTACATAGTATTGACTATATTGCAAGCTTAGGGTGATAAGGGGATGCACCTAGTAAAAATGATACAGCAACAATGGAATCACAATTAGAAAATCGTCGTCATTATTCGCTAGCAGAATGTCTAGACGCAATGGCTAACGTCTCTCAACTGACCCTTGTTATTCCGAACGGAAAAAACGTATGTGTGTGATGTATTCACGGAATCTAGATTCCGTTTCGATATTCCAATTCGGGATTCCGAACGCAGCAAGTCCATATAAAATCTATGACCCGCCACACACGTACGTTATTTTTCCGTACGGAATTTCTCCGATTCGAGATTCCGTATGACCGCCTGTGCGTTCGGGATCCCGAACGGAAAAAAGCCGCTCCGAACGCACGTCTTCCATAGATTTTGTACGAGTCGCAACACACATACGTAAACTCCGTACGGAATGCGCTCAGTGTTCGTTACTGATGTGACGAGTTGGATTTTTTTTGACTCGAGTTGCTCGAGTTCATATGGTTACTGACTCGAATCGTAACTCGAGTTGACTCGAATCGATGTCTGCTGTAGGGAAAGAGAGGCGACTCGGCCGACTCGGGGACCACGAGTCAGCTCGAGCTCGAGACTCACGAGCGGATCGCTAACGGTCAATCAACTAATAAAATTAAACAACAAAATGTCAATGGTTTAGTTTTTAAATAATTGCTTAATTTATATTATAGCAAGTTATAGTTATAAATAGTAGTAGTTATAAATAAAATAAAAGAAAAAAAATGTCAATCAAAATAAACATTCAACGCAGTTTTTCATTCGCGCAATTCCGTTTCCGTTCCGATCCTGGCCGAGCGAGCCCGACTCAACCCGAGTTCTATAATCTATTCGAGTCGATACGAGTACGATGCAACACCTTACGAACGGCGCGCGCGCGTGTGTATCGTAACATAATAAATAATAATTCACTCAACTCGAGTTGATGCGAGTTGCAACGCCTAACGAACCGCGCGCGCGAGCCGCGTGTGTAACTCGGAACAACTCGCGTGTGTAACTCGGAACACCGCGTATAACTATAACGTCCGGTTTGCGTTCGGACGACCGAGTTGATTCGAGTTGCTTAAAACTGAACTCGAGTAGACTCGTTTAAGGTTTGATTCGAGTTACTCGAGTCAAATAACTCGAGTCGCACACCGCTAGTGTTCGTCGCACGACCGAAGCGGGTAGGTGTATTTATGTATGTTTTTACATTTAATCTTGTAGGTGTATAGCTTTTCGTAACCTTTCATCTTATTTTATTTAATAATTCCTCGATAGAATTTACATACATAAATATTTAAAAAATATCTCTGAATAGATAGATCTTTTTACATAGTATTGACTATATTGCAAGCTTAGGGTGATAAGGAGATGCACCTAGTAAGAATGATACAGCAACAATGGAATTTGCAATTAGAAAATCGTCGTCATTATTCGCTGGCAGAATGTCTAGACTCAATGGCTAACGTCTCTCAACTGACCCTTCTTATTCCGAACGGAAAAAAACGTGTGTGTGTGATGTATTCACGGAATCCCGATTCGGGATTCTGAAACGGAATCACGAAACGGAATTCCGTATGTATATGGCCGGCCTTAGACATTCATTCTCCTCTATTAGATCCATAGACATAGTTCTCTATGATTATGATTATGATTAGATCTGTGATCTGTGTACATTGTGTGCACTTCAATTTTCACACAAAAAACTGGCAACACTGTGAATTTCGGGGAACACCCCAAAACTAAAGCTCTCTGACTTGCACTCATCTGCAAACGTGCGCGAGAGAAAAGGATAGATCCGAATATACGGACGAAGCGTTATGGCGTAGGGTCTCTAACTTAGCCTGTTTGTTGCACGTATTAAGTAACCAAATTTAGAATGCAATAAGATTGTAAGTATTCGATTCGCTGTTAATAACATTTGTAATTACAAGTATTATACCAGCTATGTATTTCATTTGTCTGTCATTTGCGAAATTTCTCCAAGAGTCCCGTGCGTGCATGTCATGAATTCATTTTCATAGTAATTTTGGATGTATAATTGTGTTTGTGTAGTGAGAAAACATGGGAAAATATGTCAAGCATTATTGTGACGAATGGGAACGAAAACAAAGACAAAATTAAGGAACAGAATGCAACTATTCACGTTGATTGCAATCTTTAGAATCTGTATACACATGAATGTCCGAAGTATTTGCTGCAACAATTTTCAACCAAGCAATCACATGATCAGTTTACATGCTGGGAGAAAAATGTACGTTTTCAGTTCCAGCGAAACTTGCGCCAGCACCAGCACAGCAGAGGCTATATTAAATTTTGATGGTGAAAGTTTTGCTGATGCTTTGTTGCTGCTGGCAGCAGACGATGATTTTTTTTTAATTTGATACTTTATGTACATCTTATGAATAAACGAATTGTTAAAAATTACGTTTTTATTTATTCATAGCGAAGTGACGTTCGGGCTACTTTAGGCTACCTCAGCTCAAATTCGGCTACATTAGACTACTAAAGCTGTGAAAAATAGCGATATCGGGTTCTAAGTTATTGGCAACACTGATTCATATATCAGTTCCGTCATGGCCTAAAGGTTAGATACCAGCCCATAAACTCCAAAAAAAATCTGATCTGTCAAAGAGTCAAACTGTCAAATCAAAACGAAAATCGCAAAAGATAGAAAAAATACCTCCACCCGAACGCTAGAGAAATTCTTTCAGTGAAAATAATGGATTTTTAGCATAGATCCTCCACAATTAGATAGAACTATCTAAATAAGCCCAAAAATGGTTACTATAATAAAAAATCAGCTTCTGAAACACTTATCAAGGTAAGAATCCCTTATGTTGTCGACACAAAGCTATCGCAGACTCAAATTATTAGAAGTGAAATTAACATTTGAAATTCTAGCGATGATTAAAATGGAAATTTCATTTAACTTACTCTACTTTTCAAGAATAGCATATTGTTCTTATTTAATTTATTTAGTATTTTAATGTGACAATGATACAATTTTAATTTAATTATTTATGTTAATGATTACATTTTGATGTTTATATAGCAAGCGTTCATTTAATGTGATTGCATCTTTACTAGATACACAAAGAATCTGTCTCCAGAACAGATTTCATTGTCAGCACTTCGAGGTTCAGGAGAACTTCAAGACTTGACTTTGGACGAGGATCTTTTAACAGATCTGTTGGAGCTACCAGCTTGGGTGAGACTGAGCTCGGCGAAGTGTAATCGAGTAGCATTCAGAATTCAATGGACTAAGCTGAAGACAGTGCCTATTGTTCTGGTAAGTCAAATTTTTTTTGCCACTATTTAAATTTCAGGTGTACAACAATAAATATGGGTATTTATCGGGAAGCCTTTAGCCTTTTAGCTTTTTTTATAGAATGAGGGTGACAAACAAACACATAGTCTACCTGATGGTAAGTGAATGCTGTGGCCCATAGACATCTACATTTATATTCTATTAAGAAACAAAATGCACATGCGTTGCCATCTTTGAGGACCAAGATGGAATGCCTCGTTTTGAGTAAAAAGGATCTCCGGTTCGGTACGACTTTCCATTGACGTCAGTGGAGTTTGGTGTTGATACGTATTTTTACAGAAAGATTACACTATTATAAGCACACACACAAAGTCTCAATACACGGAAACGCGTAATTTTTGAGAAAAGAATAATTGAAAATCAATTATTCTTGCAATGTTTATGTCTAATCTGCTAATAAACTGGCGCCATTTTGTAATGTCATTGTCGACGTCAATAGGGATGTCGATTCTTTCCGAAAAAGATCGATTTTTTAAATAGATTCGAATTGTAAGCTGATGTATCGATTCCCAAAAAATCGATTTCTAAAATATCGATATTTTTTCATGTTTGCATTTATAATGTAAATATAAATCCATTTTATGAGAAAAAATTCCCTTCATCATAAAAAAATAACGGGACTGATTCATAAGGATTTCTGTATCTATTTTGAGACTGCTACGTCTCCGGCGCTGCGGGAAGAGCAACCTCTACGCCTTAGCGTAACAAATCGCAGGCATCGGACGAGCCGGAGCGGCTGAGGCTGGTCGCCGAAGGCGACCAACAAGCCGAAGCTGCGGAGGCGAGGATTGTTACAGGAGGATTTGTTACAGCAGGCGGAGGCTGCTCCCCCTACGCGCCTCCGGCTCTATAAAACCACTCTAGGGGTAGGACAGACTCGTACCAGGTGGAGTCGGAGTCAATCAATTCGGTTCTTTGACATAAGTTGAACCTAACCTATTTTATTTGTTATCTGCCCTAATAGGTACTGTTAAATAAAACAAATTTCAATAAAAGATTATTTATCATGGTATCTTTCTTGTTTTTCATAAAATGGGTTTATATTTACATTATAAATAGAAACATTAAAAAAATATAGATATTTTAGAAATCGATTTTTTGTGAACCGATACATCAGCTTACGATTTGAATCGATTTAAAAATCGACCTTTTTCGGAAAGAATCGACATCCCTATTGACGTCGACAATGACATTACAAAATGGCGCCAGTTTATTAGCAGATTAGACATAAACATTGCAAGAATAATTGATTTTCAATTATTCTTTTCTCAAAAATTACGCGTTTCCGTATATTGAGACTTTGTGTGTGTGCTTATAATAGTGTAATCTTTCTTTAAAAATACGTATCAACACCAAACTCCACTGACGTCAATGGAAAGCTAAGCCTCCGGTTCTTTACACTCACTATACAAAACACAACATCACTAAGCCACTATTTTATGCTGATATTCTTTGAGAGTGTGGTCTTACCCTTTCAAGCCAAGTCATTTGTGCTGCACCATAATATAGCTCTGGCTCTACCATGCTGGCTTAAAAATGATTTACAGAATAGGAGAGGAACTCCCACACCCCTTCTCTTTGTAATCCAGTCACAGAATCAATAATAGTACTACTTTATATAATAATGGTAGATGGTAGAAGTTTCATTACTTCGATCTTGACAACTAAGATTATACAGCCTACAGTATTAGGTAGGCACCATATGCATTCTAAGTTGAGCCAAATTGTTATGAGCTTGTGTAATTATTCCTTTGTGTTGCATTTAGTACAGAACTTAAAGAGTTATTAGATATTGTACAGAACTTAAGTATGAGTTACTAGATTTTGTACAGAACTTAACTATGAGTTACTAGACTTTGTCCAGAACTTAACTATGAGTTACTAGATTTTGTACAGAACTTAACTAGAGACTACAAAGTAAAGTACCACCTTTCCACTCAAACGTCCGGGCGACCATAGTCACCTAAAACTTTTTCCCCTTGAATGTTAGGGTGACTAGAGTGGCCTCGCTGACCTCTATACTTTGAACGACATTTTATCTATGGAAAATTATAAAAATCTTTATAAATGTTACATCAGACGGCTTTTTATTAAAAATGCCTCTATGAGTTGGTGAAAAGTCTATGCCAGGTAACAGATACCATTGAAAAAAACAAAAAAAAACAAGCGTTGTGTCAAGGTTTGTCGGTAGTACTATGAGTTCTGTATTTAAAATGTAAGTAATAATGTGTTTATTATACTTTTGTACTAGTATTATATATGAAAATAATTCTCAAGGTGCTTTCTTTTAGTATATCTACAAGTTTTATGAATGCAAAGTTTGTAATGATGTTTTTATATGTGATGAAGTCTACATGCGAAAATTTCGCTTTTGTGTGTTGGTTTTTCGTTAAGAGTTTGTATTATATATTATTTATTTTAATAAAATATTATTACTAATGTAATTAAATTCTGCATTTCAATAGCTTTCTGTGGTGATTTTTATTCTGATATAGGTAAAGAACTTTCTCCACGGTAAAGGTTTTAGTGGAACTGATCACATTCGGACAGTACAAAAACCGCGATAAGTGGCGCCGGGACGTTCAAGGGTATTGTCGCCGCGTCGCCTGGACGTTTGAGTGGCTATATTTATCGTAAAAATTTTATTATAATTATCTACAATTTGGTGCAAGGAACATTGTAAGTAATGCTGATTTTGAAACCAAACAAATATTTTGTTTTTAAGCAAGATTTATTTATAAAGCCTATTTTACAGTTTAGAAGTCTTAAAAATATGGGATGGCATTTATTTTTCACCTCTAAATTATGTCATAAATTAGATTGAATGAAGAGAGGCCAATATCTTGTGATTAAAACGCAATATTGTATTGTAAAGTGTTCAAAAGTCAATTTCTTAGTTTTATTTGGAAAATAAGGCATCAAATTTTTCCATTCCTCACTTTGCTTGATTCCTAATTTGATTAATTTACAATAACCCTTACAGTGACCAATACTACAAAGCTACAAGAGGCAGTCTTCCTAGTTTGGATTTATTCTAATTATGAAACAATGTGTGAGAAGTTATTACATCAATTTATACAGATTTTTTTTACACTTCAGTACAAAGGTTATTTTAATTCAACCATTATTCTCTTACTCAAAGCGTATTTCATCTCATTTATTTTTAAATGATAATTTGTATGTGGTAGAGCCATGTTGCAGCTATATTTCTGGTATAGTTGTAGCACGGGTCGGCTCGAAGGACCACGCTCTCACAGAATAGCTGCTTAAAATAGCAGCTGTGTTTCGTATGGTGAGTGTAGAGAACCGGAGACCCTTTTTACTGGAAATGAGGCATTCCATCTTAGTCCTCACGGGTGACAACGCATCTGCATTTTGATTCGTAATCGAGGATAAATGTATATGTCTATGGGCTACAGAAACCACTTACCATTAGGTGGACTGTGTGCTCGTTTGTCACCCTTATCATATAATAAATAAAATACATACTATTTGTATTTTAGGGTTGGGTTTAGAATCAAGTCGTCTGAATTTGAAGAGTCTGTCACTGTGGGGGGGGGGGGGTCAAGGGGGCTTATCTCAAGCACCCCCATGCAATTTTAGCTGCCGAAGCTGCGTCGAAATATTGCATGCTGTAAGCGCCTAAGTACGTCGTTATGTTCTATTAGGGCCTAAAAATTAAGATTCCAACGTTTTGTCGCATGAAATCGTATCTAGCAATCATATTGTATATATAAGTGATATAAAAAGCACATTGTCAGAAAGATAAATGATTCTTGAACTTATTAATATTTTTTAAAATCGATTAATGGCTATTTTTAAATAAAAAAGGGAGTTTTAGTGGCTTATGGTGTGGATTTATCAAGTGCGCAAGGCTTGTAAACACGATAACTTTTGAAAATATCAATTTTTCAACTCAATATATTTTTAAAACTGCATCTATCATGTGGGAAGCCATTGAATGTAAATGGCAGTTGAATTTTCTTTATTTATAATAAAGTTTTTGCGGTTGCGATATGGCGAGATTTTCGGTGTATTTCGCAGCCTTGTATGAATAAATTTATACTAAATAGAGACTGCGTCACTCAGTCTCAGTTCGGCGTCAGTCGCCGCCGTGAGTGGACATTGTTTCGGTTGCTTGCAGCGGCTTTAAAAGATCGCTATACAAATACAGAATATTCGAATAACCAAATTTCTTAAATACTTGATTATAATAATAATGAGAGATTTTTTTATTACAATGTTTTAAAAGCACAGAATAAATAATAGTAGTAGGTACATACTAAAAGTAAGTAGTATCAATTATTTCGTCATGGGTGTCATTTTCATGGTTTTCGAGGGTGTTGAAGCCGCTAGTGCTGTCGAAATGTAAATCCAAGGTGGCGGCTGCAATAGGTATACATTTTTTCATCATGGGTGTCATTTTCATGGTTTTCGAGGGTGTTGAAGCCGATAGTGCTGTCGAAATGTAAATCCAAGATGGCGGCTGCAATAGGTATCATTTTTTTCATCATGAGTGTAATTTTCATGGTTTTCGAGGGTGTTAAAGCCGATAGTGCTATCGAAATGTAAAAATCAAAGATGGCGGCTGCAATAGGTATAATTTTTTTTCATCGTGGGTGTCATTTTCATGGTTTTCGAGAGAGTTGAAGCCGATAGGGTTGTCGAAATGTAAATCCAAGGTGGCGGCTGCAATAGGTATATATTTTTTCATCATGGGTGTCATTTTCATGGTTTTCTAGGGCGTTGAAGCCGATAGTGCTGTCGAAATGTAAATCCAAGATTTCGTCTGCAATAGGTATCAATTTTTTCATCATGGGTGTCATTTTCATGGTTTTCGAGAAAGTTGAAGCCGATAGGGTTGACGAAATGTAAATCCAAGATGGCGGCTGCAATAGGTATCAATTTTTGCATCACGGGTGTCATTTTCATGGTTTTTGCGGGTGTTGAAGCCGATAGTGCTGTCGAAATGTATTTCAGCTACTTTAAAAAATTCCGTATAATCATGTTATACGTCATTTTTTTAATGCGCTTAGGGCATGCCCAATTGGATTTACCAATTTATATATTTTTTTAATATAATTTTCTAAAAATATTCATATATCACTAATTACTAGCTGAAACGGAACTTTTGACATTGACAGTAATCAGTAACAGATATACTTGACCAAAGAGAATATAATCACTACGTTTATACTCGACTTTGCGACTCGCGTCATAAGCGTCATTCCCTTGCTTCCGAGCTTACGTGAATGTGCTCCTTATTGTTATTATTTGCCTCCTGTTTTTGGACGACTTCGCTACCCCTCTGGAGACCGATTGCTTGCTATTTTACGACGTTTTTGGAAATGGTGGAAGTTATAAAATATGTTTACCTTTTAAAGTCGGTCGACTGCGCCACGTTGAGTGGCGTTGGGCTACCCTCTCCCAACTCTCTGCCCCCACAAATCAGGTTTATATTGTCAAAAAGATTACGAAAACATAACCTCAAAATTGAGATTTTTAAAAATTTATAAAAAAGAAAACTGAGCACGTCCGGCAGGAAATGGAAGTGGGGGGTGACTCTACAACTCCCCATGCTTTTTTTTTTTTATAGGATAAGGGTGACAAAGGAGCACACAGTCCACCTGATGGTAAGTGGTTGCTGTGGCTCATAGACATCTACATATATCTTCGATTAAGAATCAAAATGCAGATGCGTTGTCACCCATGAGGACTAAGATGGAATGCCTCATTTCCAGTAAAAAGGGTCTCCGGTTCTCTACACTCACCATACGAAACACAGCAGCGTTAAGCTACTATTTTACGCTGGTATTCTGTGAGAGCGTGGTCCTTCCCCGGTCGAGCCGACCCATTCGTGCTACAACCATAATATAGCTGCAGCATGGCTCTACCACGTAGAAATTGCTCATTTGTCAACCTTATTCTATATAAAAAATTAAGATAAATTTTAAATAATTAAAAAAAATATATTTAAGAATCTTTTGATTGTGATAATTAAAACTATTAATAGCTTATGTACCTACATCTTAAAGCTAGGCTAATATTGTTTCATGAAGACTGCTATATGGCTAGTTTTGTTGTTAAATGAAGGTACTTACTATAACTAAGATTAAAACCAAAAAGACATAAGTATGTGATACTATATATACCTTTTTTATGTCAAGCCAACATAATAGGTTTGGTAATTATAGTTATCCCAACTTGCCAAAGAGCTAGATAGAAAAACAAATTTATAAAAAAGTAATTTGTAGCCAATTATTTACTCTGTTTCGTACTACTAACTCGAGTTGCTTAACTCGAGTTACGTGAATTTCAACTCGGGTTAACTCGAATCGTAATTTTTCCGAGTAGGCACATCTATAAGAAATAGGTTCTGACAAATACAAAATAAAATTACTAAAATTGAAGTGCACATACCGAATTTTGATACGATCTACTAATTGAGGCGTCGTGCGGCGCCGCAGCCCTAAGTGATTTATAACTAGTTGTTGCACGTTATTATACTAGCTATCGTGGTAGGTATTTACAAGTGATCCAGCAAAAAATGGCAGATTAACATGTGATGGATGTCAATAAAATAAATAATGACAGAATAAAATATTCTGTGGTGATCTATTTGTATGAAATAAGAACTTTAAACTTAAACCATATCACTGTTTTAGGCCAACTTTGAATGAATAATCATCATCATCATTACAGCCCTTCACAAGTCCACTGCTGAACATAGGCCTCCCCCAAAGAATGCCACAAAGCACGGTCCTGAGCCACCTGCATCCATCGACTTCCTGCACATCTTACCAGGTCGTCACTCCATCTAGTGGGGGGACGCCCTACACTTCGCCTGCCGGTACGAGGCTGCCACTCGAGAACCTTTCTTCCCCATCGGTTGTCGGTTCTTCGAGCTATATGGCCGGCCCATTGCCACTTCAGCTTACTAATCCGTTGGGCTATGTCGGTCACTCTGGTTCTACTGCGGATATCCTCATTTCTGAGTTTATCACGCAGAGAAACTCCGAGCATAGCCCTCTCCATAGCTCGCTGAGTGACCTTGAGCTTCCTCATCCGGCCAGCAGTGAAGGACCACGTCTCAGTTCCGTATGTCATCACTGGCAACACGCACTGGGTGTACAGTCTGGTTTTCAAGTTTTGAGGTATACCTGACGAGAAGATGTGCCGAAATTTCCCGAACGCTGCCCAACCGAGTTGAATCCGTCGATTGACCTCTCGGTCGAAGTTGGACTTACCTAGTCGGACTATTTGTCCCAGGTAAACATACTCGTCAACAACTTCGAGCTTAGTGTTCCCAACAACTACCGGCATAGGTGTGACATGGACATTAAACATGATCTTTGTTTTGTCCATGTTCATCTTAAGACCTATCCGTTGGGAAACACTATTGAGGTCATTGAGCATAGTGCTTAGGTCCTCCAGCGATTCTGTCATAAGGACTATATCGTCGGCAAATCGAAGGTGAGTGATGTACTCGCCATTGATGTAGATACCGTATCCTTTCCAGTCCAGAAGCTTGAAAACGTCTTCCAACGCAGCGGTGAAGAGTTTCGGGGATATGACGTCACCCTGTCTTACACCTCTCTGCAATTGGATAGGTTTCGTACTCTGGTTCTGTACTCGGATAGCCATCGTAGCCCTACTGTACAAGCACTTCAACACTTCGATATACCGACAGTCAACTTGGCATCGCTGAAGGGACTGCAGCACCGCCCAAATTTCGACGGAATCAAAGGCTTTCTCATAGTCCACATACGCCAGACATAGTGGCAAATTGTACTCCTCGGACTTCTGTACAATTTGCCGAAGGGTATGTATGTGGTCTATGGTGCTAAAGCCTTTTCGGAAACCGGCTTGTTCGGGAGGCTGGAAGTCGTCAAGTCTGCGCGCGAGACGATTCGTAATGACTCTCGAAAACAGCACGTAGACGCGGCTCAGAAGGGATATCGGTCTGTAGTTCTTCAAGAGAGCGTTGTCGCCTTTCTTGAAGAACAAGACCACCGCACTTCTGCTCCACGCCTCCGGTGTAATGCCACCATGGAGGACGGAATTAAAGAGCTTCTGAAGGACTTCAAGTACCGGTTTTCCACCCGCTTTCAGAAGCTCCGCTGTAATTCCATCCTGGCCTGGGGCCTTGCCGTTTTTAAGGTGCTGGAGAGCCATTCTAATCTCGCTCAGACTGACGTCCGGGATATCATCGGAATAATGTCGGATAAGACTCGCTCTTGGATCGTTACTCACACTTGCGTGTGGCTCCAACGATGACGTGTACAGCTGCCCATAGAACCTCTCAATCTCACTCAAAATCTCAGGTGCCCCGGAAACGATGCTGCCACATTCGGTCTTCAGCTTTGACAGTTGGCTCTTTCTGGCAGACAGATCTCTGGCAAAGACTTTGGAGCCTTGGTTCCGCTCGATCGCTTCTTCAATACGAGCTGTATTAAAGTTGCGTAAGTCCCGCCGCATGCATTTGGAGATCTGTCTGTTCAGTTGCCTGTATGAATGAATAATAAAAATGTTTTATTACCTATTGTTAAATTTTTTATTATCTACTAGCGACCCGCTCCGGCTTCGCCTGGGTAGTGTCTTATTGTCATTAATGTTTATTTATATCACAATATAAGACAATCTCATCAACAACCATTTATTTTATGGCTTTTATGGGTGATAAAATTAAGCTTAAAACATCATCTCTATCTGTTCGTGAAGTTTCGTCACAATCGGTTCAGCCATTCCAAGGGTTAGCCCAGACAAACAAAAATTTAGAAACCTATTATTTCGATTATGCAGACAGACACTTCAATTTTTTATTTACATACTTTTAATATCTGTCAAAGACTTTCCCTTTAACAATATATAAGACCAGTTTTGAACTACATTTACTTAAACATCAGTTACAACAGAGGTCAAATGTTTTCAAGTAGATACATATATAAATCAAACTTATCACTAATCGATGAGACCTAATTTACTAGTTGTCAGTAAATAATGTTATCAGGCTATATAAAATAATATAGCAGTTGTACTAAAGCAAGTGACACATCTCCGTACATTCTTACCTTGTGCAAACACTGGGCAACAACTGTAGTAGACTTTTAGCGTTGTTTTTGTTTGGTCTACTGCAAAGCAATTATTTATTTATGGACCACCATCACCTAACAACCTGTCTGGTCATTGACTCCACTTCATCGATAAAACAGTCGCGTTTATGGTCGTGTTTCGATATTTCGATTGCTGGTGTGTTTGAAGTTGAACATATGAGACTTCATTTCTGGATTAAATCGTCTTACACAATTGGGTAGTTTGATATCTATACATATAATAAAACTGTAAATAGCAGATGTCTGTATATTTTATATTTTTGTAATAAAAGTGCTTGAGGGGTACCAAAAATAAGTAATTAAATACATTTCTACCATTTTTAGAATTTTCTGTCTGTCTGTTTGTTGTTTGTTAACGTATCACGTATAAAGTACTAATTTGTATCATAAGAATTGTTAATTAAATTATAAAGTGTATCTTCGGGTTACATTTAGTCTTTATTTCATTAAAATCAGTTCATTCCATCAAAAGTTATGATACGAATTTGCTCAACGGTGGCTTTGGTTGAGTCATCAAGTGCATTTTAAACTAATATCATATCATGAATCATAATTAAATGATGTAAAATAATGTTCTATAATGATATAATTATGTATATCTAAAACGCAGTAAACAAAAGTATTTAAACAAAAGAAAAATATATTAACCTTATTAACTAAAACTAAAGCACAATAGTTAATCAATTTCATCGATAGATGGTGGTGTTGTGCAAATGTAATGCAATTGCAATGTGGTTTTTTCCTGTAGATGAGTTTTCATATTCACTGCTAATTTTTATATTACTCGCTGCCCTACTGTCTGTTGACAAACTCAATTTATTCTTTATCGCCGAGTACTGTGGTAAATCAAATTTTAAAACAGCTATTAACAATTGCGTTGGTTTTAGTGAGGGTCAAACATTATTTTTTGCTTACTGTGCAGGCACTGATTTATAAGTTCTTTATATTTTATATAATGTATCAATCGCGTCAATTAATCTCTTTTATTTTTAGAATTGATGTTAGCAGCGCCATCTCTCTTTAAATATATACATATAATAAAAATGATGATAACATGTTGTGTCTCTTTCTGTACATTGTATACATAGATTACCTTGTATAGTATATTTTTGTGGCTAAAATCATTATGGGGAACTGAAAATAATTAAATAAGTACATTTTTATAATTTTTAGAATTGTCTCTCTGTCTGTTTGTCTGTTTTTATATGAACGCATCACGTTTAAAGTAAACATCTTTTTTTTTTTTCAAAGAAATCGTTAAGAAAATCATAAAGCGTAACTTCGAGCTACATTTAATCTTTGTTTTATTAAAATTTGTTAATTCTATCGGAAGTAATGATTATTATTTTGAAATGTAGATTCGAATTTGTTCAATGGCGCTATAAAATCTCAGAAATAGTAATAAAAACATTTGTGTGTAAAAAAACGTTCCATAATAATTGATATATTTATACTTAAAACACAAAAAGAGATGTTTTCCGTTCCATAATAATTAATATATTTATACTTAAAACACAAAAAGAGATTAAAAAAAAGGATGTTTTCTCACACAAAGGACGTAATAGATGGAGTTGTACAAATTACAACCTTTTCTGAATTGCGGTGTTGAGATTCTTCGCCGGTGAATCGTATAGATTGATTTATAATATATTACGCAAAAATTTTGCATTGCGTTTGGCCAAAATTCCTCTATTAAGAAGTAACTTTCCTTTCAGTTTTAAGCGCGTTCAGTTCCCAGTCACAGTCAGCGTCAAAGAGTATAGTAATATATACGGAAGGTCAGCGTGTGTTATGCGATGACCGTAAATAAAGCGCAAGGTCAAAATTTACGCGTTGTAGGAGTGCACCTCAGTACTGACTGTTTTGCACATGGCCAACTCTATGTTGCTTTTTCCCGCGTTAGTAGCCCTCGTAATCTTTTTGTGGCTAAGCCTACTTCTAACGTCATTCACACAGAAGCTCTATCATAAACGACTTAGAACTTTGATGATAACCATTTATTTTGTTACCACTTATTGATACAGTAATGATATAAATCTATACATATAATAATCGTTTAATATTCTCTTACCTAAACGACAAATTAGGTAAAACCTATATACGCGAGCTACGCCGCGGGCACAGCTAGTTCATTAATAAATTACTACGTCTGTCGTTTTGAAATTTTTATTATTTAGTCAATTTTTCGATGTAATTTAAATTATAATTTTATTACTTATTTAAAAATTTAGTGAAGTAGTATGTTTTCAGGAAATTAATGCGTCATTAACTGCTATTGTTATACATTTTTAGGGTTCCGTACCTCAAAAGGAAAAAACGAAACCCTTATAGGATCACTTTGTTCTCCGTCTGTCTGTCTGTCTGTCAATACCCTTTTTCTCAGGAACGCGTGGAGGTATCAAGCTGAAATTCATATCAAATACTCAAGTCTACTGTCCCTTAGATCTGTGAAAAAATCAAACTTCTAAGCCTGCATTGGCTATCAAAAGATACAGCCGTTTATGCCGTAAATTTTCGACCTTCGCAAGGGAATCAAAACCTACAGGGTACTTCCCGTGAACTCAGAATCTTGAAATTTGGTACGAAGCAACGTTTTATAGCACAGATAAAGGAAAAATTGCGAAAAGTATAAGTTTTTGGTTACATCATATAATAAAAATATTTTTAATAATTTTAAACTTATATACCTACAGATTTGTTCGGAACCCTCGGTGCGCGAGTCCCCCGTGACCACGGGTGCTGGAAAGCACCCGAAACGTCGGGAATATAAAAATAGAATAATATATATATATAGAATATATATATATTTAAAAATGTGTAGTGTTCGCGTAAATATAAGAAATCATAATATAATATAGTTTAATCATTGCAAAATAATTAGGATGAGAGAGTAAGAGCGATTTAGGAGCATTAGTTTTATTTAAAAATCTATATTATATTATAAATTATAAATATAGCTTATTTGCAAAATTATATTTAATTTATAATAGATATAATATAGCCCCTAGAGGGGCGCCGATAAGGTGATAGGCTAGCCTAGGGCGCAGTCACCATTTAATCCGCCACTGCCTCCGGACTTGATATAGTAACCTGAAAGTGTACTTCGATGACTGCCACTGGAACTGCTCCACGAGTAGTAATAGGTGTGCCGATTTTGGGTTCATTTTGTTAGTTGTGATGAGACCATACCTCCGGACATGATAGAGTGACTTGAAGGTGGACTTTGATGACTGCTACTGGAACTCCTCGACTAGGAGAACTAGATATGCCGAGTTTGAGCTCGTTTTGTTAGTTACGAATAGACCTTAATTCCGGACTTGACAGAGTGACTTGAAAGTGTACTTGGGTGACTTCTACTGGAACTACAATTTACATTTTTTTTTTAATTTTTCTACTATCATATGAGCATTATGAGTCGTGCACTTTTGAATTTTTCAAACTTTTTTTAATTGTAGTTTTACATAAAATTATCGTAAAATTGGAAATATAGTATTAGTTATTGGTTATTAGTGAAAATATGTGTGAATTTAAACTACTTTAATATTTTAGATATAATACGTACGTAATTTTTTAATGCGCTTAAGGCGTACACAATTGGATTTACCAATAGTTTTAATATGTACTTGTTTCCCTTCTAATAATGTGGCGATATTTAGATTTAAGATAGTCAAAGACAAAAAAGATATAAGCTAAGAATATAGTTTAGATCTTTTTTGTTGTTTTTTTTTTATAGACAAGGGTGACAAACGAGTTTGTTTTACAGCGACCTGTTCCTAAGCAGTTGATACTTAAAAATGTTACAAGCATGTAATGTATGAATATTCTTTACTCAGATCTTAAGCTAAGTCTGCTTAGTTAACTTTTAACAAGGCACAAGTATCTGTAATTAACTTCACGTTTACTAATTAACAAACAAACAGACTTTTTGTATGGATAGACTTTGATTGAGGTTGATTTTCGGTAGAAAACGACGCCGCTTGGGATGACGTGCACAAAGTTTTTAAAATTTTATCTAACAAATAAATAAACGCATGACTATAATTGTCTTGAAGAACAGCAATTAAATATCTAAATAGTTTTACTAAAGGATCCAATGTTCATTGAAATTAATTCAATTCTACTTTTCAGTATAATATAAATGCGGTGAGCTTGACAATATTATGCCATATCGTTGCGGTCGTAAGAGGTGACAGGGGGAAACAAACCAATAGAATCAGCAGATAGACAGCAGCGTATTCCTAATAACAACTAGAAAAATAACTGCAGTTGCCAGCCCGCCAGCCAAGCGCTGCAATCTATGGGTTTTCCCTCCCCCCCCTCCCCCCTCGTTCTGTAGGACTTTTGAAAGGCTGTAATGAACGTATGAATACTAGAGTCATGCTGCAGTTGTAGTATGACTACATTAGTACATTCGCAAAGAATATGTAAAATGAGTTTGACGAGAACCGCAGACCCTTTTTACTAGTAACTCTATCCGATCTTATTCCTTAGGCGTGACAATGCATCTGCATTTTGATTCTTAAGCGAGGATAAATGTTGGAGTTATATCGACAACAGCATATAGTTAGCAGGTGCTGTTCGTTTGTCACACTTAATCGCGTAAATTAAATAGAAATAGTGAGGCTTATCAAGTGCAAGTAATGTAGGTCAGCTGGTTGATTCTTGAAAAGAGCTTTGTCCAGAATTTGATTTATTTGTTGGTGATGTGAAGTGAAGATGTGTGATCGATAACCATGGGCAATCACGGCTCATTAAAGTTGACTAAAGTGTGCAAATAGAATAAAAAAAATATAATCTCAATAATGTTTGCCATTGGTTCCAGAATTTGGACGAGGTGCACATAGCGTTGGAGGTGTGCACGGAGCCGCGCGTGATGAACCCGGGCGCGGGTGGTGCGATGCCCGTGCCCGGGAAGTATAGCTACATACATAAGGTAATATTGGTTACTACGTTTACTTATTATTACAGTCGTGAGTAGACGTTTGAAAATAGATCTCTCCCAGTGAGTCAGGTCTCGATTTAGTGCAAAATTATATTAAAATATTAACTTTTTTACGTGGTGGCTCTACCTTTTAAAGAGCTACGTACACAGCAGTTGAATTATGATTGCAATACAACCCTACCAAGAATGGGCTACGCTCTCACTGAATTAAAATTGCCACCGTTTTGTATGGTGAGTTTAGGGAAACCCTTTTAATTTGTGACGAGGCATTTCATCTGTAGTTCTTACGGTGATAACACATCTGCATTTTAATTCTTAATTGGGTATAGATGTGAGAGGTATCTATAGCAGAGAATAAATAAGTACAGAAGTTGCACTCCTTTGATGTTGACTGCTTGCCGACGTTTTAATAGCCTACATAGTTATTATTAATCAGATAAATCGCGCACGCAAGCTAAATAAAACATTATCGCTGCGCGCGACGGTCCGTATTACTTTGCATCTTTTCTCCTTACTACGTCACAACGGACTCCGTGGTTGTTGAGGGCTGTTAATAAAGATTAAAAAATACATTGTGAAATGGTAATTTACTTAGGTAGAGTACCTATGCTGACTATAATCGACCGTATTATCTATTATGTGAGTTCTGTGATGCCCAATCCATGCAACTTGCAAGGCCATTCGTCGGGAATCGCGATGCTTGGTTCGTATAGGTAGATAGCGTAAACAACAAATAAACCCGAAATACGATTCCTAACAGAAATATGTTCGTAATCTACTTAGTTGAAAATCTTGTAAACACAGTTTTAAATTCAGTATTTTGTGCTTTTATAACTTAAAATATTTTAATTACAAAGACTAGTATAGGTATGTAAGTAGGTACTTGGGTAGTGAAGTAAATTTCAACTAAGTTTTGTAATAAAGTACTTAGGTATTACTTCTGTTGTTAACTAATTACTTAATTATTTTTTCGCTCTAAGTACCTATCGAACAAAAAAATGAAATAAATTTACCTTTCATTATCCTTCGGTAACTCAAAAAATGGTATATCTGAATCCTTTTAATTGCTCATTAAGCATCCATCCCCGCAACAGTTATAATAGGAACGACGTTTTGCCATTATAATTTATCAAATAGATATAGGTAGGTTATGTAGGTAATATACATATATATTATTCTTAAATTACATTAAAAGTTTTTCAACTATTTTATCCTACAATTAAATATACTAAACACTAAACAAAAACTATTTCGACGAGTATTTCAACAAGTATTTACAAAAAATTATTTACGTAAACAGCGTTAAAAAACTTTTTTTTTTCAATCGTATAGAGCGCGCTAGCCCCGACTGCGATCTACCCCTGGGGCAGCTCGCGATTGTAGGCAATTATTTCACGCAGGTAGCAAGAGTGACAAAGGCCTGTCTATAGGCCAAAGCATCTACTTAACATTAGGTATACTGCGTGCTCGTTTATATAATTATGTGATGATCATGCGCTGTAATGATTCCAGTGAGAATAGTTATAATCGTGTTATTATTGTATAATGTCATCGGTCTTGAAAACGTCTGTAAAATTTCAGATTATTTAAGTGTCAGGAAGTTATTGCAAAGTGTACTACAAAATTCCATTACATTCATACATAAATAAATGGATACTGGTCGAACTAATTAAAAAAAAAAGTGCCTGTGAAGCTCATAAAAACGTGTTAAAATGAAAGTAACAGTCCACCTGATCGAGGACGTAAAATTTCATTCATCATTCATTCCGTACAGCCTATCAAAAATCTACTGGCGGAACATTTGCAATATTTGTCATGTTTGGCATTCAGTTTGTTAACCTGTTTATTATTGTTGTCAGTTGTACCAGGAAGATGCTACTGTCCATTTTTTGTATCATTTTCTTCTGTCGTCTCTTACGACACCCAGTTGATGATATGGGACGGTGGATTGTATTACGCCGCCACTACACGGCATACATAAATATCGTAAACAGAAAGTATTTATTTGTTCACATATTGAGAAATTAATTATGGAGGTCGCCGCCGGAGGACACAAAAAAAACCAAATTACTTTTATTAAATGTAATTTAAAAGATATTACAACTAAAAGAACTAGTACTAATTAAATCTAATTAAACCTCCATCCCCCGTCCGATGTTAGAAATGAAGTGTAGTGTGGCATCGTGGAGTTTCGTATATATAATGGTGTGGGATGTCGGAGGTTAGCAGAATTACCTCGCTGCATTAGGTTTCTGGTGAGGTGCTATGTCGGTTGACATCGCATGCGTCATTGTGAGTCCATGGCAACCGAGTTTCCCATCAAGTCAGCAAAACTGCCTCGTGGAAGCAATATTGAAATGTTGTGTGCGAATATGAGGTTGCTGCGTAGTTCGCGGTTTTGTAAGGGGCATCCATATATATAACAAATTTAATAACAATGATTACACTAACTTTTTGTTTCACAATATTGATAGCGTTCAAGATTCAAGGTCAACTGGCACGTTGTAGTACATTAGCCATGATTACAAAAGTTTTCCTCAAACTTGTACAAATAATTTGAAACCTTATTGCCTACAGGTTATAGATGGTATATCGGTGGCTGTGAACCAAGTGCAAATTTACTTCAATTGTGATGCCTTCACCAGTAATGTTCAGGTACGTCACGGAATTTTATAATGCAATTTTGAGACTTTTTTCAACTTTTTTCTGAGTAAGTATTGAATAATTGTCAACAAGGTCTAAAAGACAGTTAAAACATTTAATGTTGGGTATTTAGATAAAAAGAGGTATATGTTAAATCTGTAAAGTTCATATCAGCTGGTACTTATATTCATAAATGGAGAAGCGAGAGAACCTACCAATATATTATATTCTCCTTGAAAGCTTAATATTTTAAAAACTAAGTCCAAACATTTCATTCTAATTGGTGTAATGTTATTTTATTATTCATTCATTCATTACAGCCTTTCAAAGACCATTGCTGAACATAAACATATATACATAGGTTGTCTCATATGCACACATTGGTTTGTTTTGGCAACCGCAGTTTTTTATTATATTGAGTTCTTATCAGGAAGATGCTATTGCCCATCTCCTTATTCATTCTCATCTGTCGCCTGTTACGATACCCGCGAGATAATTTGAGGGTAATAATTTATTTCGTGTATAGCAGATGCAAAACAACCAGAGCAGCGACGCGCAGTCATCTGCGATACAGTTGCAAAGTGCGAAACATCTGTTGTCGAGATCGATCGCTTCCACTATTTTAAAAAAAACATTGATTACCTAATAGTAATCTATGAAAAAAAAAAATAGAATAAATATAAGATCTAATGTATAAAAATTAATATCAGTTTGTTCGTATTAAATGCGCTGCCTCTCCGTTCATCAGATTGCGGCAAAATTTTGTCCACTTATTGCTTGCACTTACGCGAAGGCATAGTACAATTAACTTACACAAGTTGCCGCGCGAATCGTACCAACAATTTTATTTGAAAGATATATCATTCAATTTCAATGAATGTATTGGAGTTTTGGCGGGAATTTGACCGCCGACGGTTTGCTGCTCCTGTATTATAGTTTAAATAATAGTTTGAAGTGGAATTTGATATGTAAAAGTGGTGCGATTTTCATTTTCATTTCATTTTTTTCATTGTCTACGCATGTGAACTATTAGTGGAAACGGTGAAACGGGTGTTTTGATGGTGATGGATTCTCAAGATAAGCTATTTGTTTGCATGGTCGTCTTTAGATACCATCGCCAACTGTCAGCTGTCTGCTGGCTCAAATTGCCGTCAAAATCTCCCATGGGCTGCACAATGTGACGCATCAACATATTGTCATCATCATTATCATTACAGCCCTTCACAAGTCCACTGCTGAACATAGACCTCCCCCAAAGAATGCCACAAAGCACGGTCCTGAGCCATCTGCATCCATCGACTTCCTGCATATCTTACCAGATCGTCACTCCATCTAGTGGGGGGACGCCCTACACTTCGCCTGCCGGTACGAGGCTGCCACTCGAGAACCTTTCTTCCCCATCGGTTGTCGGTTCTTCGAGCTATATGGCCGGCCCATTGCCACTTCAACTTACTAATCCGTTGAGCTATGTCGGTCACTCTGGTTCTACTGTGGATATCCTCATTTCTGAGTTTATCACGCAGAGAAACTCCGAGCATAGCCCTCTCCATAGCTCGCTGAGCGACCTTGAGCTTCCTCATCCGGCCAGCAGTAAAGGACCACGTCTCAGTTCCGTATGTCATCACTGGCAACACGCACTGGGTGTACAGTCTCGTTTTCGAGTTTTGAGGTATACCTGACGAGAAGATGTGCCGTAATTTCCCGAACGCTGCCCAACCGAGTTGAATCCGTCGATTGACCTCTCGGTCGAAGTTGGACTTACCTAGTCGGACTATTTGTCCCAGGTAAACATACTCGTCAACAACTTCGAGCTTAGTGTTCCCAACAACTACCGGCATAGGTGTGACATGGACATTAAACATGATCTTTGTTTTGTCCATGTTCATCTTAAGACCTATCCATTGGGAAACACTATTGAGGTCATTGAGCATAGTGCTTAGGTCCTCCAGCGATTCTGCCATAAGGACTATTTCGTCGGCAAATCGAAGGTGAGTGATGTACTCGCCATTGATGTTGATACCGTATCCTTTCCAGTCCAGAAGCTTGAAAACGTCTTCCAAAGCAGCGGTGAAGAGTTTCGGGGATATGACGTCACCCTGTCTTACACCTCTCTGCAATTGGATAGGTTTCGTACTCTGGTTCTGTACTCGGATAGCCATCGTAGCCCTACTGTACAAGCACTTCAACACTTCGATATACCGACAGTCAACTTGGCACCGCTGAAGGGACTGCAGCACCGCCCAAATTTCGACGGAATCAAAGGCTTTCTCATAGTCCACATACGCCAGACATAGTAGCAAATTGTACTCCTCGGACTTCTGTACAATTTGCCGAAGGGTATGCCGTGTAGTGGCGGTCAAGAATATCCACTACCCCATATCCTCCCGTGGGTGTCGTAAAAGGCGACAAAGGGAAACAGGCAGGAGATGGGCAGCAGCATCTTCCTGATAATAGCCAAATTACAATAAAAAAACTGCGGTTGCCAACCCGCCCGCCAAGCGTGGCAACTATGGCAAATACCCCCCAATGAATAAAGCAACAAACAGACGGCCCCCAGTCCCCGGCGGCCCCGCTATTCCTGGCTACGGTGGCGACCATGGTAACGGCGGGGCAGGGGGTGCTAAGAATCTCCGGTGGAGGTTCGGTTGCCACCTTAGACGACTCGACCTGGCAACGTACAACGCACGCACCCTGAGGACTGACGAGAAGATCGTGGAGCTGGAAGAAGAGATAGACAAGTTGCGCTGGCATATTATAGGATTATCCGAAGTCCGAAGAGAGGGGGAGGACACGGTAATCCTCGAATCCGGCAACTTGCTCTATCACCGGGAGGGCGACCATCTGTCCCAAGGAGGTGTCGGATTTATCGTCCACAAGTCTCTCGTTAACAACGTTGTAAAGATCGGGAGTGTGTCGACGAGGGTTGCGTACCTTATACTCAGAATCACCAAACGGTATTCGCTGAAGGTCATACAGGTTTACGCACCAACCTCGGCACACCCCGATGAGGAGGTGGAGGAAATGTATGAGGATATCTCTAGAGCCATGCATTCCTCCAAAACCCAATATACGGTGTTAATGGGAGACTTCAATGCAAAACTAGGCACAAGAGAGAACGGTGAGCTGAAGTTGGGGAAATTCGGAATAGGGCAACGGAACCCAAGGGGCCAGCAGCTGGCCGACTTCATGGAGAAAGAGGGACTCTTTATGATGAACTCTTTCTTCCAGAAGTGGCCCCACAGGAAGTGGACCTGGTCGAGCCCCGACGGTTCCACAAAAAATGAGATTGACTTCATTATGACGACCAGACGACAACTGTTCAGTGATGTCTCCGTGATCGCGAGGGTGAAAACTGGTAGCGATCACCGAATGGTTAGAGGCACACTGAACCTAAACGTTAAGTTGGAGAGGTCTCGTCTAATGAAGTCAACGCTCCGTCCCTCTCGTGCTCGAGTTACAAAACCGTTTTCAGTGCCTGGAAGACTGCAATGAAGTGGACGATATGAATGACAAGCTCGTGGAAACTGTCCATGCGGTCGGAGCTAAGTTCTGCAAGACCCGCCGCAGAAGAACACAAAAACTCTCCGATCACACTCTTAATCTCATGGCTGTTAGACGGGAGATGAAGCTACATACTTCAACAGACTTGACAGCATACAGGCATCTGAACAGACAGATCTCCAAATGCATGCGGCGGGACTTACGCAACTTCAATACAGCTCGTATTGAAGAAGCGATCGAGCGGAACCAAGGCTCCAAAGTCTTTGCCAGAGATCTGTCTGCCAGAAAGAGCCAACTGTCAAAGCTGAAGACAGAGTGTGGCAGCATCGTTTCCGGGACACCTGAGATTTTGAGTGAGATTGAGAGGTTCTATGGGCAGCTGTACACATCATCGTTGGAGCCACACGCAAGTGTGAGTAACGATCCAAGAGCGAGTCTCATCCGACACTATTCCGAAGATATCCCGGATGTCAGTCTGAGCGAGATTAGAATGGCTCTCCAGCACCTTAAAAACGGTAAGGCCCCAGGCGAGGATGGAATTACAGCGGAGCTTCTGAAAGCGGGTGGAAGACCGGTACTTGAAGTCCTTCAGAAGCTCTTTAATTCCGTCCTCCATGGTGGCATTACACCGGAGGCGTGGAGCAGAAGTGCGGTGGTCTTGTTTTTCAAGAAAGGCGACAACGCTCTCTTGAAGAACTACAGACCGATTTCCCTTCTGAGCCGCGTCTACGTGCTGTTTTCGAGAGTCATTACGAATCGTCTCGCGCGCAGACTTGACGACTTCCAGCCTCCCGAACAAGCCGGTTTCCGAAAGGGCTTTAGCACCATAGACCACATACATACCCTTCGGCAAATTGTACAGAAGTCCGAAGAGTACAATTTGCCACTATGTCTGGCGTATGTGGACTATGAGAAAGCCTTTGATTCCGTCGAAATTTGGGCGGTGCTGCAGTCCCTTCAGCGGTGCCAAGTTGACTGTCGGTATATCGAAGTGTTGAAGTGCTTGTACAGTAGGGCTACGATGGCTATCCGAGTACAGAACCAGAGTACGAAACCTATCCAATTGCAGAGAGGTGTAAGACAGGGTGACGTCATATCCCCGAAACTCTTCACCGCTGCATTGGAAGACGTTTTCAAGCTTCTGGACTGGAAAGGATACGGTATCAACATCAATGGCGAGTACATCACTCACCTTCGATTTGCCGACGATATAGTCCTTATGGCAGAATCGCTGGAGGACCTAAGCACTATGCTCAATGACCTCAATAGTGTTTCCCAACGGATAGGTCTTAAGATGAACATGGACAAAACAAAGATCATGTTTAATGTCCATGTCACACCTATGCCGGTAGTTGTTGGGAGCACTAAGCTCGAAGTTGTTGACGAGTATGTTTACCTGGGACAAATAGTCCGACTAGGTAAGTCCAACTTCGACCGAGAGGTCAATCGACGGATTCAACTCGGCTGGGCAGCGTTCGGGAAGCTACGACACATCTTCTCGTCAGACATACCTCAAAACCTTAAAACGAAATTGTACAACCAGTGCGTGTTGCCAGTGATGACTTACGGAACTGAGACGTGGTCCTTCACTGCTGGCCGGATGAGGAAGCTCAAGGTCGCTCAGCGAGCTATGGAGAGGGCTATGCTCGGAGTTTCTCTGCGTGATAAACTTAGGAATGAGGACATCCGCAGTAGAACCAGAGTAACCGACATAGCCCAACGGATTAGTAAGCTGAAGTGGCAGTGGGCCGGCCATATAGCTCGAAGAACCGACAACCGATGGGGAAGAAAGGTTCTCGAGTGGCAGCCTCGTACCGGTAGGCGAAGTGTAGGGCGTCCCCCCACGAGATGGAGTGACGACCTGGTAAGACATGCAGGAAGTCGATGGATGCAGGTGGCTCAGGACCGTGCTTTGTGGCATTCTTTGGGGGAGGCCTATGTTCAGCAGTGGACTTGTGAAGGGCTGTAATGATGATGATGATGATGATGATGTATGTGGTCTATGGTGCTAAAGCCTTTTCGGAAACCGGCTTGTTCGGGAGGGTGGAAGTCGTCAAGTCTGCGCGCGAGGCGATTCGTAATGACTCTCGAAAACAGCACGTAGACGCGGCTCAGAAGGGAAATCGGTCTGTAGTTCTTCAAGAGAGCGTTGTCGCCTTTCTTGAAGAACAAGACCACTGCACTTCTGCTCCACGCCTCCGGTGTAATGCCACCATATTGTGAATCAGTAAAATTCTATATATTCAATTAAAAAAAGACAAGGCTGTATGGCATAGTTCCTTTGTCTGCTCTATCGAGCAAATAATAAAAACAACAACAACAACAACAACAATGAATGTATTAACATTCCTAATTAAACAATATAACTCTTCGAAATTTACAACGATATTTCCACAATTATTTCTTCTGCGGTAGCTAGTTATTTATAAATAATCGATGGAAAAGTAAAGTAACATCCTTTATATGTCCCACGTGTACGGACTGACCTCACGTACTCCATTTCATTCCATTTCCATCGTAGTCCTCAGAGGTGAAAAAGCATCTGTAGGTTGCTTTGCTTGAAGTTGATTGCAAGTGTTCATGAAATGCAGTAGCCATTTTCCACCTGATGGACTGTAAGTTTGTTAAAATACACATCAGTTTTATAAAATAAACGTCGTGCAAATGAAGTTAAGACCTCCTCTTACTTTTAAGAAGAATTAAGAGCTAGCTCTCAATGGCTTCACATTTCTTCGAAGTATTATTTTAATATCTCAGACATGCAGGTTTCCTTACGAACGTTTTCCTTCACCGCCGAGTATGTGGTAAATCAGCACTTAAAGTAGCATTTATCAATTTAACTTTAACTTAAAGTAGCGGATATAGATCCCGGGTTGCTCGTGTTTAACAGCGCGTTAACCAACTTTAAGGTAGGATGTGATTGAAATTCATGTGGGACCTCTGTGGGGCAGCTGTATCGAAAAAAGTGATTGATTATAATGTGGGTGTCTTCAAGGCAAGAAGCTGAATAGGCTTTTGTTAAGTACCATCTTCAGCTACATCACCACTTACCATCAAGTGGGATAATATAGTGGTCAAGCACTAGTCTATAATTTAAAAAAAAAACACAGCTATATCGTGTTACGTACATTGAAAAGAAACAATGTTCAGACGAATTAATGATCTCCTTTTTACGAAGTCTGTTTAAATTTTTAAATACACTATATGAGTTTTTTTTTTTAATATCACAAAGAACACAAAGCATATTATTACTTTGTCTGTTGCTTTACAGATCTCTAGGGTGACGGTTGAGTCCCGTACGCCGGAGGGCCGGAAGGGAGATCTAAGACTGACTAGAATCAAATCACCCGATACCGGCCAACTTTTAATTTTTAAGGTTAGTCAATGAACCATCTATTGTTTAAATCACCGTTGTCAGTCCCACGATCATATTTTTATTTTTAACAGATTATTTATTAAAGTAGACTGCGATGGTTGACCGCTAAGATTTATTCTTTAGAACATTTATATATTGCACCTTTTTATCTCGGAATCGGACTATGACAATGAGGGATAGGAAGTGCACCTGACTAGTTTGTGCACACAGTCGTACACTATAATCCTATCATGCGAAAGTGGCGAGTCTCCGTTGAGACTGGCCGCTGTGACTGAAATTCTGTTTGAAATACTTTGTTGTACAGTAGGAGTTCGGCTCATATCCTTCCTAAATTCAATTGTCTTAATTTTTTGTTTGTATAGATAGTCATTGATATCTTATTTTCGCAATTCATAAAGATGATCTGACTTTGATAAGATTATTGTAGCAATAGCCATTTCATCAGCGACAGTGATTTATCGCTTATGTTTCAGAAGCCAATCTTTAGCGTATTATTGCTGCGGTATGGATGGAACGGCTCGACCAGGGAAACATCACGCTTACCCGGAACACTAGCGTGTATTAGCAGTATAATACTGCTGTGTTTAATACGATGTCAATACCGAAGACCCTTTCAGTCCATGCTATGCACCTCAGGGTTGACAACTGCCATCAGGTGACCGTCTCTACATAGTATAAAACAAAGTAGCTTCCCGCCGTCTGTATGCTTAGATCTTTTAAACTGCGCAACGGATTGTGATGTGGTTTTCATCAATAGACAAAATGATTCAAGAAGTTTTATATGTATAATACATGCATATTATATATTATGTGACTGACCTTCTAAACGGCTTAACCGATTTTTATGAATTTTTTTTGTTTGTTGATTAGAGGAAGTTGATTAGAGAATGGTTTAGATTCACAATTGGACCCGGTAGGTGGCGTCGAGATCCAGAAATCAACCGTGCGAAGCCGGGGCGGATCGCTAGTGAGTCACAAAAAAAGAAATAATCCGCCGTGCTATCCTAGTACATGTTGGCGGGGCACGCCTATGGTTCTTACGGCACCTCGACTTGAAGACGGTTTCGCATAAATCTCGGAAACTAAGCGAAATATCGAAAAATTTTACTATTATTTTTCGGCTCATCTCGTCGAGATATGCGAATCCGCCTTTAAATCGTGGAGCCTTAGGGTCCCTAAAAGCGCCGTTGACAGTCTTTCACATTCACATATCCTTAAGATATTTTTTCTTGATTCCACCTCCTAGGAATTAGAATGGCAGAGCGCGAGGATAGAAGCTAAAGCTTTTGGAGACGCAGCGGCGAATCTACCTCCGCTACGTCTATTACTGGGCAACACGCACTGTAGGATTGTCATGAAGAAGCGGCTCTCCGGTAAGAATTATATTAAATAAGAAATACTTTGGCGGTGTATATTTCCGAATATTTTCTCTTGTTTTTATAGTAACGAACACTGGACTCGTACTATGTTGATTTAGGCTACATTAAGCCGACAACTTTCTGGGTAGCGACCTTCAGGAGGGTGACGGCTAAATATGACTACATTTGGGAAAATTTTCTTACTTATAAGCCTGTGTCACAACAGCGGGACATAGCCTATATATGTAGGCCAATTTGAGATATATTCAGACGCAAGATAATTATTTGTGTGAAATACTGATACATTGCCCTGACACAGCTTACTGTGTCAGGGCAATGGGGCAGCAATATAGTTCAAAAAACAGAACATTGATGGGTAAGAAAGGTTCTCAAGTGGCAGTCTCATACAGGTAAGCGAATTGTGTGTTTTGTGTTGTTGAATATTGATGAATAGGTAAGAGATGCAGGATGCTGCAGGTGGCTCTAGACTTTGTAGCATTCCTTGAGAGAGGCTAATGTTTTGCAATGAACTTATGATGAGCTGTAATGGTGATGATGATACAAATCCCGTTTCCGATTCTCTCCCGCGGTCCGCAAAATGAGTTAAACTTCTTTCCCATCTGCGTACAGCGTCGTTCACATCCCACGATAGCATAGACGTGGCTCTACGTGGCAGAGCCATGCTGCAGCTATATTAGTAGTATAGTTGTAGCACGAATGTGTCGGCTCGACCGGGGAAGGACCACGCTCTCACAGAATACCAGCGTAAAATAGCAGCTTAACACTGCTGTGTTTCGTATGATGAGTGTAGAGAACCGGAGACCCTTTTTACTTTAAAAGAGGCATTCTATCTTAGTCCTCACGGGTGACAACGCATCTGTATTTTGATTCGCAAATGAGGATAGATGTAGATGTCTATGGGCCATAGCAACCATTTACCATCAGGTGGACTGTGTACTCGTTTGTCACCCTATCCTATAAAAAAATAGACTTAAAAGTGTCATTTGTACATTATCTATGGGAATATTTATATTATCTAATTTATGTGAGCGTAGCGTACCCGCAAATACACGGATGGGTACATTATTCGGCAAGAATGTTTTTCTGTGTAGGTGTGTGTTGGTACATTTTTTTAGAAGTTAGTATGAACGCACCAACGTATACACGCACGTTGACAAACACCATGAGTAATGAAAAATTATTTATAGTAAAATTATTTTGTCCGTACAGTTGGGGTCATAAATCATAGCTCAGCCTCAACCCGGCTAGGGCGGTGAGCATGTTGTGCGGGCGCAACGCCATTGTCGATAGTTTAATTAAATTTTTAATATAATTTTTTAAATAAAAAAAAATAATTTAATTTTTTTATGTAACTTGTTACATTCCAAACATTTGTACTTATAGTTGTTTTAATACATAGATACCTAATTAATAATTTATTTTAAATCATTATTACTCTTATTTTAATAAATACGTTGTAGTATCTTTTTTTTTCATTTTTAACACTAACCCACATAATAACAAAACTAAATACACTATCGATAACGCTTATCGACATTAATGCGCATCACTATGATCGCCCCTAAGGCCCGTGAGTGGGAGAGAGAGAGCGAAATACTCCGATGATTTATGACCCAAACTGCACGGACAAAATAATTCTAGTATAGTAGGGAAATATGCATTTCTTTATGATTTGAGGAATCGTAGGTACTGTAATAATTTAGGTTGCGTTCATAGGATGCATAACGAATCTTTTTCTCTGTTGCTGTTCTACATAACTAGATTTATTTTTTAAGGTCAGGTTAGAAAAAATATCGTATTGAATATATTTTTAAATGGTTTCTATTATTCGAAATAAAAAATATATAATTTAATCGCCGGAATAAAATCCTTGATGTTCGAATTTTAGATTGTTTTTTTAACGATAACTATATTAACATTTTTGATATTATTACAGGCATGTTATTGTATTTGATTCTTTATCGGCTACATTTTTACAAAGATCCGTTATTTTCTAATAATAAGTCAAAATAAAGTGTAGCCACTACCCCATATCATTCCGTGGGTGTCGTAACAGGCAACAGAGGGAAACAAATTATGTAATGGACAGCAGCGTCTTCTTAATAACGACTAAAAATAAAAAATTGCGGTTGTCAATCCGCTTGCCAAGCGTGACAACTATGGCAAATTTAGTGACTTTTTGTCCACCGAATATCGTAAGCTTGTTTTGTACTGGACAATATGTGCAGCGTAAAATGGAGCGCTAAAAGCTTTATAACGTAGGAATGTCTTAAGGCGTACTTATTGGTGCGGGTCGTACGCAGACTGTGCGGTGGTGGCGTCGCGGCTGGTGGTGCGTCCGGAGCCGCTGGCGTGGGCGCTGACGGACGGGCAGCTGCGCGCCGCGCTGGCCTGCGCCGCCGCGCTCGCCGCGCCCGTGCGCCGCGCCACGCGCGCCGCCACGCGCGCCGCCGCCGCGCGCAAGGTACCACCGCACGCCGCACACCGCGCACTCTACACTGCGCACACTACACTGCGCACACTACACTGCACACACTACACTAAACGCACTCTACACTACGCAGCTACACACTGCGCACACTACACTGCTCACTATGCACTGCGAACACTACACTATACTAAACGCACTCTACACTACGCAGCTACACATTGCGCACACTACATTGCGCACTATGCACTGCGCACACTACACTACACTAAACGCACTCTACACTACGCAGCTACACACTGCGCACACTACACTGCGCACACTACACTGCGCACTATGCACTGCGCACACTACACTACGCATCTACACGCTGAGCACACTACACCGCGCACACTACTCTGCGCACTATACACTGCACACATTACACTAAACACACTCTACACTACGCAGCTACACACTGCGCACACTACACTACACTAAACGCACTCTACACTTCACAGCTACACGCAGCACACACTACACTGCGCACTATACACTGCGCACACTACACTACACTACACAGCTACACACTGAGCACACTACAATGCGCACAATACATTACACACTGCACATAATACACTACACACTGAGCGCAGTACATCACGCTAAACGTACTGCGTACTATACACTAAGTAACTTTAGTATCAAGGGGACTCTAAATCAGACTTATTCTAAAAAAAAACTAGATTGTCTCGCAATAGGTATCGGATTGTTAGAACTTCGTATTACAGACGCTCCGCTTTAAAAAGACCGATAATAGCCGATTATTTTTCTCTAAATCAAGATGCGTAATTATTATGTCACGTTTACTATACACCATTGGAGAACGGGCGCCTTTAGGGCAAGGCTAAAGTTAGCTCTAGCTAGCTTGAGAGTTAGCAAAATCTAGATCCCACTGATAGAATAAAAACGGTTGAAAATTTTGATTTCGATCGCTGACGCGTTGGAGAGCGGCTTGTAACCTGTAAGTGTTATAGTCCGCAGAGAACTGTGCTTATAATGACAAGCAAAAATCTCTCACATGAAATTATACTGACATAAGCATTGCACACATATAATCTTCTATTACTAAAGATGTGATCCCTTTTATAGATCCAAGAGCCTCAAGAACAAATTCATAGCAGGTCAAGCTCAGGAGAACGAGATCTCCTCGCGCGCATGTTTGCCAAGCACGATGTAAGAGAGACATCCTACCACCTGCTCGCCCCAAGAATAGACCTTCACCTTTGTGATGATCCTGGATGTAAGTAATTGAAACTTAGCTCAATAGCAGCCTATCTTGATTTTCAGTCACATCACCATCAGCCTCACTTACTCACGAGAGGGCACTGGTAAGCCTGCAGAGTTTCGTCCGCAAATATCGAGAGCAAGTCAGGTTATTTTGGACTCGCACCAATTAAAACCGCATATTGCGGAGCCATAGGAACGCTTTTGCACACATCCGAGCCCCCAACAACGCTAGCCACTCCTTAGTGGCCTTTCACCTCAGGAGAAAACAGATCTTCCCCCGGTTCTTGCTGCCTAGGCGGACCAAAACAGAAGGTATACCTCATGGCCTCCATTTCCGAATGCACAATGAATCCACATTTGACAACTTTGTCTTCTACCATTTCCGGATTTGAAGAAATTAAGATTTTTTTTGATTGCTTGTGATTTCCAGCAATAATACTAACCAGGGATATATTTATAGATGATAATTGTTTCATAGTTCATATTGTATTATCTTCTACCATTCTATAAATAAGTTTCCTAACAGTGAACAAATGTCAGCTAATGGCAACTTACAGTGGGCAGATCGGAAATGCCGTCACTAGCGAAAGGCGGCGCTCTCCAGTTGACCCTCGTGAGCATGCAAGCTGATCTGTTCCCCTACCACAAGGCTACCGACGACCGACGTCATTGGAGAGGCTATAGGTCAGTGAATGTGGTTTAATTTCCTTTATTTCAATCGTTTTCATGATTAATATTATGAAATGAGATGAGTTCATGCTTCAAAAACCTTAAAACATTCATAACATACGTAAAACTGTTCACAGGGAAGCAGCCACACCACACAGTCAATGGCTATCACAAGCTTTATCGTCCTTCTGCACCACACTGCTGGACTCGTTAGACCCTAGACCACTAACTCCCAGTAATAAGGTATATTTTGGTTTGCTTATATCCTTTGCCTGTTTGTTCATTCCATTAGATATCATAATGTCCGAAACCACAAATTTATAACATAATCCTAACTTTCATATCATTTTATCAATTCAAAAACAATCAATCTGATATAAAGTTAGTTAATTACCTATAATAAAAGGTCATTCATTAATTTTGACTAACACAAGCTTAAGGTTTTTTTTTCAATATGACCATTGTATGTCTTTCATTGCATCTAGGCATTACAGTAAAATAAATTTGTTTTATGCTTGCTTGTGGTTTTTATGTAAGTAATGTAGTGCCTGTATAAACTGAACTATTGAAACTGATAAAATTGGTAGATTTTTTAATTGCTGTCTGTCTAAACTTAAAAACCAATATCGAATATGCTGCGGCCAAGACGAATATCGTGAGAGGTAGTCTGTATTTCTGAAAAATATAAATAATTTCGAGGGAATTTAAAGTATATATAATACTAGGTGACCCGCTCGCTTCCCTGGGCGTACGATCATAGACGTTAATAACGTAGATATAAAATATCAAGATTTTTTAGCACACTAAAAACGGATAAGGATAAGGATGTTCTTAGTGAGCGTCTACATTGCGAAATGAGTAAATATACTAAATTTCAAGCCAATCGGGTGGATAGTTTTAGAGCTATCGTGATGAATGAGTCAGTCAGTCACTGGTATTTCGCTTATATATAGGTATATAGATAGTAATAATATTATTAAAAAATATACATTAGTAATAATATTATTTATATAACCTAAGTGTTGTACGAAAAAGTGATAAAAAAGAGACGTGCGATATTTTCTTCTCCGGTCAGAGGATTTCGAGGACTTCATTTTGAAATAGTAGTGATTTAGAAAAGTTTGACAAACATAATTTCATTACTTTAGGACCAAAAATAGTTTTATATATACTCCAAAACTCCAGAAGAACGTATTTAGGTTATTACTTACTTTCATTTTTTTACTGTATTGAGCTTTTAACTTTGACCCCAAAAACATGACAGTTTTCAATTTTAAATATTTCGAAAAGTCATTTAAACGAATAATCAATATGTAAATAAATCCCTTTCATATCAGCAGCCAACCCATCAAGAGAAGACTGAAGTGCCAGTTTCAAACGGTCTCAATCATAAAGCGAATGCTGCGCCTAATCAGACTGCTACGTCTCCGTCCACACATACTACCTCACAAGGTACAACTATGTTATAATTTAATTACTCGTGTTTCCTTGTCATCGCCATTTTAATCATCAACTACTTGTTCAAAATCCGCTTAAAAGCCCTTGAAAGCCTTAAAAGCCTTGCTCATTCAATTAAAAAAGTAATCTGATCTAAAATACTTTTAATGGGAACGCACAATGCTGATGAACGTTAAACCAACAATTTATATTATTCATTTTGCTTTATTTAAAAGTTATTAAATTTACATTTATTTATTTACATAACATAATATACGATATATTATTAAATACAATATTAAAAACTAAAAAATGTTTTAATTCAAATTAAAGGAAAAATAGTTATAAACATATATGTATCTCCTTTATGCACGCTAATTGGCACTTTATTATAAAGACAGTGTTAGAAACATTAAGACTGTTAAAGAAGAAGAACTATTTGTAACAAATTTTTTAAAATAAAGACAACGTTCCAGCTTCACCGACGCGCACGAGAATACTGCAACAACTAGGCAAGTTGATGACCACGTGTGTCATACTGCGGATAGACGATTTCACCGTGAATAAGGTACGAGTTACACGTTTCTTTTTATCAGTAATTTTTTTATTTATTTAATATAGAGTTCATATTAACAATTCTAAATATTTCCTCGGATGGTTTATAGATAATTACCCCGGTAAGATAGTGATTGTTCAATTTTACCATTCCAAAGCGGGATAGCTGATAATGAACCACATTAAGGGCGGATTCGACCAA
Source organism: Parnassius mnemosyne (assembly GCA_963668995.1). Classification (NCBI taxonomy): domain Eukaryota; kingdom Metazoa; phylum Arthropoda; class Insecta; order Lepidoptera; family Papilionidae; genus Parnassius; species Parnassius mnemosyne. The sequence goes on along the minus strand of CAVLGL010000083.1, from coordinate 12,260,793 downwards.
ACTTAGTATAAGTCTTATCCTTAGAATAAAATCACTAATTACTCTCGAGTTAGAGAACTTTCGTTTTACCAAATCTTAACCCAGGTATAAGTGTCTATCCGAGAGTAAATTGTTATACCGCCAAAATTCATGGAGTAAACAAGTTATCCCAGAGTATTTTAATGGCGGCCGCTACATTTTAACAGCTGTTTTCGTATGCTTTGTTGAAAAAGTAGGATATTTTATCGTTGTGCATTTATAATTTCCTGTATTTTTGTGATAATTGTAGTAATTATTTTTTGAAATAATGCAACATTTATGAAATATAGAAAATAAGAATAAGATTACAAGAATAATCAACCAACAACTCTACTTGTGATAATATTCTAGTTCAGTGACAGTTGACACTAATATAATCCGGCAAATTTAAGTGGACAGAAAGTCTTGCATTGCGGTATATAAACAATTGTATTTCGATTTTAGTTGGCTTACGTGTTCATTCCTTTTTCATTCGCCAACTCTAGAGTAACAATATCCAGTATTAGCTACTCTACGTTTGTGTTGGAAAAACGCAAACGAAGTTATCTGAGAGTAAGATCAAAGAGTAAAATTATTCTAGGATTAGTTACTCTGGAATAACATGGTATTTGGTCGAATCCGCCCTTAACCTATAAAAAATTGTAAATAGCGATTGCTCAAAAGCGCAATGGCTTATCGATATATTGTAGCGTGGTCAGGTCGCTGATTCAATTCCTAAAGAAGCTAAAAAATCGATTATAATTATTACGATCATTTTTTTCCAATCTTTTTGTCGATGAATAATGGTCTAGTTTTACCCATTTTCATTTGGGCACTTTATCCAGGAACACACTGTATGTAAATCACACGCCACCAACATATAGTCTGAATTCGTACAAATGGAAAATATTTATCAAAAAAGATTTGAAAATATAAAGATTTTTAAACATTAGCTCGATCTTTCTCATATTGTTTTATTATTATTTTTCTAATACAGGTATCGACTGGGACCAGATCTAGAGAAGCTCCTCGTCCATTGGTGAGCGCTGAAAAGGCGACGTTACCTGGAGACGCGGGACTTTTGCATGCCGAGTTGACCTTCTTTTATTACCCTGGAGATGTATGCTTCCCCGGTAGGGTTGGATATCTGCCTAATCTGTTGATTATACTTTATCTTAATTTTGAGTAATAACAACATATTGCTCTATCATCATTAACTCAACGGCGTAATCTTCATCTTGAATTATTAATATTTTAAAATATAAAGGCCTTCGGAAATAAATAGTGTATGGATATACTCCCTGAGCGTATTATTTTAGTGAACTTTTTATATAATATAAAGAAAAGAACTTTTTTATATATATAATATAAAATATATTACTTTTTTATATAATATAAACATTATTTATTCATTTATTTACATAACATCGAAATATATATGTTACGACTAATTGCCGAAGTGCGTATACACCTAGGTATAGCCGGTCATACATCATCATCATCATCATCATTACAGCCCTTCACAAGTCCACTGCTGAACATAGGCCCTCCCCAAAGAATGCCACAAAGCACGGTCCTGAGCCACCTGCATCCATCGACTTCCTGCATGTCTTACCAGGTCGTCACTCCATCTCGTGGGGGGACGCCCTACACTTCGCCTACCGGTACGAGGCTGCCACTCGAGAACCTTTCTTCCCCATCGGTTGTCGGTTCTTCGAGCTATATGGCCGGCCCACTGCCACTTCAGCTTACTAATCCGTTGGGCTATGTCGGTTACTCTGGTTCTACTGCGGATATCCTCATTCCTAAGTTTATCACGCAGAGAAACTCCGAGCATAGCCCTCTCCATAGCTCGCTGAGCGACCTTGAGCTTCCTCATACGGCCAGCAGTGAAGGACCACGTCTCAGTTCCATAAGTCATCACTGGCAACACGCATTGGTTGTACAATTTCGTTTTCAGGTTTTGAGGTATGTAGCCGGTCATACATAATTCATAAATTATATATATCATACATAATTTATAAATTAGACAACCGCATCATAACCTACTGTCGCTGATATTACTTGATAAATTTTTTCGTATTTTTACGAATTTAACAGTATACCTAAATTTAACCAACTACTGCTAACCGCACCTAGTTCTAGCCAGCTATAACTAGGTGGAAATCAAAGAGAAGGAGGCTGGGTACTATTACCTGCTTGGGATCCTGTAATTTATAAAATTAAAGCTAAGCCCAAGCATACCACTGTGTTCATTCTGCATAGATCAGACCAAAAGTAATGATTAAAAAGCTGAAGGTACTCCGGATTAACTGTGACATCGGAACGTACCCGAAACGTCGGGAATTAAAAATAAGTACAATTAAAGGCGATAAAATCCGTAAAACTAGTTTTATTCAACATTCACATTTTTCATTGAAGTAGTTTTTTTAATGTCTGGTCCTTCGAGCCGGATCTAATTTGCTTGTGGGTGCGCAGTGCCCTCGCCGAAGCTGTACGTGCAGCTGAGCCCGGTGCGCGTGTCGGTGGAGGCGGCCAGCGTGGTGTGGCTGGCCGCCTTCCTGCCGCACGTGGCGCGCGCTGCCGCCACTGCTGCCACCGCTGCCACCGCTGCCACTGCGCCTAGCGACCAGCCGCCGACATACATCGACGTGCGCGCTGAGGCCATCATGCCCAAGGCAAGAGATTGAGAAACTGCTTGCTTAATTAATGACGTGAACACGAATTGTTGTTTTGGCGAGGACTTGACCGGCGGCCCATTGCTGCTAATGTATTATTGTTTAAATAATGCTTTGAAGATGATTTTAATATAATACCTAATAACAGTCACAATACCTAATGTAAAACATTCGAAAACCAATGTGCTCTTAAATGGGGAGGAGTTGAGTCTTGTGGATACCACTGTTTTTCTCGGTATTACTATTGACGCGAAACTTCAATGGGGCCCCCATATATCTAAATTAGCAAGCAGACTTAGTTCTGCAGCATATGCTGTAAGAAAGATTAGAAGTCTCACAGATGTTGAGACAGCTAGGTTAGTGTATTTTAGTTACTTTCATAGCGTAATGTCTTATGGAATTTTGCTATGGGGTAATGCGACTGATATTGAAGCTATATTTGTTTTGCAAAAGAGAGCCGTACGGGCGATTTATAATCTAAATTGTAAAGAGTCCCTTAGAGAAAAATTTAAAGAAATAAACATATTAACTTTGGCATCGCAATATATTTATGAAAATGTAATCTATGTACATAAAAACATAAATAGCTTTAATAAGAATAAGGATGTTCATACCTTAAACACTAGGAACAAACATAAGCTTGTAATGCCACTTACAAGACTCCACAGAATTAGTAATTCATTTATGGGGCAATGTATACGCTTTTACAACAGAATCCCAGAACATGTTCAAAGTTTGTCAATAAACAAGTTTAAAAGTTTTATTAAAGAAAAACTGTACAAAAAGGGTTATTATAATATCAAGAAATACATGAATGAAAATAACCCCTGGGAATAAGGTGATCGCCACCATGCTGTTTCTATGAAAATTCATTTAAAATTGTATAAACAAAATTATTGTTAAGTGAAATTATGTTTAAAAAAAAAAGTCCCGCTGGGTTTCTTGCTGGTTCTTCCCAGGACAGAGGTATTTTCCGAGCCAGTGGTAAATAAATAAAATAAATAAAATAATTACTTTCAATAAGTATTATGTAATAATCCATATTGAATAAAAAATCATTCATTCTATTCTATTCTAATAAAAAGTGGCGCGATTTTATGTCTAAAATGTTTGCGATATGAACTTTTAGAGCTTCGGTGGTGATGTGAAGAACCTCAAGATACTGTAGCCTTGTGATATTATCTCTGATTTAAATCATAATGTACTAACAAAAAGTTATGTACTTTCAGATAGTATTGGAAGCGGGTCCAGAACATGTATCACAACAGAGAGATCGTCCAAAAGAGTTGCACATTTGTACAGCTAGGGCCACTTTCACCAACGTGCGTGAATCAGCCAGGGCAAGTAAGTGATTCTTTCTATACACCATAAAACTTAAAAACTTTTCTGCCGATTTCTAAAAAGGAGACGGTGCTCAATTCGACTGTATGTTTTTTTTATGTGTGTTACCTCATAACTTTTTACTGGGTGAACCGATTTCGATGATTCTTTTTTATTTGAAAGCTGGTACTTCTCGTGTGGTCCCATATGAATTTGATCAAGGTCAGACAAATAGTTTTTGAGTTATTCTTAATAACTTATATTGTAGTCGGCTGTACAAAATTTTTAATTTTAAATTATTGTTGAATAGAAACAGCTATACTGCTTGGTTGTTATTTTTGTGAAAATTTTCTTTCCGGCTGGCTGGTTTTCGTGTAAAGAATTAAATAGTGTTTTTATCCAAATATTGATTCCGCTTCGTTTTCAAACTTACTCCTCTCGTGATAGCACTTAACTAGATTACAAGAGCGATGTTTGTAAAGAAACAAAGAACACAGAAAAAAAGACAACTCAATCTTCCTACTTCGTTATGGGACTTCCAATTTTTCGAACCTCCCTGGTGAGATGTCGTGAGATTTGACTTGACCTTCTCCTGCCTTAAACGCCTATTCTTCTATTAATGGACGCCCTCTAATATTGTTAGTCCTTCTGAGTCCTAGAAATAGCAAAGAGAACCTTGTTTCAGACACGGCAGGCACTCGAGCAGACTTGGCGTCGCTAATAGCGGCGTTAAGGCGAGCCGCGCCCCGCAGTGGACAGTTCCCGTGCTCGGCGGATGACCTCGACCCCATACACGAGCAGTTCATACTACACGCGGACAGTACGTATGTTGGAATTAATTTGCAACTTTGTTGGTTCATTCACAAATGGTAAATGAAGGTAAATGAAATTGTATACTTGGGGAGTGCTTTTAGCCGGGATGGAAGATGTGATTTAGATGTGGACAGGCGTGTCGATGCCGGGAACAAAGTCAATGGTGCCCTGACTGCGTTAGTCAAAAGGCAAGGCGTAGTGAAGAGTGCACGCCTTGCAATACATAACGCAGTGTTGGTACCGACTTTGTTATATGGCAGCGAAACCTGGGTATGCCAGAAGAAGCATAAAAGCAAGTTGAATGCAGTGGAGATGCGATCTCTTCGTAAAATGTGCGGCGTTACCATGGCCGACCGAAAGCGAAACGAAGAGATTCGCAATATGGCAGGTTTGAAAGATGACCTTATCACAAAATTGATAAGGGCGTGCTTCGATGGTTTGGGCACGTTGAGCGAATGAGTGAAGACCGAATGGTGAAGAAAATATATAGCGCGAAAGTTAATATTAAAAGGTGTCGAGGTTGACCGAGACTAACTTTCGAAGACCATGTGAGCAAATTGCTCGAAGAGGGGAGGGTCAAGAGTACTCGGATACCTAAACGTGCATGTATGAAGAAGATAATGAATCTGAAAGAAGCGAAAGAGGTATGTAAGGATCGTGACACTTGGCGATCTGTTCTCTCTGGCTACCCCGTCAGGGATTGTGATTGAAGATAAAAAAAAAAATCACAAATGTGTGTTTCATATTATAAAATCATTATTTAAATTATATTGAAACCTAATATGATAGCTGTAGGAATCTGCTTTGAGATACGATCTTCACGGACTTTTATGGAAGAAAAGTGCTGCCCCCCACCGCATATAATTTTTGCTAGAAACGAGGTATTCCATCTTAGTAATCAGGGGTGACAGCTCAACTGCATTTTAATTTCCTGTTAGACGATAGATATAGATTTTGTCGACTTACGAGGGTGACACTGAAAGTTCTTAGAAAATCAAAAACTGAATTAGTTTTATTATATCTTTTCAAAGTAGTGTCCGTTTACGAGGGTGACACTGAAAGTTCTTAGAAAATCAAAAATATTTAAAGAAGCGTAACGAAACTAATTCTAATAAAATTTTAGTTTTATAATTCATATAAATAACATTTAAAAAATAATTGTTCTGAGCACAACAACTATGGTTCTGAATAAACGTACCTAGTAATCATATACTCTTTGGTTTTGAGGGGTCCTTTTAAATATTACCATACTCTGGAGCGTTCTACAAAGGTGACCTTGGATTGCCTCATGTGTACTTCAAAGACTTAAATTCATGCTGACGTGACACAGAGATTTTTCAATTTGCCGTCAAATCGTAAACAAATGACAAATGAATAAAATACATATACAATAATACTGGCAAAGAGTTCCATTTTCAAAATTTGAACTTATTTTTTATTATATCGTTTACAAGTGGCCAGTTCTTAAAACTTTCAGTGTCGCCCTCGTACCACGCATTAAAACAAAGATGGAGCCAAGGTGAGCTGGCTCCTTTTTGCAGTGAAGAGTGATTACAATGAGGAGGGCGTCTTCAAGACAAGAGTGAATGGGATTTTTTAAATCATTGTCAACCATTTTCGGCTCCATCACTACTTACCATCAGTTGAGATATTAGTTAAAAGCTGGCTTAGCATAGTAAAAAAAGATATCTATGGGCTATAAACATTCACTTACCGTCACCTGGGGGGTGTGCTATCTGTGCTCGTTTGACACCCTTGTGACAAACGAGCACAGAGTCAGATAGACTCAGTACGCGTATGTTACCCTTATTCTATAAAAAAAAATACCCGCGGGTATTTTACTAGTGTCATAATACTTCATACATAATAATATCCTTTTTGGTCGTTTGTGCAGGACTGGACGATATCGAGCGCGGTACGGCAGTGTGCGGAGAGATGCTGTGGCGAGAGAGCCGCGACGTGTGGTGCGCTCGCGTGGAGCCGCTGTGGGCGGACTTCTGCGGGGCGCGCGCCACCAACTGCAAACCCGCGCCGCTGCTCGACGCCACGCCACTCACCGCCTGGGTGAGTGCCACACCAGCTGCACCAGCTACACCAGCACGTGTGCTGCGCTCGCGTGGAGCCGCTGTGGGCGGACTTCTGCGGGGCGCGCGCCACCAACTGCAAACCCGCGCCGCTGCTCGACGCCACGCCACTCACCGCCTGGGTGAGTGCCACACCAGCTGCACCAGCTACACCAGCACGTGTGCTGCGCTCGCGTGGAGCCGCTGTGGGCGGACTTCTGCGGGGCGCGCGCCACCAACTGCAAACCCGCGCCGCTGCTCGACGCCACGCCACTCACCGCCTGGGTGAGTGCCACACCAGCTGCACCAGCTACACCAGCACGTGTGCTGCGCTCGCGTGGAGCCGCTGTGGGCGGACTTCTGCGGGGCGCGCGCCACCAACTGCAAACCCGCGCCGCTGCTCGACGCCACGCCACTCACCGCCTGGGTGAGTGCCACACCAGCTGCACCAGCTACACCAGCACGTGTGCTGCGCTCGCGTGGAGCCGCTGTGGGCGGACTTCTGCGGGGCGCGCGCCACCAACTGCAAACCCGCGCCGCTGCTCGACGCCACGCCACTCACCGCCTGGGTGAGTGCCACACCAGCTGCACCAGCTACACCAGCACGTGTGCTGCGCTCGCGTGGAGCCGCTGTGGGCGGACTTCTGCGGGGCGCGCGCCACCAACTGCAAACCCGCGCCGCTGCTCGACGCCACGCCACTCACCGCCTGGGTGAGTGCCACACCAGCTGCACCAGCTACACCAGCACGTGTGCTGCGCTCGCGTGGAGCCGCTGTGGGCGGACTTCTGCGGGGCGCGCGCCACCAACTGCAAACCCGCGCCGCTGCTCGACGCCACGCCACTCACCGCCTGGGTGAGTGCCACACCAGCTGCACCAGCTACACCAGCACGTGTGCTGCGCTCGCGTGGAGCCGCTGTGGGCGGACTTCTGCGGGGCGCGCGCCACCAACTGCAAACCCGCGCCGCTGCTCGACGCCACGCCACTCACCGCCTGGGTGAGTGCCACACCAGCTGCACCAGCTACACCAGCACGTGTGCTGCGCTCGCGTGGAGCCGCTGTGGGCGGACTTCTGCGGGGCGCGCGCCACCAACTGCAAACCCGCGCCGCTGCTCGACGCCACGCCACTCACCGCCTGGGTGAGTGCCACACCAGCTGCACCAGCTACACCAGCACGTGTGGTGCGCTCGCGTGGAGCCGCTGTGGGCGGACTTCTGCGGGGCGCGCGCCACCAACTGCAAACCCGCGCCGCTGCTCGACGCCACGCCACTCACCGCCTGGGTGAGTGCCACACCAGCTGCACCAGCTACACCAGCACGTGTGCTGCGCTCGCGTGGAGCCGCTGTGGGCGGACTTCTGCGGGGCGCGCGCCACCAACTGCAAACCCGCGCCGCTGCTCGACGCCACGCCACTCACCGCCTGGGTGAGTGCCACACCAGCTGCACCAGCTACACCAGCACGTGTGCTGCGCTCGCGTGGAGCCGCTGTGGGCGGACTTCTGCGGGGCGCGCGCCACCAACTGCAAACCCGCGCCGCTGCTCGACGCCACGCCACTCACCGCCTGGGTGAGTGCCACACCAGCTGCACCAGCTACACCAGCACGTGTGCTGCGCTCGCGTGGAGCCGCTGTGGGCGGACTTCTGCGGGGCGCGCGCCACCAACTGCAAACCCGCGCCGCTGCTCGACGCCACGCCACTCACCGCCTGGGTGAGTGCCACACCAGCTGCACCAGCTACACCAGCACGTGTGCTGCGCTCGCGTGGAGCCGCTGTGGGCGGACTTCTGCGGGGCGCGCGCCACCAACTGCAAACCCGCGCCGCTGCTCGACGCCACGCCACTCACCGCCTGGGTGAGTGCCACACCAGCTGCACCAGCTACACCAGCACGTGTGCTGCGCTCGCGTGGAGCCGCTGTGGGCGGACTTCTGCGGGGCGCGCGCCACCAACTGCAAACCCGCGCCGCTGCTCGACGCCACGCCACTCACCGCCTGGGTGAGTGCCACACCAGCTGCACCAGCTACACCAGCACGTGTGCTGCGCTCGCGTGGAGCCGCTGTGGGCGGACTTCTGCGGGGCGCGCGCCACCAACTGCAAACCCGCGCCGCTGCTCGACGCCACGCCACTCACCGCCTGGGTGAGTGCCACACCAGCTGCACCAGCTACACCAGCACGTGTGCTGCGCTCGCGTGGAGCCGCTGTGGGCGGACTTCTGCGGGGCGCGCGCCACCAACTGCAAACCCGCGCCGCTGCTCGACGCCACGCCACTCACCGCCTGGGTGAGTGCCACACCAGCTGCACCAGCTACACCAGCACGTGTGGTGCGCTCGCGTGGAGCCGCTGTGGGCGGACTTCTGCGGGGCGCGCGCCACCAACTGCAAACCCGCGCCGCTGCTCGACGCCACGCCACTCACCGCCTGGGTGAGTGCCACACCAGCTGCACCAGCTACACCAGCACGTGTGCTGCGCTCGCGTGGAGCCGCTGTGGGCGGACTTCTGCGGGGCGCGCGCCACCAACTGCAAACCCGCGCCGCTGCTCGACGCCACGCCACTCACCGCCTGGGTGAGTGCCACACCAGCTGCACCAGCTACACCAGCACGTGTGCTGCGCTCGCGTGGAGCCGCTGTGGGCGGACTTCTGCGGGGCGCGCGCCACCAACTGCAAACCCGCGCCGCTGCTCGACGCCACGCCACTCACCGCCTGGGTGAGTGCCACACCAGCTGCACCAGCTACACCAGCACGTGTGCTGCGCTCGCGTGGAGCCGCTGTGGGCGGACTTCTGCGGGGCGCGCGCCACCAACTGCAAACCCGCGCCGCTGCTCGACGCCACGCCACTCACCGCCTGGGTGAGTGCCACACCAGCTGCACCAGCTACACCAGCACGTGTGCTGCGCTCGCGTGGAGCCGCTGTGGGCGGACTTCTGCGGGGCACGCGCCACCAACTGCAAACCCGCGCCGCTGCTCGACGCCACGCCACTCACCGCCTGGGTGAGTGCCACACCAGCTGCACCAGCTACACCAGCACGTGTGCTGCGCTCGCGTGGAGCCGCTGTGGGCGGACTTCTGCGGGGCGCGCGCCACCAACTGCAAACCCGCGCCGCTGCTCGACGCCACGCCACTCACCGCCTGGGTGAGTGCCACACCAGCTGCACCAGCTACACCAGCACGTGTGCTGCGCTCGCGTGGAGCCGCTGTGGGCGGACTTCTGCGGGGCGCGCGCCACCAACTGCAAACCCGCGCCGCTGCTCGACGCCACGCCACTCACCGCCTGGGTGAGTGCCACACCAGCTGCACCAGCTACACCAGCACGTGTGCTGCGCTCGCGTGGAGCCGCTGTGGGCGGACTTCTGCGGGGCGCGCGCCACCAACTGCAAACCCGCGCCGCTGCTCGACGCCACGCCACTCACCGCCTGGGTGAGTGCCACACCAGCTGCACCAGCTACACCAGCACGTGTGCTGCGCTCGCGTGGAGCCGCTGTGGGCGGACTTCTGCGGGGCGCGCGCCACCAACTGCAAACCCGCGCCGCTGCTCGACGCCACGCCACTCACCGCCTGGGTGAGTGCCACACCAGCTGCACCAGCTACACCAGCACGTGTGCTGCGCTCGCGTGGAGCCGCTGTGGGCGGACTTCTGCGGGGCGCGCGCCACCAACTGCAAACCCGCGCCGCTGCTCGACGCCACGCCACTCACCGCCTGGGTGAGTGCCACACCAGCTGCACCAGCTACACCAGCACGTGTGCTGCGCTCGCGTGGAGCCGCTGTGGGCGGACTTCTGCGGGGCGCGCGCCACCAACTGCAAACCCGCGCCGCTGCTCGACGCCACGCCACTCACCGCCTGGGTGAGTGCCACACCAGCTGCACCAGCTACACCAGCACGTGTGCTGCGCTCGCGTGGAGCCGCTGTGGGCGGACTTCTGCGGGGCGCGCGCCACCAACTGCAAACCCGCGCCGCTGCTCGACGCCACGCCACTCACCGCCTGGGTGAGTGCCACACCAGCTGCACCAGCTACACCAGCACGTGTGCTGCGCTCGCGTGGAGCCGCTGTGGGCGGACTTCTGCGGGGCGCGCGCCACCAACTGCAAACCCGCGCCGCTGCTCGACGCCACGCCACTCACCGCCTGGGTGAGTGCCACACCAGCTGCACCAGCTACACCAGCACGTGTGCTGCGCTCGCGTGGAGCCGCTGTGGGCGGACTTCTGCGGGGCACGCGCCACCAACTGCAAACCCGCGCCGCTGCTCGACGCCACGCCACTCACCGCCTGGGTGAGTGCCACACCAGCTGCACCAGCTACACCAGCACGTGTGCTGCGCTCGCGTGGAGCCGCTGTGGGCGGACTTCTGCGGGGCGCGCGCCACCAACTGCAAACCCGCGCCGCTGCTCGACGCCACGCCACTCACCGCCTGGGTGAGTGCCACACCAGCTGCACCAGCTACACCAGCACGTGTGCTGCGCTCGCGTGGAGCCGCTGTGGGCGGACTTCTGCGGGGCGCGCGCCACCAACTGCAAACCCGCGCCGCTGCTCGACGCCACGCCACTCACCGCCTGGGTGAGTGCCACACCAGCTGCACCAGCTACACCAGCACGTGTGCTGCGCTCGCGTGGAGCCGCTGTGGGCGGACTTCTGCGGGGCGCGCGCCACCAACTGCAAACCCGCGCCGCTGCTCGACGCCACGCCACTCACCGCCTGGGTGAGTGCCACACCAGCTGCACCAGCTACACCAGCACGTGTGCTGCGCTCGCGTGGAGCCGCTGTGGGCGGACTTCTGCGGGGCGCGCGCCACCAACTGCAAACCCGCGCCGCTGCTCGACGCCACGCCACTCACCGCCTGGGTGAGTGCCACACCAGCTGCACCAGCTACACCAGCACGTGTGCTGCGCTCGCGTGGAGCCGCTGTGGGCGGACTTCTGCGGGGCGCGCGCCACCAACTGCAAACCCGCGCCGCTGCTCGACGCCACGCCACTCACCGCCTGGGTGAGTGCCACACCAGCTGCACCAGCTACACCAGCACGTGTGCTGCGCTCGCGTGGAGCCGCTGTGGGCGGACTTCTGCGGGGCGCGCGCCACCAACTGCAAACCCGCGCCGCTGCTCGACGCCACGCCACTCACCGCCTGGGTGAGTGCCACACCAGCTGCACCAGCTACACCAGCACGTGTGCTGCGCTCGCGTGGAGCCGCTGTGGGCGGACTTCTGCGGGGCGCGCGCCACCAACTGCAAACCCGCGCCGCTGCTCGACGCCACGCCACTCACCGCCTGGGTGAGTGCCACACCAGCTGCACCAGCTACACCAGCATGTGTGCTGCGCTCGCGTGGAGCCGCTGTGGGCGGACTTCTGCGGGGCGCGCGCCACCAACTGCAAACCCGCGCCGCTGCTCGACGCCACGCCACTCACCGCCTGGGTGAGTGCCACACCAGCTGCACCAGCTACACCAGCACGTGTGGTGCGCTCGCGTGGAGCCGCTGTGGGCGGACTTCTGCGGGGCGCGCGCCACCAACTGCAAACCCGCGCCGCTGCTCGACGCCACGCCACTCACCGCCTGGGTGAGTGCCACACCAGCTGCACCAGCTACACCAGCACGTGTGCTGCGCTCGCGTGGAGCCGCTGTGGGCGGACTTCTGCGGGGCGCGCGCCACCAACTGCAAACCCGCGCCGCTGCTCGACGCCACGCCACTCACCGCCTGGGTGAGTGCCACACCAGCTGCACCAGCTACACCAGCACGTGTGCTGCGCTCGCGTGGAGCCGCTGTGGGCGGACTTCTGCGGTGGCTGACCGCTAAAGCGGTCTAGTAATAGACTAGATTACCTGAAGATGCCTCGTGTAGAGGCGAAACACGTGTCGTATTGTCGTCAGTGGTGTGTCTTTCCTAGTGTAGTGGTGATGGGAGTAGTGGTGCTGGGATTAGTGGTGACGGTGATAGTGCACGCAATTGAGGGAGGGCGGGAGGTGCTCTTCAAACTAGGTGAGACATATCATTTTATTTTATCGAGCGGTTGTTCGCGAAGAAATTTTTTACCAACTTTAATATAATAGACTTCCGCAAAGTAACTCCTGATTCTATTAATTAAGGATAAATAACTTTTTATTAATTAATCAATACTACAATATGAGACACAACTTGGGTATGATTGTTCGAGCCTCCCCGTAGGCTGCATTGGAATGTGCTGAATTACGACGCTAAGCCGTGGCTAGCACTAGCTTATCGAATAATTAAGGGCTGACTAATTATTTAAGTAATTAGTCAGCCCTTAATTATTCGATAAGCTTGTGAAACAAGAACCGGAAGTGGATAACATGATACAAACATAATTTAAATCGTAAGTACAAACAATCTCGTTTTGTGGGTGAGTAGTAAAATAAAATATATCAACTACCTTACAAACCAGTTATTAAATTACCTACCCATCCTAGAATCTAAAATAATCTAACACGCGAAGAAAGAAAGAGTTGCGACGACAATTATTAGTGTTAGCCCTGAGTATTGCTAGATAGATTGATAGATTGGACACGTCTAAAAGGTAATTTGCGTGGTATTTGGGTTAACTTTCTCTATGGCAATCAATGAGACCACTAACGATTTAAATCATTTTCAATAGATGTATTTCGACGAGGGTTTCTCCCGAATATGGGTGATAGCGCGCACCTGCGGTCTCGCGGGCCTCCAACTGAACCACTACCAACTATTGTTCCTGCTCAGGCAGCTGGAAAAGATCTCCGAAATGATGGCCTGGCTGTCGCATGATGCTGCTAGGCAACCTGAAGGAAATGATGGGTAAGAAATATATCTGTAATGAAATTAAATTAAAACAAAGTCACAACCTATTTATATACTACGGCTACTTCTGATGATCATATGATCCCAGCTTTAAATTACTGGTCGGGCAAAAAATAAGTTATTGTGTGTTACTGACAAGAAATTTTCAGTAGCAGCAGGCCTGTCTCACTCCGCGATTTAGGCATGAAAATATACCTATATAGTTAAACAGTTACTTGGTCGATAAAAGAGATAGAAAATAGAAGCACTTCTCATTGCCACTCTTTCATTAATAATGCTGTCGCGTGTCGCATGTTTGTAAATAGCAAAAAAAATATGAAACAGAAAATGACTAATAAATTATCTGAGTTTCAAAGATTTTCACGTTGTTATAATCTTAATTTTTCTTAATGTTGCTTATTAACCTTCCTCGCATTGAACAATAATGTTCTTATTATCAGCAAATTACTAATACATTGCATAACACCTCGGTTATAAATATATTACCGATACCTGTACTCTAAACTACTACCAACTAATATCAAAGGATTCACTTTGTTTTCTCACACCTTTTTTCCACAGGGAAATGCCTGTCTCTCGGGGGCAAGGGCGAGTTATGTCGTACTCACACCAACTTAAACCCCATGATGTTCCACCTTCGCCGCATATTGTCAGGGCCACGGGAACGCTCTCGCACACATCCGCTGCCCCTTCTCGGGGAGGACTTCTCGCCCCCCCTCATTCTCAAGTAAGGCGCAACAGGAACTCAACGCGCGCCTCCTTTCACGGTCTCTTACTGCAACTGCGAAACGGACACCGCCGGGTCCGATACGCGGAGACCTTGGAGTCAGGAAAAACCAACAGACCCCAGCGGCGGATCTGGTCTATGGCTACGCCGCTAACCAAGATTCGGCTGCGGAGTGTAGGGAGAGCGGTGCTTCGCAATACCGACACTCACTCTTCCTCCGGGACTCCATCTCGGCTGCACTGGTACGGGTAGAGAACACCCCTTTCACCGCAGCCCACCAACACACATCCGAAGTGGGCTCGCTAAACCCCTTTGGAGTGGCCTCCTCGGGTCGGCCCTACACCACGGGTCAGCCATGTGGGTTCCTCTTTGTTCGCCGCGGGAGACCATGCCACGGCTGCTAAGCCCCCCCGCCACGACAAGGCAGGAAATCGTTCGGAGTTTCTCACAACACCTAACTGTAAACTCTAACAGTAGGAGCGGCCTTAACCAAGGCGTGTAACGGACTAATTGATACAGACTCTCACGTGGACGTAAGGTGCATTTTGATTCAGTACGCGCGCTGTATTTTTTTTTTCGAAGATTTAATCGGTAGGCTATTTTAACGAAGTTCGCTTCCGATGCGTGCAAATTATTATGAACATTGGCGACTTGCGAGTTTAAACCTAGTTGCAACAACTAGGTTTAAACTCGCAAGTTTGCTATCAGAGAGTGATTCTTCTGTGCTATTATTACTTACTTGTACTATTATTTATTCTGTGGTAGCAGTATTGTAATGTGGAAAAGGTGTTAAATGAAAGGGAGACGTGTTGTTCTACTATTACTTTAATTATACTATGTACTATTTCTTTAATTATACTACCTTTCTTTTTCTACAATTAACATTAATAGATAATATTATGTCGTGTGGGTTGCTTTACATCATAGCTATGTATTGAATCACGATATTGCACAGTAAGCCGTAATTCCTTAGCCTGATCTTTTGCCAGTCGTGTCGAATTGCCCTCCCATTGTACATACAATCATTAGATCAACGAGGCAGTCAATTGGTATTAATATGTATTATTACATATCTTTATTCCAGGTCAATAGTAATGGGAGTGGTGGTGCCGGCCGTAGAATTGACACTGGTATTGCCGTCCAATTGTCCGGGACAAGAGTCTTCCAGAGATCTAGATAGTGTTCCATTAGATTCTTCCAGCCTTCAAGATCTCAAAATGGGTGTGTTTATATTTCTTTTTAAGCTCTTAGAAAAAAATTGGTATGAAAGAGTAGTATGTAAATGTTAGATACATTTATAATTTTGTGATCATTTCGGATATCTCCAGCTTTACTAAATAAATATATATATATATTAAAAAATAATCCCACTAAGTTTCTTGCTGGTTCTTCCCAGGAAACCTGTATTTTCCGAACCAGTGGTAAATAAAAAAATGACATTCAATAAGTATTATTTAATAATCTATATTGAATAAAAATCATTATATTATATTCTCTAAGGTTTCTACAAGCGCATGAGGACCAAGGCAAGGATGTATGGAGTGTGTGTGATTCATCTTCGACTGTTGACTTCGACTTTGATAAGGGTGTATCACAATGATGAGGCCCAGTTATTAGAGAATGAATTAATCAAGCGGGGATTATGGGTACAGGTTCTGAGGCGACGATGGCGCCCTCTATTCAGGAGCGCGACATGGGTGCGGTGGCGCCGCCGCCAGTGGACCAGGTGGAGGTGTGCAGCGCGCAGCCGCTGCCCGCAGACGAGCTGCCGCCCAGCCCTGGAATCACCTTCGGAGGAGGTTTGTGGCACGCAACTAATATGTAAACAGGGTGGAAAAAACGAACGGGACATGAAGCGAAAGTATTTAAAATATTTTAGATATCAAATTTCCCTTAAATTAAACAAGCCTTTGTTTCTCCAAATAAGAATAACTACGTTCAAACATTCTTTTAAAACGCTTACCTGAGCCGAGAATCGACTAACAAAAAATCCAAAAAAAAAAAAGATTATCACTATTTTAGTTAACAGATAGATAAGGTCTATAAGGTAGACCTTATCTTTTGATTAACTAAAATAATGATGAAATATGATAAGAATAAAGTCTCTCGAATAATCATTGCATCTTACAATTAAAAAAGACCATGAAATGTAACAATTCGTATATATCTGCTCGAAGTACCAACCTACCTAACCTATGCCCAAAATACTCAAACTTTGCTCAATTTTAAGATGCCGTTAACTCTCGTGCTGTTTCTCTATCATTTAAGTCGAAGATACTGTGATACCCCGAGACAACATCTTAAAATTAAAACTGAACCATGGACGATAAATTTTGATTCTGATTCTAGCATTTTACTTCCACTCATTACTGCATAACTGCCTAGTCTACATCATTATCATCATCACTGCTACTTTTCCATATA
Organism: Parnassius mnemosyne; assembly: GCA_963668995.1. NCBI lineage: Eukaryota > Metazoa > Arthropoda > Insecta > Lepidoptera > Papilionidae > Parnassius > Parnassius mnemosyne. The sequence continues at coordinate 12,243,999 of CAVLGL010000083.1, read as the reverse complement.
ACAATAAAACATAGATTTATGTAGGTATGTAAAGTATTCCGCCGACTGCCACTTTAAAAGAAAAATAGGTATTTTATTACCTGTATTTATAAAAAACGTATTAATATGCAAATAAATTTTCTTTGCAAGCTGTACTCAAAAAGTTACAGTTGATTTGACAGAAATTTTTGATTTTTTTAGACAAGTTTTTTATAGAATAAGTTTGACAAGGGAGCACACAGCCCATCTGATGGTAAGTGAATGCTGTGGCCCATAAACATCTACATTTACCTTTTAATGAAGAATCGTTATACGTTAGATGCTTTGTTGATCCTAAGGACTAATATGGAATGCCTCGTATCGTATCCAGTAAAAAGGGGTGGCCGGTTCTCTACACTCACTGTACGGAACAGCATTGAGCTGCTATTTCACGCTGGCATTCTGCGATAGAGTGTGCGATCCTTCCCCAGTTGAACCGATCTATTTGTGCTACAAGTTTTTTGAATTACGTATATGTCAGGCGCGTAAGTTGAGCGTCAGGGGTGAAGATTTGTCCGGTGGCAGGTTTTTCGTCGATGCGTCGCGGGCTGACGTCACTGGTGACGTCGTTGGACGCGCTGGGCCGCGACGACTCGCGCAGCGATGCCGCGTCCACCGCCAGCTCGGACAGCGAGCGCTACGTGCTGGTGGGGCTCGCGGCCGAGTCGCCCGACGACGCGGACGCGGCCTTCAGGTACCCGCCCAGCGGTGGGCTGCCGGCCCACTTGCAATTCGCTGTCTCTTGTATTTCACTAATCATAAAAAAATTAAAAAGAAAATTTATACTACCCTCCTCTTAATACGGGTATATTATCCGTTTCATTAAGTATATTATCAAAAAAAATTAATGATTTTTTTGTTCGAGTCGGAAAATTAAATACAGCGACAACGCTATTATACTTAGGCACAAATAAAAGGACATGAATTACAAAATCATTGTTGCTACATTTTTAGGCCAAAAGGACTGCTTAATACAGTGACGAAGCTACCTAGGGCTACAAACTAGAGCAAGCTCAAGATATGGTTTTGTTGTTTTAGCAGTTTTATAAAAATACACCAATCTTAATCTGTTTCCACTCTTCAGTTTCATATTCAGTGCTGTCGAGGACGTGTTTAACGAAGAACACAGAAGTCATACTACTACTAGATAGATTGTATGACTATAATATGCATATCTTCGGTGGCTTTGAAAAAAGCCGTTTGAGTTTGCTTGAGCGAAAGAAAAAGATATTTACATACAATACAATACATGAACAAAAGAAAAGCAGGAACAAAGTATGTACAAACAATCTATGTACAAAATCAAAAAAAAAATATTTTTATTCTAAATCGAATCGTCTCTCTTTTTTAAAGAAAGATTTGATTACGTCCGCGTGAAATGTTGGTGAACGTATTAATTGTACCAATAACTGTTTATATGAATATGAGCTGTTTATTCTCAACAAAGTTTAAAGATTTTACTTTTTTCTCGGTGATTAGCACACACTTCAATTCATCCCAAGGGACACTCTTATCCTCCATTTTCAGTAAAAATCTTTAAAAAATCATAAATTTTCAACTCGAAATATTAATTCGCTCAAGTAAACACACAGAGTAAACATTGAAATGTGAAGTGAAGTTGCAAACGTATCCCTATCGCCCAGGCGCCCCCGCGCTCGATTAACTTTACCAAAAATCGGGCTTTTGGCTCCATACTAATTGCTATATAAACAATCGTAGTTATATTTCATTATAAAACATTTTGCCACAGGTTAGAAAGGGAGCGATCGTCTTCTCGAAAACCCGGTAAAAAGCCCACGCGTGTGAGAGAGACGACTTATCGCTCAACTCAACTCCTTTTTTATGACAGCAGTATCGCGCAGTAAAGCAATCTGCCAAGTGTTGACGTTACATAATAAGGCTACGAGGTCATGAGCTGTGTAGAACAGAGGAGGGCGCGGGAAATTTGAAATAGTTTGAAACAGCTTACGAGTTATTTTATTAGTTGATATTATTGATTGAGCAGTTTGATAGAGTAAGCCCGACTTCTCGGCTTCTATGGAGGCTTCGCTACCGGCTTAATACATGTGTATTATACTTTTTATATTTCAAACTTCTTGCTGTTGTATATGCACCTTGTGCACACTACATCAAAATATGACACTTCAATCTCAAGTCTCAAAGAAAAACTTTAAAAAGAGAATATTTTTCACAAAGAAATTGTTTTTAAACGCAATAATAATTAGTTTTTGGCCTGACTTTTCTCTTTGAACTAATCTTACTTTGACGATTACCTGGCTATAATTTGAACTCCGATTCCTTAACTATTTGTACTGCTGTTCGTGTTACAAGCAAGTCGAAACACTATTTTGAGCGTGAATCTGATTATGATGGACCATTTTACCCAACGATATATCTCATATGACAGGTGGTTTTGCTAATGGTTCATAATATAAGTTCGAACATTTCCTAATGCTTCTCTAATTAAAAAAAATGTACAGGGAGTTCGAGCACGGCAGAATCTCCAGCGGGGTTGAGGTGGCGGCGGAAGTGGTGGAGCGCTCTTCATCTCCCAGTGATCGTTCCGTCACCAGCTCCTGTAGGAGACGCGACGTGGTGAGTTACACCGAGAGAATAATTTACTTATTTATAAAGTATATTAATCTAAATTAGTTTTCTTTGACCTTGCAGTGACGGTGTAAGAATATCCACTCTTTATCATCCTGTGGGTGTCATAAGAGGCGACAGAGGGAAACAAACCAGGGGATAGGCAGCAGCATCTTCTCAATAACAAGTAAAAGAAACTGCGCTTGCCACCACACCTGCTAAGCGTGGCAAATATGGTAAATATCCATCCAATGAGGCAATTTATGGGAAGGCCTATGTTCAGCAGTGGACGCTTAATAGGTAGTAACGGTAACAGTATTCGTTTACTTGTTAAAAAAAATCAAAAAGATCCAATCTTTAGAAATACATTCATAATTTTTAGAATCTATAATTTAACATTGGTTAGATTTTAAAATATCCATTTAAACTATTTTTTTTATCTAAATTAATTCTTACGTGGCCAAGATCTCGACATGCACATGGCGATTGAACAACATCCATCTAGTCCAGCAGAGCACCAACGGGAAATCCTCTCTGCGTTTCGCCGCCGACGATTTAAGCACTGATGAGTGTTCTTCCATACCCTGGGATGAGTTTCAGGTGATTATTACACACTTCACATAATAACATTTCAACTCACTCCAGTAAAAACTGATCACAATCCGTACACAGTCACATTGTGTTTAATTATATATGAAAATATAGAAGTTCATATTTTAGTTAACATTAATTAAAATGTTATGTACATAAAGTAATAACTAATATTAACACACAAGCAAATAACTTTTGGAATTGCGATACATTAAATTGCATCAAATTTAATTTGAACTGGAATTCAATTATATAAACTTACAAACATTGTCTGCTCCTACATAACAACATTTTAATTTCACTGTTAATATTAAATACGTATATTTTTGACACTAAATTTATTTACGTTTTGAGTTGTATTCTTTAATTTTATGAGTGGTTTTTAAACGTTAATTTTCTTAGCATGTTTTACATTTACGTACCCTTCCCCCATCGTTTTTATTCGTTTTGATCTAGTCACTTGCATAGTTTCAGTCTCTACCATGTCATTGTGTGTAAAATCGACTAGAAATTAAAAGCTATTTTTATACTGAATTTTTAGTTCAATTTTCACATCAATATCAACAATTTACTCAGTCGCCTGCTTAAGTTAATGTTAAATATTTTAAGTTTATAACATGGTGGACGCTGTTTACTGCATGATCGTTTTCATATCACAATCCATCGTTATCCTTACCCAATGAGATTATTGAATTTGTTAAAAATATTATCGACTAACAATATGGAATGCATTTGTATTTTATTAACTCTGTTGTCTATGTGTGTATTTTTTTCTCTATGGCAACTCCCGCCCGCTCGGCTCGCGACCGAAAGATTCGACTCAAGGTATTTTCTATATATATGCGGTTGTTGGATCGCAACACTATCACAGGATGTAGTGGTATCATTTGTTGAGTGCGAACTAGTTTGTAGAGGTTTTGTGTCGTAGCCAAGGGGGTTTGTCTGTGCACGAGTGGATGAGGCTTATAATGTTTCCGTCCCATGACTGGTGTCAGAATCTTTAAAAAAAACTGCATAATTTCTATGCTCTGTCCTTGCATGCCATGTTAAACAGCTTTTAGTGAAATAGAGAGACCGTCAAAATTCTTTTACGAGGAATGTTTAATAGGACAAAAGATTTTCTTTTTACTGCCGATTTAATTAATGTTCTGAACATACATATATATATTGATGTGAAACATCTATAGCGGCGGGTCGAATCGACGGTAGGCGTGGCGACGTATCGCCACGGCATGCGTTACCACGATATATTATAGTATGTATGTAGTAGTATGTATTAGATATGTTTAATTAATTAAAAAAAAGAAAAGTTAAAACAAAATAAAACTTTAATATGAACATCAAAAAATTTAATTTTCTAATCATGCTGGAATTTATATTTAAACATTATTTATTGATAGTTATTCTTTGACGCGAATTTTTAATTTTTGTATTTAATGAATATAAATGTTTATTAAATAAACAGTCATTTTTTTCTTGAAAAAATTCTTAATATTTTATTTTTCATTATGCCATAAATATTTTCTGTCGTAAACTAAACTTTTATGCATATTACCTGTACAAAAATAAAAATAATTTCAATGTTTCACATCTGCCAGGCGTCCCGCGACGGCTCACAATTTTTTTATTTGGTTTGAAAACTAAAACAGGGATGGAAACATTTTCATAACCGCTTAAAATGTTTGCTTTAACTATAAGATGCGCAGTCCCATCATTAGAACTCTGAAAGTAATGGCATCTAAACAAAAATTGCCTTATGAGAATAAGCAGCAATAAATAAATAAACAAATAGCAGTTTCACCACAGTACTTTGTGCAGCCTCCCGTCAAAAACACGTAAAATTAAACGAGTGCACAGTTTAGGTTCGTTGATGGACAATATTGAGGCTTAAAATTTGAGCCGTTGATTGGGCATCTTATAATAAAATCACTAATTTAATAATCTAATAATGTTTGAGAGTAAACATTGTTCGTAGAAATTATTAATTATGTTAAGGTTAACACGGCACGTTTGCTTACAAGCAATATTTTTTTATTTAGCACATATTTGACTGCACGCTGTTTCTTAGCAATTTTGGACAACGCCGCATGCATTCACAATGTTCTCGTTGGTACTTTCAATGTGCATAAAATCATCATCTAATATTCGTCGTTATCTTCAAGTAAATAAGATTTTCTGTAAGGCCAAATTAAATGAGAATCATTTATTTTATTTAAAAATATTTTCAAACTTCAACGTTTTCATTCTAACTAAATCATTTCAACTAAAAGACGCCATCTAATAATATGGGATAAAAACGAAAAATAAAATTGAACTTGGTAATATATTATGTTTTATGACTAACGAAACGTGTAGAACGTAAATTTTATCTAAATCCCAAGGCACGGTTTATTTTATTATATGCCAATTATTATTTTTTTTCATTTCACCTATATTTGAATACTTGTACAGTATGTAATATGTACATTGAGTTATATGTACTACGTACTAGTCTCTAGTACATAGCCATTCCAAACAAAAATTGTGTCCTACTCTATGTCTTCGCGCATGCGCGGGATTAGTAGTCTCGCATGGGCGAGGACTTTAATTTGATATAAAATAAGATATTAATATAAAATAAATATAAGAATTTAATATAAAATATCTTAATTTAATCTAAACAAACATATTATATTTCTAAATAAAATGTAATAATAATTATTATATGGAATTCACAAATCTTCAATTTACGCAATATTTAGTTTGTATGGATTGCACTACAGTTCAGTTGAACATAGTCTATGTTCGGAATGGCTTCTCTAGTACGTAGTACATATAACTCAATGAATATGTATATCATCTTTTTATAATATCGTTGATGTCTGTTATTGATCTTATAATTTCTGAACGACTTGAAGCAAAATCTTTGGTGCAATAAAGAATAAAATAAATCAATCAATTTTGAACCCAATAGGTGGCGCTGTGGTCTTATATAATATATTAACTCAATTAATTTTATATTTAGGCCGGCTACATACATACGGAATTCCGTGCCGGATTCCGTGAATCCATTATACACATACGTTTATTTCCGTTCGGAATTACAAGGCTCAGTTGAGAGACGTTAGCCCATTGACTCTAGACATTCTGTCAGCTGTAATAATGAGTACGATTTTCTGATTGCGATTCCATTGTTGCTGTATCATTGTTACTGGGTGCATCATCTAAGCTTGCAATATAGTCAATATTATGGAAAAAGATATATCTGTCCAGAGATATTTTTTTTAATATGGATGTCTGTAAATCCATTCGACGAATTATTAAACAAAATATAACATTAAATGTAAAACATATATAAACACACCTACTCGCTTCGGTCGTGCGACGAACACTGAGCGCGTTCCGTACTGAACTTACGAATGTGTGTTGCGACTCATACAAAATCTATGGAAGACTTGCTTTCGGAGCGGCTCTTTCCGTTTGGGATTCCGAATGCACAGGCGGTTATACGGAATCTCGAATCGGAGAAAATTCTGTACGGAAATTACCGTACGTGTGTGGCGGATCATAGATTTTATTTGGACTTGCTGCGTTCTGAATCCCGAATCGGAATATCGAAACGGAATTCTGTATGTATGTGGCGGGCCTTACACTATAAAAAGTCCGAAGGGAATTCGTCGTTCCACTTACCGTTTTACCTACCGGAAAGAACAGAACAACGTTCACCGAACCAGCTATTAGTAATATATTTTGTAACTATATTCAATCTTTCAATCCTTAAGTTGCTGCTAATATAATTCTGGCTTATCATTGCTTATAAGCATGATATCATTATGTATCAATTAAATATTAATATTAATAATAGTAATAACATTATATCGAATATAGAATTGGCCATTATAATTTGCTGCAGAATATGATTTGATTGACTTTGTTACTATTTACTTCTAGAAAACATAGAGGTAGTCAGAAAAGATTGCATGGTAAATTATAATTAGGTAACAAAATGTCGCAATAAACAAAACTTAGATCTATTAATTAAATATTTACTCATAAACATTATAATTATTTTCATTTATATGTTTTCTTCGCGGGTTATCTCACAGAACAAATTCTCAATGAGAGCCCGCGCGTGGACGGAGCCTGTCACTGAACAGACAGAAATGGAGACACGAGATACTCCGCGTGTATCTTTCAGATTGATCAGAACTGAGCTGCCCAGGCCGGTAGATGAAAAGGTGGGTATATTATAACAGTCTTACTAATAAAAATATTTAAAACATCTGTTTAACAACTGTGTACTTATACACTGTTTAAGCTATGGGTAAGAGTTACACACGCTCTTTACTAATAACAGATGTATAAGCGTTGTATAGTTATACACTCACTAAAACAAAAACCATTGGCAACGTTCATCAAAAACGTTTTGAAACTAAATTGTCAGGTTATAGAAACATTTTGAATACACATAAACAGCTTATAAATTCTCTTTTTTTAATTATTAACACATACATTTAGCCCAAAATATTGTTAAATTTAATTTAGTAATAATCTAATGTTTATATGCGATAAAAACTAATTATTATTTGGACAAAGCCATATTTATAATCCTAATAAGTTTATGAACGTACGCGTACCTTTCAGATTCAGACAGTTTGCAATTCAATCATCAATTTGTTGTTTGTATTTTGTAATTTATAATTCGTTAGAAGCTACTATATTTTTAGTAACATCGCTGTAATTGTGTAATAATGGCTAATAGTAATGGAAACTTTATCAAAAGAAAACGGTCTGCCAATTGGGATGCATTAGAAAAGGTAAGATTGAATTTTACTAGAAAAACATTTGCAACTCCTGTTTCCCAATATGGTCACAATTTGTAATCAAACTTTGTATATTATCTTTCAGAGTTTATTAAAAAGTTGTATGAAGGAATTTGTATCCATCATAGAAAATAAAAACACCGATACAAATACAAACAAAAGTAAGACCATTGCTTGGCAAAAAGTGATGAAAAGGTTTGTAAAATACCATGTTTATGAATTTTGTTTCACGTTTCTTGTGTGCAAATTATGATTGAGACATTTTCAGTTTTAGTGAATTGAATAGCCGGGTAAGAGAATTAGCTGAAGTGAAGCAACAGTGGCGCACTATGAAACTTGATGCAAAGAAAAACATGTCGCAAGTAAAGACATCTATCAAATGTACTGGTGGAGGGCCAAAACCTCTTAGCCCTGACCCGGAAACCATTGACATTTTGAGCATGATTCCACAGGAATTTGAGACTGATTCCAATGTCTTCGACAGTGACAGCATAACAGTGAGCTCATACTATATTTTTATAATTGTCTTAGCACTAACACAATGTTAAGTATCAGAATTAGTATGTTATGTCTTATGATTATGATATCAATGTGTGATATTCTATTTCAGAATCCAGTTGTTCAAAGTCAGGAGCAGTCCTTGGTGAATACACCAACACAAGATTATTTTATCACTCCAGGAGATAATAATGAGAATGTGCAAGAGGTTTGTTTATTTAAATTTGTTGAGTAAATTTACCTAGATTAATATCTTTTGAATTCTGAATGACTTGTTAATATTTCAGAATATTACACCACTACCTTTAAAGATGCCAACTGAAATAGTTAGAAGAAAACGGAAACTAACATTCAATGATGTGAATGATAATAAATATACAGCCAAACGTGAGGTAAAATAAAATTATATTTTATTTTAATAAAATGTTTAATTTAAGTTTTTTTATAGGATAGGGTGACAAACGAGCACACGGTCCACCTGATGGTAAGTGGTTGCTGTGGCCCATAGACATCTACATCTATCCTCTATTACAAATCAAAATGCAGATGCATTGTCACCCGGGACTAAGATGGAATGCCTCATTTCCAGTAAAAAGGGTCTGCGGTTCTCTACACTCACCATACGAAACACAGCAGCGTTAAGCCACTATTTTATGATGGTATTCTGCAAGAGCGTGGTCCTTCCCCAGTCGAGTCGACCCATTCGTGCTACAACTATACTACTAATATAGCTACAGCATGGCTCTACCAAGTATAACAAAATAATGGGATTAGTAATTTGTGATTGATAATAATATATTTATTTCAGGAAAGAGACTTAACCAGAGAGCGCAATCATATTCTTGTCAGTTGCATAAAGGAGGAACATGGTTTAAAAATGAAAAATATGTTAGAAGCTCATAATTTTATTAAAGAGGAACACAATTTAAAAATACAACAAATGTTATTGGAAAAAGAAGAAACACAGCTTCGAGTTGAAAAACTAAAATTAGAAATATTACTTTTAAAAACAAATTTACCACAATAAAGCATTTTCGTTACTAAAATTGTGTTTCAATGAATAATCTCCTTGTTTCTTGACCAGATCGGCTATCAAGACCTTCCCTTAGCACTTGTTGGTCACCATTATCTTCAGATATGACTGGTTCAAGGAAGTCAATGCCTTCATTCATTTCAATGGCAATATTGTGTAATATCGCAAGTGCAACAATGTATAATTTTACATTTTCCAGTGACACACTAAACCCAAGTAATAGACATCGGAACCTCTGTTTCCAAACTCCGAAACACCTTTCAATTGTATTTCTGGTCAAAATATGTGATTTATTATAAGATTTCTCTTTAGCAGTACGGGGATTCTGGACTGGTGTAAACAAGTAATTTGTCAAACCGTAGCCAGAATCTCCTAGTAAACGACATTTTCAAATCGTTGTCGAATTTGACTTTCCCTGAATATTCTTGCATCATGTGTGCTGCCCCTCCAGTGTGCCACTATATCCCTTATCTTTAATTGAGCATCACAAACTACCTGGACATTTAAGGATGAAAATCCCTTTCTGTTTATATAATATTGAGCACTATCGCCTCCAACTTTTTTAATCTTTATGTGCGTGCAATCGATAGCACCAATCACTTGCTTAAAGCCACAAATGTTTCTAAATCCAGAAACCACTTGTTCTTGTTCTTCTAAAGTACTAGGCATGCATATAAATTGTGCCGCTTTACTTGCCAAAGCAAGAGCTACTCTTCGGCAAATATTCGTGATGGACTGTTGGCTAAGCCCATGAATGTCTGCTGCATCATCTTGCACTTCTTGCCTAGCCCACGTTCTGAGAGCAGTACAAACTTGAAGTTCTACAGACAGCCCGCCACCACTAGCTTGTAGTTCGATATCACGCTGAACTAACTTAACTATTTTTCTCATATATACTTTACTGAATCTATATTTCATTCGAAAATCTTTTTCTTCTAGAGTAAAGGGATCGAAACGTTTTTTGTAAAATTTTCTTTTTCTTGGTGGTTCCTCACGGTCTATTTCATCAAAAATATCGAAATATTGTAAATAATCCATTATTTTCAAAAACTCCACACGTCAAATTGAGGTTATACACGTCTTAAACAAAGGTTGAGAACTGTATAACGGTTGCGTAAGTTTCCATACAATTTAAACACTCGTTATAACAGATGTATACAACTGAACTGTCAAATGTCGTTTATTGGTAATGTTTGCGTTATAACTCTAGTATACGTCGTGTGTAAATCTTTATTAGTAAGGCTGTAAGTAGGTAACAGTTTTATTAACATGTTTCACAATTTCGCCATGTGAAAATTAATTATCGCATGTTTTTAGCTGTCACCACTAAAGCCAACATCACTACCTCCAATACCACTACCCTAAACGCCATTACTCCCACCACTACTACCCTCAACACCTCTTACCTCCACACTGAACAATACCTACAAACGTTGCCAATCATCATCTTGAAATATTAATAAATAATTTAATTGGTGTGTACATTTACAAAAATATTTTAACGTTAATTTAGGCCTAGGAAAATGGTAAACCGTACTGATTTAATTTAACAAGAGCCTATATTTACACTAGCATTGTAATCGGATGAAAAGAGATAGTGGCAAATTATTTTACTACTTGGCTGTACACATTCCGAACGATGAAATTATGTGATCTAAAATCCGCGGGTTCGAATCCCGCACGGAACAAGTATTTGTATGGCCTACAAATAATAATTGTTCTGGTTCTGGATGTTTGTTCTTGTGCAATTTGTGTTTGTAAACTGCCTCCACGATACAGGAGAAAATCCTAATGTGGGGGTGTCGTTTTTTTTAAAAATCGAAAAAAAAATGAAAAATGAAAATCGATTCAAATTCTAAATAAGAGACTAGAAGATACACACAACTGGACTTGAAAAACAACAATTAAATATTTTACCCGTAATCCAGTACGAATTTGAATCCATGATAGGCGACAAAGTAGCCATGTACGCTGGCTATAAATATTAGGCAGCGCATTTGACAAAGATAACACTAATAAATATACAAACCGATTCTACTAAATGTACAAAGCACACAGCCTTTTTAATTGAAGTCAGTTGTTGTATAAAAATCCATCTTAGTATTGAAGTGTTCCAGTGGTTTTTTGAATAATTATATTTCAGGGTGAATCAACTGGACTAGCCCCGTACGAAGAGCTGTTGGAAGCTCGTGTGCGTGATCTAAGTATACCGCTCAACATGAGCACCGCGTTAGCTTTGGCGGAGTTCATCGAGGACGAAATTTTAGCACCGCCAATGCCACTAGAGGTACCTTTATTTTGATATTGTAGCATCTATCTTTTAATTTAGCATTTTAAAACTTTTCTCTAATAAATTACATACTTAAAAAAAGTGATTTCAATAACTTGTCAGAAGAATTTTTAAGTTAAAATTAAGTAAAAGTAATAATTAATGTTGCAGCCTATATACGTCGCACTGCTAGGCGCAGGCTTCCTCTCATTTCTGTTCGCCGGAGCTGCCACGTCTTCGAAATGTTTATTTCTAAGACTTGTAGGTTTCCTCGTGCTTTCTTCACCGTCGAGCACGTGATAAAGCAATTCATGAATTTTGGTTGCTTTGTACTGTAACATTTACGATGAGCGCATAATTATGAATGAATTTTAGAAAATTGTGGCTAAGTGGTTTTTTTTTTTTATAGGATAGGGTGACTAACCAGGACACAGTCCACCTGATGGTAAGTGGTTGCTGTGGCCCATAGATCTATCTTCGTTTGCGAATCAAAATGTAGATGCGTTGTTACCCGTGAGAACTAAGATGGAATAACTCTTTTCCAGTAAAAAGGGTCTCCGGTTCTTTACACTCACCATACGAAACGCAGCAGCGTTAAGCTGCTATTTTACGCTGGTATTCTGTGAGAGCGTGGTCCTTCCCCGGGCGAGCCGACCCATTCGTGCTACAACTATACTACTAATATAGCTGCAGCATGGCTCTACCATGTATAACGTGTTTGTTGGCAATGTGATGCTGTGACCCGGAAGGAAGGAATGCTTCGATGATTTGGATACGTAGAAAGAAAGAATGAGGAAAGAGTGACAAAGCAAAGTTATGCTGTTATATATAGAATCGTGTAGTGGCGGTGTAAGAATATCGACTACCCCATTTCGTCCCGTGGGTGTCATAAGAGACGACAGAGGGAAACAAATCAGACGGGTAGCAGTGTCTTCCTAATAACGACTAAAAATAAAAAACTGCGGTTGTCAACCCGCTTGCCAAGCGTGGCAACTATAGCAAATCCCCCCATCCCCCAAATATGAGGCAATCTATGGGAGAGGCTTATGTTCAACAGTGGATTTTAATAGGCTGTAACGATAACGGGAGAAATGGATGTGAAAGAATCAATTTCGTCTCTCTGAAGTTCGTAGTATTTTGCCTATATATTTGACAAGCGTTAAGAGTTTATGTATCCTATTGTTACACTCACACCTCTGGGCGCAGGTGCTATTAGAGAACGTGAAGCTACACCTGATTGAGGACCGGCTCACGCGGTCGATCTCGTCGCCGCCGCCGCAGCCGCTGGACGTGGAGCTGACGCGGCTGCGACTGACGCGCGACTGCGCCGGCGTGCTGTCGCTGGGCCCGCCGCTCGCCACCCCCTCCACCGTGGCCTCGCCCGCCTCCCCCGCCTCCCGCGCCTCCCCCGCCTCGTCCGGCGCGCCCGCAACACCCGTGCCGCAACACGACCACGCGACCGAAGCCATCGACCGCCTCACCAAGGAGAACGAGGAGCTGAGGAAGCGACTCGCCACGCTCGCACGGATAGCGGACGACAACAGGGAGTTGAGAGCGTGAGTGATTTTTTACTGATTTGCAAATGGTGACAGACAGACAGACTTGCGATCCCCGTTTTCCCCTTAAAATGAAGGGGGAAATTTACAAGATGATCATTAGAACTATCGTATTGTATGGATTCGAGTACTGGGCTACGAAAGAGATAAATAACAGAAGACTGCATGTGATTGAAATGCGTATGTTAAGATAGATGTGTGGGATGGCGACTGACAGTTGAGATAAATTCGGTCTCGAACAATTGAAGCAATTTTGATCGCTGTTCCAATTTTTTTTATATTTGATATACAACATCTAACGTAATTAACGCACATCCTCAGACACCCCAATTAGTATATTATGTTATAATCATAATACATACACTGACTTCTTAGTTAAACATGTTTATGCATTGATTATTTATCATATTAGTTATAGTAATTCCGGAAGAATGTCGTTGTCACCGTACAAATCCACGAACGCTTGATATAGGTCATATGAGGGTCTTAGTAGCCTAGTAGGTATTCGTTCGCGTTCGAGACGAGTTAACACACAGTTAGGTAGGTATTCGTGCCGAAAAAAGCCGACAATACATGATTGGTTACGTTAAAGATTATCAGATGTCAGAACTCCGAGCATCGAGTTGTTTATTTAAGTCTAGTAAACATTTGATTGTATCTTTCCATCACACTTTTCAGGCTTTGGACTTTCAACTCTAAACAATTTTGTTTATTGATTATGATACAATGTCAATAGGCAATATTCGTTACAAAATGTTATGAATTTGCATAACATTTTAACTACCCAACCTTCCACGGTGACTATAGTCCCCAAAAAAATTATTGCCTCACTTGTCCATGGTGACTATAGTCACCAAACGACATCTTTCGGTTTAAACGTACAGCGCAAAAGATAGCTGTTATTAATACAGTAAAAAATTATAAATGGTGTTCTTTGAAATTTATCATCTGTGAGAGTGAATTTTATCTGTATAATAGTAACATAATATTTAGAAAAAAAAAGTTAAAATTAAATTTCGACATTTTTGGTTCTGGATTGTTAGTGTGGGAATTTCGATCAAAAATGTGATAACTTTTCTGTTTTTAGTCATTATTTCTAATGTTATTGTACATCAAACTAATTGTGAAGATATTTTCTTTAGGAAATATGTATCATTACGACAATTCCAAGTCGTTTACATATAATAATTTTGCTTTTTAATCACTATACGCGATCATCGTTTATTGATTATATGTCGTTTAAAATGAATTCTAATCAGTTTTTGTGTTAAATGAATGCTAAATATAAAATAATGATTCACTATTAACACGTTGATAGCAATTTATAAACGAAATATCTGTTGAGATGTATCTAGAAATTATTAATACTTATTTTTATTTATTTATTAACTTAGTTATTCAAATTTATATTGGGTAAACATTATATACTTATGTATATTGAGTATATAAGATATTATTGATATTGGTGTCATTTTAAAGGGAATATTATGTACTATTATTATTATAATATAAAATAATTGTCTCCAGTAAGTATTATACTTTTCTTTTAAAACTTGAAATAAAAATAAATACGATTTTTTTTTATATTCCCATTTTGAAGCTTTATTTTCAGCCTTTATTTTTAATTTGACTAATTTTCTTTCAACAAAATTAAATTGTGAATTATTTGAGTCTTTTGAGAATATTTTTTTATTTGAATGTAGCTATAGAGGTTTTTAGTAGTAATCGTTTTTGTTGAAACAGTCTCGCGCGGTCAAAGAAAATAGTGACCTTTAATGCGCGGACAGGTGAGGCGAGAATCAGTCGCGCGGGATGGACGATTAAATAGTTAATTGTAAATAATAGTGAACTGCTAAAAATAAGAGGCGATACGACAACATAATTCAAAGACGACGTGTTTAAAAGATGTGAATAAAGATTACAATAATTTTAAGAATCAAATATTTAATACTGACAGCCTAAACTCTCACGCAACGTTGTATTTTAATTTTAATACATGTGCAAAATGTCCACCACCTTGTTCATCAATACATTTTGATGACCGTTTTCTTAAATGATATTTTAATTTAGAAAGCAATTCAGTGTCAGTTTTCACTATTCTAAAAGCGTTCACTATCCTATTTTTAGGTCCTCGGCACTTGTTGTCTCACTAAAATAAACTAATGATTTAATGCGTCCCCACAAAAAAAGGTCAAGAGGCGTCAAATCAGGTTATCTGGGAGGTCAATGGACAGGGCCGCCGCGACCGATCCAAGGCACTCCAAACTCTGTATTTATAAAGACTATACTTGTGACAATCTAAGAAGCTCGATTTGACAGCTATAAAAATACTTTGCATAATGATGGAAAAAAATTGGTTGCTTTAAAAACCGATTCTCGAGACATATCGATTATTTAGAGTTTGTAATGGACAATGTATCTACATCGTTTAAAATTGATTCTCAAGGCATATCGCTTTGATACATGTACGAGTTTGTAATATTTAACGGTTATTACATAAATCCAAACTAAGTTTAAATTTGGACCAGTTTCAAAGCCAAGACGTACACTAAAACCTGACAAACATTGTATATTATGTAGGCACGCTACTGATATGCACCCGTACGAAGTCGAGGCGGGTCGCTAGTCAAGAATAAAATTAACAATAAATTAGTGTGGTTGGGTCAGGTAAATAAATAAATTCACTGAATTCGTAACATTTTTATTCTCAATTCTTATCTTAATGCCAACAAACAATTTTTTATAAAACCTTCCCTTCCAACATGACAAATAATGAGGCGTCCACCCATTCCCATTGGAACTTTTAAACTGGATGCTTGCGTATCATACGTCCAAGACTGTGGCGCAGTATAATTAGTATTTAACCATGTCACATTAATAAATATTACCTTATCCCGGTTGGTTATTTTATTAAATTCTCTTTAGAAGGATACTCTTCGTAGTATCATTTCATACCTTTCCATCAATATTTTCCGTTTTTCGGTTTTTGTATGAAAACCGAATATTTTTAGAATTGTTTTTATAGATGTTGCACTGCCATCATATAAGTTTTGCAGATTTAAGGGACACAAGTAATTTACTTACGGTGGGGTATTCTTGTTCAGTCTAGTAGCCGTAAACATGAGATCTAATAGCATCAGCATCAAAATTATCGATACCTGTCACAGGTTTTTGTTTTTTTCGCTTTTTGGGTGTGTGCAGTACATTATCTTCACAGCCAAAAGGCCCGTACTTTTCCTTTATAATATATCGCACAGTTTTTATGCCAATTCCAAGCTCTTGTGCGACTCGTTCTTGTACTAGTATAACACCAAAATCACGTAATGCATAATCAAAGTCTGGAATTAGCAAGCCAAGATCAACAAATATAGCAGAAACAGTGCAAGAGTGATAGCCGTGTCAGAAAATATAATAATAACCAATAACACAAAAACTTCCAAGATAGCGAGAGACCGCGCGAAGGGTTGACGAATCAATGACATAGAAAGAAAAAATGGAGGTTAAAATACATTTTTTCAAAATCAAAGTATTAGCATTTTAAGCCAAAATATTTCCAATATTAACATTTAGATTTTGTTTTTATATGTTTAAACGTTAAAAAATACGTTTCTCTCTTTTCTAAATGTAAAAGTATCGATTTTTCAGAACATCGATTTTATTTGTTCAAAAAATGGTTTATAACAGTCACAATACTACGACAACGAACCCAAAGATATAACAGACATGGCATTGTAATAACGTCCTGTGGGAATATTAATCAACGATTAATTCGTGTTTTTGGTGCAGTTCTCGAATATAAAGTGAAGCTTGGTGCTTACGAATAATACTCATTGTTATAGTGTATAGATAACATAGTAATTATTTCGGATTGTGAATTTGATTTTTCGATTCTTACGTAGACGTTCATACAAAGTTATCGCAGTATGTATAATGAGCAACGTCAAATCGGGCTTTTTAGATTGTCGCGAGTATAACATGCTTGAAATAAGGTTCAATTTTCTTTATTTTGTATTGAATGACGGAATTTGTATTAGTACAAATAAAACTGCACTTTTAAAAGTCTATATAGGTTTACTGTGACTATAATTTACGTAGTTTTAATAATTTTTGGGATAAAAAATTACCTATATTAAAAATTATAGATATCGATTCAGTAAACGATTCTGAACAAACTACTTTCAGGATGTGCGTTAATTATGTTACGTGTTGTATACGTAACTGTTAATAAGCACTCTGTAAATCCCCAAGAAATTTCCAATCACATATGATGCATAACTCTTATGCCATAGGCGAAACGAGATATAATGGTTCTTTCATCATTATCACATTAAGAATGGATCATAATAATAATATATACAAAATTTTTACCTTGTAGCTATTCGAATGTTTTACGACACGAAATTCGTGTTTTTTGTAAATATTAGAAACCATACAGTGTTACAAGCTACATGCATGTCATTAAAAGTTTTTGGGCCTTCAAGCCTGATCTTCAAAAATTTACAACAAAAGTTGTAGAGTTATTAACTTATTAATGTTCATCTTAATTTATTGCAGGATAGCCGAAGAAGCGTCAGTACTGAAGCAATGCGTCCACGCTGCACAGCAAGAGGCCGCCAGCTTGTTGACCGACAAGCAGGAACTGTTGGATACCGTCCGTGTATTGCAGGTTCGAAGCTCGAAGTGGATTTTATATGTTCGCTTGTGTATTTCTTAGTGCACTTGTTTTTACTCACTTATATCCACAACTTCATGCATGATATATGACGACACTCAACATAATTTTTGAAGTTAACTTTCGACGATCGTATTTTGTATAGTCGTGCATATAGATGTATGTCCGGTGTACACGCCCCTAGTTGCCCCGACAAAGATCGACCATACAGGGGCCCATACAGCTGTAGATTCGACGGACAACTAAGGGTGGGGCTCAAAGTGCCGATGGATAATCAATATATATAAGGGTTAGGTAAATAAATAATACGTACCTGGTTCCGAATCGAGAACCGACCCCAAGGCGCGGTCAGGCGTTAAGTATGTACATGTGAGTAGTGTGGAGTAGTGTGGACATGTGTTGACAGTTCCGTAGCGCAGTGGCTTAGCAATGAATTACAACGCTGGGGGCCGCGGGTTCGAATCCCGCACGGAATAAGTATTTGTATGGTCTACGAATAATTGTTCCGGGTCTGGATGTTTGTCCTTGTGCAATTTAAGTTTGTAAACTGCCTCTACGATACAGGAGAAAATCCTAGTGTGGGGGTAACGTTTTTAAAAACAAGAAAAAAAACAAGAACAAGAAACCTGTTTTAGCCGTGGAAGTCGAACCGCCGATCCGCAGTCGCTGCGTTTCTTCAAATGTGCGATCCTCCAGTAATAGTTCACTTTATCTAAACTCAAGTCTGACGTCACTTCACTATTTCAGTTCATCAACCTTATCGTACATATAATTAACTTCAAAGTCAACCAATTCAACGTTCATCGAAATCAAACACGTGACACACGGCACAACTAATGAACGGTGATCAAAGTTCAACTTCCATTTTCACCCAGCAACAGATTATAATCGAGCACACGCGATTCTAATAACTTCCCTTTTTCGCGCGACTTCACAGTTCAACGGAGCAGCACGACACAAGTAACGAACCGTCGTTCAAATTTAATATTCAATGTTCCGGGTTCACTCGCACGATATCAAAATGCCACGAAGCAAATCGTCGAATCAAATTAATGTCAATTAAATTAAGTTAATGATTCAAACTCAATACAATTCATCCGTCGCGCAACAAATATTGGTAATCAGTTACTTAAATCACTCAAAACTCAAATTAGGCCTCGTGTCACGTAAAGCTCAAACCGACACTCCATTCGAGGCGGTATTAAAGATACCCAAATCTTCGATAGTAATTAGGTGCGCACAATACTCAAATTAGGACGTAGATTGCAATCAATGTTAACTTCCAAAACCATTAACCGTCCCGGCGTCCGCGCAGAAAATCTATTTTCCTAGACTCAACAAAACACCTTGTCGTTGCATAAATTTGCTAACAAAAACCGACTTTATATAGAGGTTATACGGGACGCGACCACGCCGTTCTAGTGACCGCGCTGCATTAATACTTCCGACGCGCACTGCTCGCAACCAACCTGATCTCGCGCGAACGTCAACCGGTAGGAAATCACCGCACTGAGCGCGCCCCCTGGCTTCAATTCTTGAAATTAGCGTTTGGCGCGAACATCCGGATATATTCATATTTATGTAAACGCCTACGACACAGGAGAAATTAGTAACTTTTAATAATTATTTATACATCTATACTAATAAATAAAACCGAATCGTCTGTTCGCAATGTAAAAAAAACAGCTTTTTACTAAATGCATATGCAAGTATATACGGTACTTATAACAAAAGCACATTTTTTTTAATTTTTGTCTGTCTGTCATGTCTGTTTGTTCCGGCTAATCTCCGGAATGGCTGGACCGATTTTGACCGGACTTTCACTGGCAGATAGCTGATGTTATAAGGAGTAACTTAGCTATTTTTGTTTTTGAAAAATAATTAGGGTTCCGCGCAAAAAATTAAAACACATGAAATTCAATCGTAACAAATTACACGCGGGCGAAGTCGCGGGAAACAGCTAGTTTCTAATAAATGAGGAATTTTTAAGAAACAAATAGTAAAGGAATGATGTCAATATTCTCCTTAAATTATAAATTTGGTCATACAAAATCTTGTGTAACTTCCATGCCACCTATGCCCGTAGTTGTTGGTAGCACTCAGCTCGAAATTGTTGACGAGTTTACCTGGGACAAATAGTCCGACTAGGTAAATTCAACTTCGACTGAGAGGTTAACCAACGTATTCAACTCAGATGGCCTGCGTTCGGGACATTAATTCTCGGTACGTATACGTCAAAACTTGAAAAGTACAACCAGTGCGTGTTGATAGTGATGATATATGGACATGAGACGTGTTCTGTCACTACTGTCGTATGAGGAAGCTCTAGGTCGCTCAGCGAGCTATGGCGAGATCTATGATCGGAGTTTCTCTGCGTGATAGGCTTAGAAATGAGGATTTCCGCAGTAGATTCACAGTAACCGACATAGCTCCATGGATCAGTAAGCTGAAGTAGTAATGGACCGGTCATGTAGCTAGAGGAATTGATAAAATCGGTAAAAACAAAATCTAAATGTGTATGCCTTGCCTGAGGCCAGATTAGACAAAAATAATCACCGGGAAAATACTATGACGTTCGACACTCTTTTTTTTAAGCGATATAATATTTTTCGATACTAAGGTAAGGCATATTATTGAATTAGATTCTTAATCGACTACGTTTTTATTTTGATATTTTATTTCCTGATTCTAAGCAAACTTTTTTTCCACCGAATGTTGCACGTCTACTTTATGCTGGACAAATATGCATGCGATGATGATGATGTTGTGTGTGTGGATGTGATGGATTTGTAATAAGACACACCAGGCACTGGTCTAGGGCATCACCGCAGAGATGTTTCTAAGTTTTATCAGTTATAAAACTTCTGATAAAAATTATATGTTTTACTCTTATCTCTCACTATTACAAATGCACTAAATGCAGACTTGATTTATTGTTAAAATGTAATTATTTTATTTTAAATAAAAAACCATAAAGTGTGGCACCAAATGCAGATATAGAGAAGGGATTGCTAAATGCCTTTTAACGTAGGAAATGTTTGTCTTAAAACTTACAGGAGCAACTGAACTTGTGTCGCGGCAAAAGGTAGCGGTCTCGAGGCGCGCCGCACAGCTGCCTCGACTGCACGGCGTGCTGCGGCCACCGGCGCGAGTAGCCGCCCCCCCACACCCCCACACCCCCCGCCCCCGGCTGCTCTGTGCACGACGACAAGTGACAAGGACAAATTAGTGCTTCAGTATCATTGCTTCCGGTGTATGTAAACCCCTAATCTTCAAATGCAATGGCGACAGAGACGAATGTAAATGGGTGATTTCGTGCGATTTCGGGCGATCGTGGTAGACCCCTCCTTCTGCATCAAATGTAACAACGACAAAGATATATTTTATCTGATAAAATGGTCACATTTAGTGTTGATGTTGTGATGGTGATAAAGAGAACGCAACTGATATGAAGACTTGTTTATTAACACTTCTTCACATTCTTGAAAACTGAATACCTAAATGATTAGTATGTTATGTACTCCCATAAACAGGTCTAAACACGTGAGATTGTCACGGGCATCTTCTAAATTTGTACATTTCCATAATTGGACTTGTACTGTATGAAGGAATTGTTCCACGTACACCTTTGCAACTTCAGAAGATACAAATTGACAAAGATTGAAATACCGGTAAGGCCCGCCACATACATACGGAATTCCGTTTCGGGATTCCGTTTCGATATTCCGATTCGAGATTCCGAACGCATCAAGTTCACATCAAATCTATGACCTGTCACACACGTACGGAAGTTTTCCGTTCGAAATTTTGCGAGCAAAACAGGATTCCGTATGTGTATGGCCGACCCGTTCAGAATTCCGAAACGGAATCTCGAAACGCAATTCCGTATCTATGTGGCGGGCCTAAATGGTGGTAACGTTACCATTGTCAAACAAACGTAGAGTTATAACTATATGTAACGTTGTATTATTTATCATTGACGAAGTGTTAACTGTAAATTTAAATAACGTTACTCGTTATTTTAATTTTATAGATAAATTCAACGTCAATCGTTATCGTTTTGATTTCATGGCGATTTAACATTTTATATCAAAAAGGTGTTAAATTCAGGTTTTAAAATTACAACTAACGGCGCGACGATTCCGTGTGCTGTAGCTCCTTTTTAAACGTTATTTTTTGATAATTAGAATGAACAGGTAACGTTATTTTTAGTGGGATGTGGTAACATTATCAAGCCCTGCAAATTGGTGCTTCCATGCAAAAATGTCCGGTGTAGATGATGAACTTAGGTCTTATATTTAATGCCCTTATATTCAAAATTCGTTTCGTTTTCCATTTCGGCTAATATTATATATACAAAGTACGCTGCATACCTTTGTAAAGTCTTATTTATTACAATATATTCGTTGGATATGACGACTTTTATATTCGATCTCGATACTTTAAAAGGACAATAGGAAAAAAAAAATTTGCTGGAATTTTTAAGAGTACTTAAGTCACCGTTACATATATCAATAAAATAATTTACTATGTTTTATCTTATTAAGCTTATGACCTATCGAAGTCTGAAAAAATCATTATACCTAATTTAAAACTAAATTGACTGACTAGTTGTTGTAGTTGTTACGATACACCAATTAAGTCAGGTAAAGGCCTTATACCATACAGCCTAGTTTGATGTGTATTTTGTTCACAAAACTCTTCTCGATATACTAATGACTTATTTTAGGATTCCCACCTTGCTAGTAATTACTATATATAATCATAATTGGAAATTATATTGACAAGTTGTAACGATTTGCCAATTAAGGGAAGCAAAGTTCTTACTGCAGTAGTATGACTAAAGAAAAAATTGTTCAGGATTTCAAACTATATTTTTACATTTTTTTCATTTGTAGACGCAAGCAAAAAATGTCAACAAAAATTTGTTTGCGGGCTCGCTATTCACCTTTAAAATATAAATATAAGTGTCGACGTTTTAATCAATATTGCGTTATATGTATTACTTTTTCATGGCCTATCTGCTCTGAAAAACGGCACGTTTTGCTTAATATTGAAACCGGGTGTAAATGCAACGGCGATAAAGAAAATGTGATTGATGGTAACTCATCCGGTATATGTCGGTACGGTATACTTATGTTTTTCAGATGCTAAACGCCACAGCATTAGAGAATAAAATTGGTGCTTGTAAATACGACTCGTGTACAAGTGTATTTAAATTTAATGGAAAAGCAATAGAAACAAGTGCTATTTGGTGTTCGGATGCAGACGATATATTCTGATATATTCTGGCCTCGTCTGCATCCGACCATTCATCTTTAACAAGATGACATGGACAATTTAGTGTTTTCATAACCCCGTCCCATAAACGTGGACCTGTGTTCTTCAGATGCAATGCTAAAAGAGATTACGTTAACAGTTTATACATCCTTTTAAGGTATCCGTTTACATGTAGTGGGCAAGAATGTCCAGTGTGCATAGATCCGTATTCTGCATAAATTGCACAAACGATAGATATCGATTTTAAATTCTTCCTTGACCTGTTGGTTTTTTGCTGGATCCATTCGCAGATACACTTTCAAAGCCGCGTCTTCACTTGCCGTCTCTGGTTTTACTAGATTTGTGCTTTCGTATTCTGCTTACATAACAGTGCCACAATTATAGGGATCTTTCTACATTGGCCAACGTACATACTTTTGGTTATCTTCATCAGTTGTTTTTATTATCCTTTATGGGCTTACAAGGTAACGGTCAAATATTATTTTTGTTTTGAATTGTGAACTTTATCATCATCATTACAGCCCTTCACAAGTCCACTGCTGAACATAGGCCACCCCCAAGTAATGCCACAAAGCATGATCCTGAACCACCTGCATCCATCGACTTCCTGCATGTCATACCCGGTCGTCACTCCATCTAATGTGGGGTCGAACAACACTTTGCCTACAGGTGCGAGGCTGCCACTCGAGAACCTTTTTTCCCCATCGGTTGTCGGTTCTTCGAGCTATATGGCCGGCTCATGAACTATATAGTTAAATATATTTTGTCACAAATAATATTAAAGCAAACACATTTGTAAAGTTAACCAACCTACGTACATACGTCCGTTCTGGGCACAGATCTTTGATTTCTGGGAAGTTTCGAAGCAGGTAAAAAGGTTTGTTTGTGACGGGCTTCAGTTTCCCTCTAAATATCGTTAATACCTTAGAAACAACTTTCCTCAACAGCAAATCAGCTCATGAAAGTATAATTAACAATTTTTTTGGTCTTAGTGGGGATCAAACTCAAGTTGTCTATAATTATGATAACGGAAACAATTTCATACCTAATCACAAGTACTGCCATTGGGATATTACAAATTTAAAATTAAGTCTAGTGTTAAGTCAACATTATATTCTCAAAGCAAAAGTAAAACAACTGTTGGATCTTTTATGTAAAACAGATACACTTAGAACAGAGTAGTCTATATTCTTATAAAACTAAATATTCCCAAATTTCGTGCATTTGGAGGTTGATAACACCATTTCATATTAAACTATGTAATAACATTTTGTCATTTAAATATAGTCGACATATAAATGAAGTAGGTAATTAGTAACCATGTAATATGTTAAAATTTTATACATTTATCGCAATATAAACTAGTTGTAAGGATAAATTTTTGGACGTAATGATTTACTGCCTTTAATAAATATCATTTTATATTGATAAATAATGTTGTTCCCTAATACATAATTGTATGAGGCCTGGGCCCTATCTAATAAAAGTTAAAATATTATATTAAAAAAAAAGAATTACAGATTTGTCATGGTTGAAAATTTAAAGAAATTTAAAATTCTAACTTCATTTTAGCATATTTTTGTTCTATAAAGGTTTTATCTTGACAGGCAATAATTTAGAAATTTGTCAGAAAAACTGTATCATATGCAGAATTTTAGTTACAAGCTTACAATATTGTAGTGTAATAGAGGCGCTGTAAGAATATCTACTACCATATCGTCTCGTGGCTGTCGTAAGAGGGACAACACAAAACTAGGGAAACAAACCAGGACATGGGCGACAGCGTGTTTCTAATGGCTCAGCCACACCATGCTCCTCGCGCTGCCGCGGTGTTGTCCTCACTCCTCACTGCCCACACACTGCTCTACTCGCGCAATTAATCGCGACGCTCCGCACTAGGTCGCTTGCGTTTGCAACACAATGGTTAATGCAACTGTGGCAGCATGCACGTTATATGCATATTTAGTATAGTTAATTATATCAATGTCATAAAAAGAAATATACGTCGTCGTTCTCGCCAACGGAGATGGTGGATGACATCTATTCATCGCATTAGACGTAACGAGCGCTAGATTCGGACTGCGTTCGCGCTAGTATGTGGCCAACCACTCGCGCTCATATTGCCAGTCCTTTGACAAACGCGCCGAAAAATCCGACAAAACAGCTAAAGCTATGGATATGACGAGGAGCATGACGTGCGGCATGACGAGTATTGTGGCCACACTACGTCTCTGCCTCCTTTCCACGCTACTCCCCATGTCACTGGACGAGTGTGTGGCGGCGTGGGGGGGGGGGGGATAAAAACTTCAAAATAACATACTGCGACTAAATAACCAACCCGCCAAGCGTGGCAACTATGAGAAATATCCACTTTATGAAGCAATTTTAATATGCAGAGGCCTATCTTTTGTAGTAAACTTTTATAGACTGTTGTAATAAATGAATGAATTATTGCAGAACAATTCTGACAGGTGAATGTTAAAAACACATGTGTAAAAAAATCACCGAACATGACAGGCTTTTAGTTTAAGTAACAAATATTTAACAGTGTTACTTACAATTTGTCAAATTTTAACGTTAGTAGATAGGGTCCTGGTATACAATCACTATTGTAGGTATTCTTGTATAAGGTGATATGTAAAAGACTTTTTTATAAATTGGCTTTGTAAAAATTTCATGTTGTTTCTTAATTAATTAGTTTTATAGCGAATGAAAAAAACTTAATCGAGTAAATATTAAAATATGTAATTTTGTAGTTTCGTCATAACGTCATGGAGAAAAATTGTATACCGTCGTTATAATTTCTGTTCTTCAAATATCATCTTCAAACATTTGGATGTTTGTTACGCACATATAAACGCCTAATTAGTTTGATGAAATTTGGCACACAGATAGATAATTTCCAGGATTAACACGTGACAGTTTTTACGTTTTTTGTAAAATAAAAAAATTGCGAGATAACGACTTTGGACTTTGATATGCTGTAATGAATGAAAAAATAAATAGATATAAATTCATTGAAGAATTCGCAGCCGCGCGCAGAATTTTTAACAGTCCTTGAACATTAGTATAATTTTTACAAAGTATAACTTAGGTCATTATAAAAGGTTTTATCATAAATTGACGCTGTTTGAGGCTGTTGTAATGTTAGTTGTCAAAATTTTTAATGGCCTACACACGTAGGTTTCGGAGCGTAGGATACTCGGCACCCTTCGATTCGCAGGCACGGTTACTACCAACTAAGCTCCGGGTTAACACTAATAATAATAGTATAAGCATGCTTTTCCCATTCGTATCGTGCCATATCGCCTAAACGTCTGTTACTATCTGTAAAAGCAGATGAAGACAGAACTTTAATAACTTATCGATGTCATACACGATCCAATTTACCTTACAGTTTGGAGTGCATCACTCACACTCACGTTCAAGTTCGCCGTCAAGTTTACATGATGCCGCACCTGTTGGAACCATGGCGTCTCTCGCTTATTGCTCCGACTAACGTCATGCATACTTGACTGCTTCTACATACGTTCAAGTGTACATGACGCTGCAAGCTTGACCAAGTCGGCAGAATCGTAATTCAATTTTTGCTTCAAGTAGACTTATCATACACACTGATAGCCATACAAAGTAAAGTTTACCGGACGCCGCTTCAAGCGCGCTACAAACTTGACGTTAAACTGGATCGTGTATGGCATCTATTAGGGACACCTCTTGCGCCCCGCTAAACTGCGCCCAAAACTGATGAACCAACATGTGTCGAACAGTTTGAGTGCACGTGGCATTGCAAGCTCTTAACGCGTACGCTGAACTAAACCTCTTTTTATACACAAAGACTTCTATTTATATTACTAGACAGGTACTAGGGTACTAATTACATTGCGCACTAAGTAACGGTCAATTCTCCTTTAATCGGATGCGAGTGGGCGAGACGACTGGTTCTTTGTTTTCTAAACTGCGAACGTGTCCGAAAATCTAACACTTATTTTGATCAATGTGACTAAGAAAAGTTCTGAATTGCCTATCCAGTACTATACATAGAAGTATTTGTTTCTACGCAATAAATTGCAGCGTGCGTTAAGTCGCCGCTTCGGGGTGCGCTCATATGCTTAATTCATAACGTCACTCTACGGAGTGCTCTTCGAAGTCTACGTGTAAAGGCCGCTAGTTTTACTATTTTATTACAAGTTATGTTTAGTAATATATTTATTGTTTAATAAAAATAATTTTAATCTAAATGACCGAAAAAATACTTAAACCATTTTCGAGTGCTTAAACCATGCATTTATTATCAATGGAAAATGTGCTATTTTTATCTTATATTAATTATTTTTATTGTGTTTTGAGTCGCTGGAATGCATTGGAGACCACAATCTACGTCATTATATACAGTACCAGGAACTATTTGCTATATAGTCTGTTCACTAAAATTGTGTCGGTACACACTTGTTGCCGGAGACGAACTTGTTATTTTGCTTTTATTTTATTATTTATTGTGTTTGTTAAATAAAGGTTTTTCTATTATAAGAATCAAACAGAATACTATTTTATTCTTATAGTTATTGCAATAAACTACGAATATAAATAACTAGCTGTGCCCCGCGGTGTCCGAGGTGCGCGACATGACCTAGTTGAATCATTTTATAACGGCTAGGGTTTAAGCGTCGTTCGCGCGCCCAGCCAAGTATTGAATTATTTTAATTTTACATTATCTCTTAACCCGGCGAGAATGTGGTGAAAATAATTACATGGAGGTTGCGGAGGGTATCTATGACCCTGTATTTTAATTGCATTGTTTTCGAAATTGTTCGATTTTTTTGTGACTTTTACATAATAATGAAAGGAAATAGGCATTTCTTTTACCATGTAAATAAAAATAAACATCAATATTGGTACAAAACTTAGTTATTATTCACACTTTTATAATACTTAAAAATCAAACAAGTTTTTTCAACACTTACGTACATAAAACAACGTAACATAGAATATAAGTAAAAAAACAAACTAACTAAGATAATTTGGTAATCAACAATAAGATCAATCAGTTTCACATAAAATAAAATAAAAAAACTTATAGTTACTCAATATTATTGTCAGTTATTGCAGCACATTCTTGGCAAAAAGAAACTGTGTGTTCTGGACAAATGTACTTATGACAATCTTCACAGACATTGCTCGTCTTTCGATGTCTGGCATAAGGACACACTTGGCACCTTTTTCGTACACCTGGGACCCTTACAGGCGTCTCCTGAGCAGATTCTCCTCCAAATTCTCTCATTCTTTTACGTAGCTGGCTGGACAACTGAGGTATTTCTTTACGAGCACTCATATGTTCGGCTACCATCATACGGCCCAAAGTTTTGATAAAATTACGGCGTTTTTGAGTTGAATTTGTATTACATTTGAATACAATATTTGCATTGATCCCTGCCATATTCAAAATTGCATAGAACACAGTCAGAGGCCATTTTTTGGAGTTGCGGCTTACATCATAAGTTGCGGACAACTCATCTACAACGTCTACTCCTCCTTTAGTGGAGTTATAGAATGTGTTTATTTCTGGGTTTTTTCTCTCTCCAGTAGTTTCGTCAATATCAGCGTCGTGATGGAGACTTGAAATGAGCAGAACAACTTTTTTCTTCTTTGGTATGTAGGATACCAGAGTTATATCTTTTTGAAAGCCGAACTTCGATGAATAAACATCTGCATCACGATCGCTCGTTTTCAAGAACTTGTTCGGGAGTACTCTCTTGTTTTTCCGCACTGTGCCCACAGAAGTCAGCTTGTGCTCGTTGAGTAGATGTGACACAAGTTCATAACTAGTAAACCAGTTGTCAAAAGTAACATTCCGCCCAGTTTTTGAAATGGGAAGCACTAGACGATTCACTACGTCAAAAGGTTTATTGTTTACGGAAAATGGTCCTTCTGGCTGCTTTCCTGCATAAATTTCGAGGTTGAAAATGTAAAAATTTTGCGCGTCATCCATTGCTAAGACCTTTATGCCATATTTTGCAGGCTTGGTTGGTATGTATTGTCTAAATTTGCACCTTCCTCTAAATGCCAGCAACATTTCGTCAATGGTGACATATTCGCCCAAGACGTATGATTTCTTACAGTTCTCAACGAACAGCTCGAATATTTCACGTATAGGAGCTAAGTTGTCCAATAGTTTTCTCTCTTCACGCGTAGATTTATCATCAAAACGGAGACAGCTCTGAATAAAATGAAATCGTTGACGTGACATTGTCAACCGAAATATTTCGACTCCTGTACCATCGGAAGCCCACAGATCTGCAGTATTTTGCCTTCCAGAGCGATAAAATCCGGCAATATACAATAAACCGATGAAAGCCTTCAATTCACTCATTTCTAATTCTATCATGAAGTGAGGAAGGTTTTCACGACTAGCATTTCTCTCTCGAATTTGTAGATTTGTGTGAGTCAGGATAATGGAAATCATATTTTCGGGACAAAACAAGCTCCAACATTCAAGTTCTGACTGTGCTAATCTTGCTTCTGCGCTCACACCAGGTGTTTGTCTGATAATATTTTCTGAGCGCGTCCGAACTTGCCGTGAAGGCGGATTTTTGAACCACTTGGAGCCATCTTTACCTGTATAAAACGAATCCCTCACCTGGGCATCTAATTCCTCTTCTTCAAGCAGAATTTTATTCTGGCTTCGCAAGCTCGATATCGGAACGTCATCTTCGCTGTCATATTCACTGCTTATGTTCTGCTCAGTATCACTACCGCAACTGCGTACACTCAAATGATCTTCATTTTCACTGCTTTCTAACAGGAACTCATTTTCGCTGTCTGATTCCATCAATTTTTGACGTATCCACTCATCTCGATTTTCTTGCCGACTCATTTTAATCAAAAATACCTATAAAGACAACAATATTCAAATAAAACAAAAATAAAAAATCGTAAAAAAAATGTTACGTCGCGATTGTCGCGGGGTCATATTCACCCTTATTCGCTTTGCGCACGTCCAACTCCCATCGCAGGCGACGGCCGACTAAATAGAGGCGTGCGGGGTGCGCTGTGGTCTATTCGTGACAGCTACTGAGACATTCGAAAACGTGCGCCCGCGCGAAATATAAAATCTAGCCGATTTAAATTTGTTAGGGTCAAACTGACCCCTCCACATTCTCGCCGGGTTAAACTATGCGTCCAAATAACATGGTATAAAGAACAAAGTTTATCTTCATAAAATTGTCTTGATGATAAAGTAACTTTCGTTCGTAAGGATAAATAGGCTGTGTCTAATAATAACGCTCATAAATTACTTTTAAATTTTCAATACTTTTTTGTCACAAAATACCAAATTATGGCTTATGTATAAGAAATAGACATATGGTATCGCGAACTCTTTTTAGACGAAGTAAAGGTCTATATTTTTCTAGAACATTGTATTTACGTATCCCTAACGATAACACCAGCGTACGCAGATAAATCATTTCGGGAGTGCTTTTTCTTCTGACTTGCTTAACAAATATCCATATTTAAGGCTAACTGAGTAATATAGCTTAATGCTAGATAGCCTATACTATTCCACATGAATCTGGCTATAATATACAAAAATAATTTTTCAAATCGGACTGGTAGTTCCAGAGATTAGCGCGTTTAAACAAACAAAAAAACAAAAAAAACTCTTCCGCTTTATTATATTAGTATAGATAAACACTAGACTAGCTAGGTAGCAAATAACCTTTTATTACGGCGTGACGCAGAGTTTCGTTTTAAAATGCTAAATTAATTCTCCTGCGCGGTGTACGCCGCACGCGGCGACCTTTGATATCGTGGCGGCGCCTTTGACAAGATGTGGCACGTGCCAAGGCGGTGCGACACAAAGGCGACCATATCTAAGCGAACAGACTATACACTTAAATAAAAAAAATACTTTATTAATAAATATTGAATCTCAGTTTTTCGCCTTCATTAGCCGCTAAGAGTTCATTGTTGGAAATGCGTGACGGTCGAATTACCAATCGCAGTTAGCACAAGACTATTGGGTGGTGTTAATTTAACTACAGGTATGAATTAATTTGTGCAAATTTTGTGAGCACTACCTATGGATTTTTAGATGAATCCAATCTTATTTTTTTATTCACAATAGGCTAAAAGCTAAAATAAACAAAAAACATTGAATACTTCTTTTTATTACTAAATATACTATAATGGTAATTTGTAAAATGGTGTAGGTTTTGGCTGTCGTGGTGTCCTCCTGTGGCATATCAAGAAAGTAGCACCAGCAAAAGCTCAAATCAAATAGGTTTTTATATAGACATTATACATGCATATTGAATTTATAAAATGTTTACACATATAAATCTACAAGATGAAGTTTTTAAAAAAAATGAACATCATCATATTAGACATCAATATGTTAACATAAATACTCTCAAAATTTGTTATAGTCAAATAAAATGATTTTTAATTTAAAAAACAGTTATTCTAATTTGTTTAAAAATCTATTTATTTATTTCACTTTAACAAATGGGAAGCAAAATATATATGTCTTGACTTAATATTAATGAATTGTTTATGAGTTCCTAAAATGTTTTATGCGTTAAAGGTTGTACATATTTTATTACAGGTATTGTAAATTCAATTCAATTAATGGTATTGAGTAACTAATGCTTACACAACAAAACATCGCCTTCACAGAAATCGTGGCATAGCTGATGAGGCGAAAGTTCAATGTTATTGTAGATAATTATAACTTTTTTAATTATTACGGACATTATTTAACGATAGATTGTTCTATTGTACTCATCCTAAGAAAATAATGTAAAATATTTAATATGTTTCCACACATATGTCTGTTTCTGATTTTACGATAATCATACATTTTCATGATAATTTTAAGTTTTTACCCTGAGAATTTCAACAAACCTGTTTTATGACGTCTTTCGTGCCAAAAATATATTTCATGTACGTTCTCCTTAAATACTATTTTCCTCAGTTTTTAGTACGAATTTATAATCAAGCTGTAAATATTTTTGAAAAAATTGCGTGTAACTTTATCATTTTAAATATATAAGTACGTACAACAAAACTTTTGCAAACTGGTATCAATTTTTGGTACATCAATAAAATTATAAAACGATTTTGTTAAAATTATACAATTATTTGAAAACTTTAATATCATTGACAGTATTATGCAAATGGTACTTTGGGCTTAATATCGTATTTTAACTAGTAATCTTTTATAACAAATCATACTGTTTGTGATAAAAGTGAATGACATTAAAGTTTTCAACTAATTTTCCGGAAAAATAATAAAATGTTTGTATGGTATTTGTCAGCTCTAACTACTATTCTATATGATGGCCTAACTCTCCAACTACAAATGTTCACCCAAACCTGAGTCACAAAAACTGACTTGATTAATTATTTGATTGATTACAAAACTTGGCAAACGGCAAACTCGGCCAAACTTTCTAACTAGCATAAACCTTTATACATAGTGTTGGAGGGTTGGATAATTCGTGTGTTGCTAGCATTATTTTATCTAGGTACTGAAACTATAACACGTACAGATTTTTGTCTCGTTGTATTTATTATTGAATAGGATTATGGGATTGTGCCTCGATCAGAAAAATAAAATACTTATATAATATTTGCGGAAGAAAATATAATATATTCGCTTCACACTTGCTTGTTGTCTTCGTATATCGTATAACGTTCTAATTGTTGCTGTAACCTTGATTATCTTAATGTATAATACAATTATTTTACAATAACGTACTCATAACCGCTGTCCGAAAATTGTATGTTGCAAATATTAATCTTAATATTTTTATTTGAAATAAATATTTCCCGGTCACACAACACACATACACCTTTTTTAAACAATGGATTTTGTTAACCGACTTTGATGACAAGGTTGGTATTATTCCTTTTCTAACCATATTTTATAAATTATATATAAGTTCTATGAAAATGGTTGTTGCAAACTGTTCAGTTACAGACGAATTGTTATAATTAAATGCAATATTGCCTACGTGTTCTTTTTTATTTTTCTATTATTATTTACTATTTATATTCCTACTAAGAAGAATATCTATAAAATTAAAATTTATAGTCTACTTCAAATAGAGGAGGAAGTTAACAATTCGATTGTATGAATGTTACGAGACTTTGACGCTTCTTTTTATTAAATAGGTTATACTTCTGGTGTGGTCCCATATAAAACAGAAGAAATAATTCCACCCCTAAGGGCGGCACAAATAGGGATGACGTTTTTAAGAGAACTATTTCTTAGACGACATTTAGATTGTGGTATTCCTTACTCCACACAAAAGGGTAAAAATAACTTAATAAAAAAAATAAAAGCCTTTATTTCTTCAAAGCAATACGCCTTAACACCGACATTAAAATGTGAAATTATTCTCTTAGGTTGCTTGAAGTCGGTGAAATAACCAGATGTGTTATACCATATAAAAAAGTAAGGTAAACGGATCTCCCACCTGATTAGGTTTTATGGAAACCCAGCCATTCAGCGTTGTGAACTTCGAAATTGCCAAGGTTTACGCCCTTTGGGGATGAGATGTTATATCGCGGAATCTGTAGCCATTTTGATATTTATATCTTTTTATATATCTAAAACGACGTTGCTATACTTGGCTGACACTAATGTTGGCCGAAGCGGCTCTTATGGCCGACTGATAGCGATAAATTCTTCCAAAGATACCTTACTGAACCCAAATTTAACGGCATATAAGCATATAAAGGGGAGCAGCATCGCTAATTTCTACCAAGTATGAGCTAATGTATGAAATATAATTTAATTATTCATATATTACTAATAATATTTTATAATTATTTATTACAATAATTTTATTATCTATAATCATATAAATAATGTTTGCTAGCTTATGCATTTTGAAAAGGCTACTCTTCTGATTTTAAAAATGGCTTGATGCTAAGGACTTAAAGTGGCAAAAATCATATTTAAATTTACCGTTTACTAAGACGCATGCACACGCTGTATTCTAAGATACACAAAATGCTGGAAAATATTGTTAAATAACATTTAAATATGGGTATGGGTAAAATATTTTAAATTGTTATTATTCAGCGCTGAGGCCAAAATTCATCGTGAGAATGCAAAAACATTATTGAATATTTATTTATACTTTAAAAACTGAGATAGAATGTAATTTTTAATAGCAAATATTTTTTTATTTATTAAACTATAACAAAAGTGGTAGTTATTCCAATTTTTAGTATGTACAGCTCTTGCTTTGATTATTATTATATAGTTTAAGATCTAACTCAAATTTCATGTTTTGTTTATTTTTTTTTTCCTAAGTTTAACCTAACGTGGTGTAAAAAAATACGGTAACCTGAGTGCCAAATTAAGAAAGAAAGAAAGAAAGAAACTGATTTTATTTTGCACATGCAGCACACTCAAGCGGATTACATAAAACACATAACATTTAAGTAGTCATAGAAACAAACAAAAAAATTATACATAGAAATCATGAAACAGGACATTAACTCCTTGTTTATAGATATGGTAAAATTAAACAAAAAAAAAAACAAAAAGGCAAACAATAATATTGAAAAAAAAAATAATAATAAAGAACTAGAGAATAAGGAGTAATGCATAAGGTGTATTATAAAGATAATCCACCCGTTAATGCTGCTCTGCTCCAAAAAGGAAAGCCACTCAGGATATGTTGGAATGTATCAGAAGCACCCCAACCCTGATTTTCAGTGGCACCCTTATGTATTTAAAATAAAAATACACAAATAAGTATAAAAAAAAAATATATATATATATATATATATATATATATATATATATATATATATATATATATATATATACATATATTATATATTCCTTATGAGCAGAGGGCAGTTATGTTGTGTTAAACCAAATATAATAACAAAAATTTATTTGTTGAAATATTGTCATAATTCTTATAAAATATTCTTAATACTGTAAGAGGTTGCATTGAAATTCACTCAGAAACGTAATTAAGTTTAAGTTACAAGCAAATACACAAACCAGCTGCAGTACACCACTTCACTACATAATTTCAATAAATAATAATTACATACTCAAACATACACACATATACATATATACATACCCATATACATATATATATATATATATATATATATATATACATATACATATATACACACATACAAATACACATATGTATGTACATATATATACATAAACAAGCACACATAGATACACATATATACGCTCATATATTCTCATATATTAAGAAAAATATGACTGTTTCATAGAGATTCCGAAATGGTATAACTCACTGTATTTCCAGCATTTAATACAAAATAAATTCCTATTACAATGAGTCAAAGGCCTAGTTTAATGTTTAATACAGTGAGTTATACCATTTCGGAATCTCAATAAAACAGGCATGTTTTTCATAATTTGGCACTCGGGCCACTTTTTTTTTATAGAACAAGGGTGACAAACGAGCACACAGTCCACCTGATGGTAAGTGGTTGCTGTGGGCTATAGACATCTACATCTATCTTCGTTTGCGAATCAAAATGCAAATGCGTTGTCACCCGTGAGGACTAAGATGGAATGCCACTTTTCCAGTAAAAAGGATCTCCGGTTCTCTACACTCACCATACGAAACACAGCACCATTAAGCCGCCATTTTACGCTGGTATTCTGTGAGAGCGTGGTCCTTCCCCGGTCGAGCCGACCCATTCGTGCTACAACTATACTATTAATATAGTTGCAGCATGGCTCTACCACGTAAAGAAATCATAGTTTACATTCGATAGTGCTTCTATTCAGGAATACTATTCAAAAAATAGATTGAAACAAATCCTTCATTTGGAGTCTTGCCACTTTGAACTTTCGAAAATGTCGAATTATCTCGAAAACCGAGGGACTTTTACAAAACATAAAACATATTTTTCTGAACCACCACAACGTCGTCTACCCGCAGGTACCAAAATATCCATTCATTACGCCACCACCTGTATATTTACCTTGGACAAATAGTACGACTAGGTATGTAAGTCCAACTTCGACGAGAGGTCAACCGACGGATTCAACCATAGATAAATAAATATGTAGCTCGGCTGGGCAGCGTTCGAGAAATTACGACACATCTTCTCGTCAAACATACCTCAAAACAAGATTATTCAAACAGTGCGTGTTGCCATGGATCTGAGACGTGGAAAGGGCTTTGCTTGGGGTTTCTCTGCGTGATAGAGTTAAAAACGAGGATATCCGCAGCAGAACCAGAGTAACCGATACAGCCCAAGGGATTAGTAAGCTGAAATGGCAATGAGCCATATAGCTCGAAGAATCGAGAACCGATGGGGAAGAAAGGTTCTCGAGTGGCTGCCTCGTACCGGCAGGCCAAGTGTAGGACGTCCCCCCACTAGATGTAGTGACGACCTGATAAGACATGCAGGAAGTAAATGGATGCAGTTGGTTCAGGACCGTGCTTTGTGGCATTCCTTGGGGGAGGCCTATGTTCAGCAGTGGTCTTGTGAAGGGCTGTAATGATGATGATGATGAATTTAGATAAGTTACATAATATAAGTAATTTTATTTACATAAAAAAAATTCAAGTTATTTCATATTACACAACAACA
This sequence comes from Parnassius mnemosyne, assembly GCA_963668995.1. NCBI lineage: Eukaryota > Metazoa > Arthropoda > Insecta > Lepidoptera > Papilionidae > Parnassius > Parnassius mnemosyne. The sequence continues at coordinate 12,207,074 of CAVLGL010000083.1, read as the reverse complement.
TTATAAGTATAATGTTACAAGCTTAAAATTTGTGTTGTACACACACACAGACTGCGCATAGTACACGCAGTGTAATATTGTACCAAAGAGTATTAAATTATAAATCTTGTTTGCTATTGTACCAAATAAAAGACGCAAGATTTGTTTCTGGTAATATACTAATATTGAAAAATTTGCAGTGTTGCTATATTTGAAATAATTACATATATTGTTGGTAAGTACCATAATTCCATTTATTTGAGACAACAAACCGACTAACAGTTAAGTTTGTAAACATACTTTATACGTTTTTACTTTTTGGGACACAATTAAATTTTTTGGAGTATAATCAACTCCGTGAAATCTACGACTTACTAGGCGTCATTAGTTACCACCAGGTGGGATTATCGGTGTGTCACTGGCTTATAATAAGTCTTTACATACGGTAAGTAGACATACAGTTCGGAAAAGAAAGGGAAGATGCATGGTCAGTGTATATTCACACGAACCATTTCAAGCCACTTTCGAACCCCATAACTCGAAAAGTATTAAAACATACTTTTATTTTACATACCTAGTAAGGAACCCTTAAATACCTACCTAGAAACTCAAATTACATGAATTAACTTATTTTAGTTCTTGAGTTATCAAGGTCTAAAAAGTGCCATTTTTATCACGCGCTTATTTTACTTAGGTTACTTAGAAACTTAATATTTGGCATCAAAGTAGATTATTTTTTATTGGTGGCATTATCTATCCCACTACTCGCTCACTGTTATGTTTTGGTACCAGAATAAATGCCATTGCCTGTTTGTATTCCAGGCATACTTAAATGATGATGATATTGAGAATGAACTGGAGCGAATGTTTGGGCTTCCTGATAATCTAGACGAATTGGAAGATGAGTATTGGTTTTGTGTAAGTTATCAACATTCGCAAAGGCTAAAAAAAGAGTAAAGTAAAGCTTGAAAGAGGAAATTACAAATGGAGAGTGAAGAAAGGTGTTGAACTCATGATTTGGGAAGATACAAAAAATATTTCATTGTTGAGTACAGCTTTTCATCCCAAAGAAAAGACTGTTTGTCAGAGCACGATGAAGGATGGCACAAAGAAGAATTCCCAATGCCCTTTGGCAATTACTGAGTATACAAAGAGAAGTGGAGGTGTCGATTATTTCGATCAAAAAAGAAGCACGTATGAGTTTGGACGTAGGAATAGTTGTTGGTGGTGCAGGATTTTTTATTTCCCAATTGACTTGGCTATTACAGATGCTTTCATATTGCACTATGTTTCACCGAGAAATAATGGACACTTGTGGAATCTACAATTTTACATCACAATTGCTAGATCGCTCTTAGGAAACTACACGTCCAGAAAGAGGAGCCTATCTAACGAACGCAATTTCATTACAAAAAAGAAGCAAGCTGCTGTCAGTACCAGCTATCAGAAAGTTGTAGGAGTGCAAGACGATATACGTTACCAAGATGTTAGAAAACACTTAACAAATAAGTCTGGCATACTCCGCAGATGCCGTTTATATAGTACAAAGACAAATAACGTAAGAAGTAAGTTTTCATGTACGACATGTAAAGCCAAATCATGTAAAACAGCCAAAAAACTGATGGATCTCAAATAGTATCTAGTCGATTGATGTTACTATACCATAATAACTATGAAGATATTTTTCTAAAAATAAATATTTTTGTATTGTCAAGTACTTACGCTTTTGTTTATAATTAAAAATAAATATAAAACATACAATAAAAATGTAATTTACTTTAATTTACAGAGATGTCACTTTTTTAGTATGGGCAGAGGCATATATACCAAATTTTCCACATATTTAACAACGTTTTCCGAGTTGAAAAAATCTCAAAATCATAAAAAATGTTCTCATCAACATACTGAAATTTCGTTTTCTTACCACTTCTGGTTTTCTCGGCCTTAGAAACGATATTTTTTTTAATTAATGATAACCATCCAAAAATAAAAATGCGTAAGAGGGTGTCTAATATAAAATGGTTGAGAGTTAAACGGGCATTAAGCTCCATAGCGGTTGTTTAAATTATAAAATATATTACTACTACCTCACCAGGCAGATGTTATTATGCCCTTTCCAACGACCCTTCCTATAAAAATCCTTAAATTCGCAATAAAAAATTTTGAGGGTCATTTAGCGGGATAAAAACTGTCCAAAAATCTCTCCAGTTGGACCAAAATGCACACAGTGTGCAAAATTTCATTGAAATCAGTCCATTAGTTCAGAAGTCCATCGCGGACAAGCAACGTGACACGTAATTTTTATATTATTACTATATTATTGCAATTTTATTATAAATGATTAAAAACCAGTTACTATATAGGCTGATTTTGCAATAACAGACCGAATTTGTAGAGAAGCTTCAGTATAAGTAATAATGGCAAATGGTGACGAAAAATTAATTAAAAATAATCTCATTCATTCTGTCTTTTTTATCTTTTAAATTTACAATGCGTGGTAATGCATTATTTTAACTGATTTTACTGCGCACACACACATTCGTAAGGGTCCATTGGTAGGCAAAATTGTTTTATCCATCACATTCAATTTGGGATAGTTTAAAATATAAGTAGAAGCTTTATTAACTCTTATTTTCAATAACTGCAATAACGGTATATAATTATTCATATCTTTGAACTTTGATCTAACTACTCTTTGGAAAATAACCCTGTATAAGTGATTATGGATTTATATAAAATCTAAACTATTACAGTACTAGTTAATTTATAGTATTGAATTTATCTGATAATATCTTATAAAGTTATTTAATAAGCAATCTTGCTATAATAAATTATAGTTTAAAAAACTAAAAAACACCCTTAAAATAAAATTGTTTTATTTTATACCAGTTATCCTGATCGGGTTACATGATAATGTTATTAAATAATTGTATTGTCAATAAATATTGTAGTGTGTAAAAAATATGTTTAATTAAAAAAATCAGTAAAGATTGAATTGCTTAATGGCAATATATAAGTTCAGAAATAACGTGACTTTCTAAGTGGCAACATTTTTAGTGATGGCCGTCAGTCGCTTAGAGTGGATGTGAGTGAGCGTTACCGAAAGTTAGTGTTACAAATTACCAAGTTACATTCGATACAGTAATCTGGTTTTATGTGAATTGAATTAATTTCTAAAACATTTTGTGCGTATTTGTGTAGCTTTTTGTAACTAAATTATTTGTGCTGTTGAATGAAAGAATGTTTGTTGTGTTCTTAGAAGTAATAGGATAAAAGTGATCATTTTTATTGGATTACGGATTGCTGTTCATATAATTATAAAGTGTACTACAGGTGAGTAAAAACAGAATGCGTTTACGTTCAGTATTTAGAAGTAATTCTATGTTAGAGCTTTTGCCACGAATGCTTGCGAGACATGAATTGTCGCTTATGCTCAAGATAACGGAAGATTAGGTCAGATTGCGTTGATTGTGATAAGATATTGCTTTAAAAAGATTCTGCGAAACTTCAAATATTTCTTCGAGTTTTGAAAAAAAAAACTCAAATTATATTAAAGAACATCATATTTCATAGAAGGCGCAAATTCGCTATATTCATGCTCTGTTTCCGTTTGAATGCTAATTTATTTGGATTTATCTTGAAGTGAACAGTCTTACAGTATACATATTCGTTATTTGGTCATGTAATCTATCCTGCCCTTTGATTTTGACAGTTCTTATTTATTGCAAAAACATTACTTATCTCATAAACACCACTAAAATAAAAATGTTTGTAAAAAAATTTCATCGGATTTATAAAAACTTTTTTGCAGTTAAATTTATGGTCCTAACCTTTCACTGCTACAAAATATTTTTACCAGTCAGTGCAATCATAATACGTGTATAACTTTCATGAATATCTTAAGTTGTGTGATGCTTCATTCAATGCCAAAAATATATCATTAAGTTTTGTAATTTAATAACCAACAAAAGGTTTTTGAGTGGCAGTCTCGTACTGGTAGGTGAAGTGCAGGGTGACCCCCCACTAAATGGAGTGAAGACCTTGTAAGACATGTAGGAAGTCGATGGATGCAGGTGGCTCAGGACCGTGCTTTGTGGCATTCCTAGGGGCAGGCCTATGTTCAGCAGTGGACTTGTGAGGGTCTGTAATGATGATTAAGATGATTGCAATTTAACAAAAATATATATATATATATATATATATATATAAACAGTAAACAAATTACTGTTTTCATTTAAGTGTACTCAATGTAAGTTTTATTAAGTATCTTGTATCAAATAATTTTGCTAACTAAAATTACAATTTAAAAAAAGACTAAGTTTCAGAAAGTCAAACAAGTAAAGTAGTAATGTAGTAATTATATGCTCTGTCACTATTAACAAAAACAATAGTACAATCATCAAACAACAATGCTGCTAAATTAGCATACAATGCCTCAGTAGACACAACAAAAACAGGCTATAACTAAAAGAATCCTTGTGCTGTATAAATTTATATTATGATTGTAAACATGAGGATTACCTCATTGAAGTAATCCTTAAGTGTACTATGAAGTCACTGGTATTCTCATTTAGTTCAAGAGTATAGAGTTATTTCTAAATTGTTAACATTGGTATTCTAAGGCATGTTGTAAAATGTGCTCATGTCATTACATAAGTATCTTGCTAAGTATGGTGTAGGTCTCTTCATTCTTTGTGTTCATAAATAATTAATCTATTTAACTATTTTATTTACTACACTATATGGAATGATGACTGAGTAAGATATGCAGGAAGTTAATGGGTGCAAGTAGCTCAGTACCGTGTTTTGTTCATTTCTGTGGAGAAGGTCTATGTTCGGCTGTGTACTTATGAAGAGCTGTAATGATGATAATGAACCTATTTAATAAAGTTTCTGTGTTCATAAATCCATTTATTATACATCACACACATTTTTAAGGTATCAACCATACAGTCAATAATTCTGTATTAAAAAGGCCTGACTATCGAGTCTTAGTCTCGTAGTTTAAATACAGCTGAAGCCATAAATTAAATAACAAAATTGAAAACCCCCAAAGTAAAAGGAGCTGGTGATCTTCAAACGGCTGAACAGATTTTCTTGAAACATAGCTAAGAACACTCTTGATTAAGACAGATCATCACCATCATCATTATTACAGCCCTTCACAAGTCCACTGCTGAACATGATTAAGACACCTTTCAAACAAAAAAAAACTTATCAAAATCAAATCATCTGTTCAGGAGCTGTGATGCCACAGCACCCCTCTGTTTTCGTCAGGGGTTAAAAACACGTCATATTAATTAATAAACTTTCCTAGTCTACAGTTGGACAGTGGTCTTTCCAAGAATGTGTCTCCATTACTACTTGGAAAATTTGTTCATACTCAACACACTGTTCAGACTGGTTGGTAAGTGCAGAGCTGATTTACCCTTGCACTGGCAATGTTGCTTCCCAACATCAATGTATAAAATTTGAGTACTTTTAAAACACTTTTTCGGCCATGTAGTGGTGGCTTATAACAATATTTTATATTATTATCCTGTGAGCGTCTGTCATAAAAAGTGACAAAGGGAAATGAAACAGGTTATGGGCAGTAGCATCTTCCTGATAATAACTAAAAGTAATAAAAAATCTCCCATCTCCAACTTATAGGGCAAGCCTAGGTTCAGCTGTGAACTTGAAACAAGCTTAATGGATGAAAAAAAAACTTAAAACTGTTTTATCTTTTATTTTATGTGGTAGAGCCATGCTGCAGCTATATTAGTAGTATAGTTGTAGCACGAATGGATCGGCTCGACCGGGGAAGGACCACGCCTCTCGCAGAATACTAGCATAAAATGGCAGTTGGACACTGCTGTTTCGTTGTTAAATGAATGCTTGTGTTTCAAGTTTGGTTTTCTTGTAATTTGCCGTTGTGTTTGTGACACTACATCTTATTTTTTTTGTAGGTATTAGTTTTTACATTATGGTGCATCTCCACCAGAACTTTGTTGCCAACACGCATTGCAAACAAATGTTTCTATAATCACCTAGTGTTGGCAACAAAACTTGAAACAATATTGGGAACCGTGTTTCCATTTTCGGCGGCAACATCAAAGGAATACGCTTGTTGCAAACATTTGTTCCCTCAGTGGAGACGCTTCTTAGAACATTTTGAAACATTTTCGGAAACAAATGTTGGCAACTTTTATTGATTTGTCAACAGTTGGAAACACAAATGTCAATATTTTTGGTGGAGACGGGGCTTTAGATGTTAAGAAAGCTGTTAGTTAAGTTAAAGCATATAATAAATAAATTGTTTTTTTTCCAATAGTATTTGGAAGTTGGTGCTGTTAAAACTGGAAAGAAGAATATCATCAACATTAGTAATATACTTAGAAAATTTGTGTTTAAATAAGCATACCAACATGTTGGTAGGCTTTAATATCTATAAAACTTATTTAATATATTTTTATTGTACAGCAATACACCTTAAAACAATAGCAAAATGAAATAAACTATATAAGTAGATGGTACAATATAAGTGATTTATTCCAGGCAATTTTTTGTGCAAAAAAACGGTTGTTTCCATCAAATGACGAATGGGATAATTGCACATTAATTAACCAAGGAAGTAAAAAAAAATGAGACGATGACAGTTGACAATAGGTACTCAGTCCATAGGTCCTATGATACAATAAAGGATGGAAGGATTACAATATTTGAATGATAGTTTAATTAGATATTTTTCATAAAGATTAACCTAGATGTAACATTTAAAAAACATACCTCGTGGAACTAGTTTTTAATGTCATTTGTAGTGTTGTCATCAAAAACCAGTTTTATTTATTGCCTACATTCCATCATTATGAATCAGTTAGCCCTATAAATGTTCATATAAATTTTTCATATGAATATTGAATAGTAAGTTTGTTGTTGTTTGTGGAAATATCTATATTTAGCATATTCCAATGGTCTGATGAAATAAATGTTTAAAATTGATATTTTTATATATTTTTTTTTAGGAATTATCATCACTTAAAAGGAACTGTGTCAAGTCTTTCACACCAAATTATTCAGTTATTCCCACACTCGTAAATGTATTGATTTATATTGTCTTTGGTTAATGTTCCGCAAGAATGTCCGAAAATAACAACTGTAGATTTTAGTAATGCAAGTTAGTCGTAGGTAGTTGCTTTAGTTGTAGTTTAAGTGGATTTTATCTACGTTGTTATCCCGCCTTCACCGCAAACGTTTAGTAAATATATTGTATAACCAGGATACCCTTAATGGAATTTGTCCGACCACAGGTATATAGCTGCGGTATTAACGGTATTCGGGGATTGCTTACACCGTTTAACCGTGGCAAGGTCGCGTGCCCTGTCACTTGTGTTTACATACGGACGTGCGCCCAAACGTACTAAAGCTGTCTTTATTTCATTGCATTAAAGTGCATTCATGTCTATCACTGATATTATGCCATGGCAATATTTTTATTTATAGGTATTTAATACGAATGCCCGTGTTACAGAAAAGTCATAAAACTAATGCAATTATATACGTGACTCGGCTTTGGCCTACTTTATATGGATATTTACAATATACGTTGGCAAATTATTTTCGATAAATAATGTTTATAAAGTTGACGTCTTTAAGTTATCATTAGAAACGCACTTTTTTTGTGAAGTCGTTAACTTTTCGGACGTTTCAGAAATTACGCCCGCACACTTATTTGTAATGTGAAACAACTTCGATGTTATAATAAAAAATTCACAACCTATATTAATTATAGCCATTTCTAATAAAGTTATGGTAGAGTAAGTATTTCGCCGTGAGCATTATTAGTGCATGTTGTTGGACTTAACATCCCCTCGATTTTTTTTTGTTACCGTAGCTTGTTAAAATTTTTATTACTAGAACGGTAAAAGTTAAAATTTAAAATTATCGCCTATACACGTCCCACTGCTGGGCACAGGTCTCCTCTCACTTCTGAGACGGTTTTAGAGCAAGGAAGTGTCCGCCGCGCTGCTCCAAATGCGTGTTGGCAAACTTCACACGTCTTAGAATTTTTTTTTATTTTTCAGACATGTCGGTTTCACGATGTTTTCCTTCACCGCCGAGCACGTGGTAAATCAGCACTTAAAATTTTATACGTGGTAGAGCCATGCTGTAGCTATATTAGTAGTATAGTTGTAGCACGAATGGGTCGGCTTGACCGGGGAAGGACCACGCTCTCACAGAATGCCAGCGTAAAATAGCAGCTTAATGCTGCTGTGTTTCGTATGGTGAATGTAGAGAACCGGAGACCTTTTTTACTAGAAAAGGTGCATTCCGTCTTAGTCCTCACGGCTGACAACGCATCAGCATTTTGATTCGCAAAAGAGGATAGATGTAGATGTTTATGGGCCACAGCAACTACTTACCCTCAGGTGGACTGTGTTCGCGTTTGTCACCCTATCCTATAAAAAAATTGCAATTAACAATTTCATTGGTGCCGGCGGGGATCGAACTCGGGTTGTCCGCGTACTGTGAAATTTACTGCGAGCGCTAAGTCCCTGAATTACCACGGTTCTACCGTACCGTACAAGAACGGTAGCCGATCGACTTTTTAATTACCGTCGGTTCCAGTTTAGAGATTATAAACTATGTTTATCTATCCGGGAAAGCAAATAATAAATTAAAGTGGTGGGTTTAACTTGAGAAAGCCCATAGTAAACTTGATTGTTTTAGTCCGATTTCCCGTTTAATTAACAGAATCTGTTGAGTAAATCTCCCTTTGAGTAAAAAATTAAAAATCGAGCTAAAGGCGCACATTGGCTGGCAGGCCATTATGTTAAATTATCTTAACTGTATCAAACTAACCTCACACTTGCCCATAATCATCATGTGGGCATGTTAAGAAGCGACAACGGAAAACTGAAACAAGAGATGGACAGCAGTATCCACCAGAAAATAACACAAAATAATAATAATAAAAGCGGTTGCAAACCCGCCTGCCAAGCGTGCCAACTATTACATTCAGAGGAATCTGAGAAATTAAAAAAATATATATTTCAAAGACATGATGTCCGCATATTTTTCTTGTCCTATAATCCTTTTAGAAATAAAAGGAGGTTCGTGCCCAGCTGTGGGACGCATATAGGTGGTAATTTTACTTTTTTTATAGAATAGGGTGACGAACCAGAACACACTCCACCTGATGGTAAGTAGTTGCTGTGGCCCATAAACATCTACGACTAAGACGGAATGCACCTTTTCTAGTAAAAAAGGTCTCTGGTTCTCTCTCACCATACGAAACACAGCAGCATTAAGCTGCAATTTTACGCTGGTATTCTGTGAAGGCGTGGTCCTTCCCCGGTCGAGTCGACCCATTCGTGCTACAACTATACTAAAAATATAGCTGCAGCATGGCTCTACCACGTATAAACTACTTTTAATTTTATGAACGGTTAATCAAAGCCAAATTGTACTATTCTGTATACTTCGATGATGATGATCAATTAATCTAAGAGGTATTTTATTTCGAAGTTTTTATCTTATCTTAATTGATTTTTAACTGAAAGCAATTAAATTCTAATTTCCGTTTATTTATGTGATTATGCGGTGAAATCAATAATAATAATGAACAGTTTAAACATTTTTCTATATACCTACAACTAGTTTTCTAATCTTTTAGCCATTCATGTTATTGGAGGTTTTGTGTAATCCTTCCGGTTTAATACAGTAGCCGGATCTATAGCTAAAAACGTGAAGCCTACTTTTGTCCATCGGATATCCTTCACACATCGCTAACTTCGCCGGTCACGTTCGGTGCAGTTGGAATAGTTGAAACTGAATTTCGCAACGCTCCTAGCTATTTGCGGAAGCGCGTGGAAACTCGAGCGTGCCGTCCGTTCGCGCGCGGACCTTGCTCGAGGAATGCTCGCTAATCGGATGACCCGTTCACCGCTCAGGGTTTTCGACTTTCCGTTCCGTTACTTTTACAGTTCTTCTTTCATAGTTTTGCAATAAGTTTTTGTAGACTTGACTCCGAGATATTTACCAGCCATTGGACTCTCCCTTTGCAAGAATGATTCGCCGACGGTGTGCTACGATGTACATACATCGTGTACGGATGACGGTATGATGGGTGATGACACTTTAAAGGCGGGCGGGGGATCGTATCACAAGACCTGGGATTGTTACACCTAGTATTACACATATGAGATGGTAAGATGGTATGCGGTGTGCCGCCAGCTATCAGAATTAATAAGATTTTTTTGTTCTTCCCCACCACTGCTGTAACACGTCGAATTTCTTACACCGTCATCACACGGTATTAGCTCTGTTTATTGCAGATTACACCTAAAATATCAATTTTACATAAATAATATGTTTTTCCTTTCTTTGCGTATGGATTCTTGCAATTGGTACCTACTTTGTCATCATCATCAACATCATTACAACATATCAAAACAAATTGCTGAACATAGGCCTCCTCCAAAGATTGCATGATAGGGTGGATATTTGCCACAATTGCCACGCTTGGCAAGCGGATTGGCAACTGCAGATTTCTATTATTTTGATTTATTATCAGGAAGTTGCAGCTACATAAAGGAGAACGGCAGGCTTGTATCGGAATTTTGTACAGCTAAAAAAATTTCGTGTTTTGGGATATTTTTTGTTTTAATTGGCAGTTAGTAGGATTGACAAGCTTTATTTAAGTTCGTAGATTTTTAACAGTGGTAGAGCCACGCGGCAGCTTTTGCTGTCGCACGGATGGGCCGGCTCGAACCGGGGTGGTACCACGAACATCATCCCTATCATTAAATCGTAAACCATTGTGATTTTAATTCTTAGGTATAATATATGTGTTTAATTATATATAAGAGTTATTTCTATTTCTAAATAAATAATTATCATTTCGATATTTGTGTTATTTTACATATGACAACTTCTAAAAACATAAATGCGTTTAGTTTATGCATATATTACGTTTATTTATTAAAATATTTTTATTGATATTATTAATTAATCCGGAGTTCTAAAAATAGAACACTTAAATAAAAATAATTGGCTTAGTACGTAGTACAAATTCTATAACAAAACAACAAAAAAGTATGCGGTACAAAATCTGCCGTTCTCCTTTGAAATTATCTTTTGTGGTTTTGCTTACAAAATTGTTTACAAAATCAACAATATAATATGTTGAATTGTCACAACTTGATGACAGTTTAACCGAGCAGATAGTCAATGACTACAATATGCATGGTTCGGAAACGGACGAAATAATTTGAAGTTTAAATATCTTTTATAATAATATTGGCGCACTTGCTTCGTCATTTCCACTAATAGTCCACATGCGCAAACATTATTTGATACACGAAATCGCATCACTTCTACGTATCATACAGTCGCCCAAGTGTTTCAAGTAAAATTTTCAATACTTATTATGCATAGCCATTCCAATTCACACAAATAAATGGAAAAAAAAAATGTCCTATAGTTTACACTTATTTACTTTACAATTTGACTTATTTACTTTACAATTTGATTCGGCAAGTTCATTAGGTACAAAATAATCAATTATTACATGAATATTACATGGTAAGATTCATTTTCTGCCTACGAGTTGATCTGGATAGGTGCCACTCTCTTACCTATTTCTGCCACCAAATGGTAGTGTTGAGATCTCTGGAGATGATGTCATTCCTGACGTAGCGGCCAGCTCCCACTGTTTTGTTGTTTTTTTTTTTAATAATTTTCCATATAACATTCAACCGTTTTAGTATGCATAAGCTTGGTGCAACGTCCCGTTCGGAGTTCATGTGTTTAAAGACTTCTTTTTTTTATGAAATGGACGAAAGATATACTACGATACAGTAAAGTTTGTTCTTGAATAGTAACACAATATATAATGTTAATTTTGGTTCTAATGCATATTGCACTACATTATCCCAATAGATATCTTATTTTCAACTTTACGCAATATGTAATTAAAGGAGTCTTCTGATATCTATAGTGCAGAAAAATACACTTTTTTACCGACTTCAAAAAGGAGGAAGTCCTCAATTCGATTGTATGTTTTTTTTATGTGTGTCCACACGATCACCCGGAGTATAAGTTTCTGCTGGGCCTGCATCCTCTTGCGCTGAGTGGCTGAGGTCAACGCGGCAGGTTGGCGCTGCGTATGTCAGCCGTAAGCGGACGTTAGGTTTTGTAGATGGCGATTTTTGTTCTTAGAGGGAGTTTGGATGCCAGTATAGGGTGTAGTTTCGCTCGCGCGACTCTGGTCTGACTCTCGACGTGGTCGATCATCGGGTTCATGCGCAGCGAGCGATCTATCTGGCATCCTAGGTAGGTGATAGTCCTTTTCCAACAGAGACATTCCATCTTAGTCCTCACGGGTGACGACGTATCTGCATTTGGATTCTTTATTCAGAATAATTGTAGATGTCTATGGGTGGGTCCCAGCAACCACTTACCATCAGGTGGACTGTGTGCTCGTTTGTCACCCTATCCTATAAAAAAAAACCTACGTTCTGCCCACGAAGTTGTACGAGTAGGTGGCGTTTAATACATTGTTCTCTCCTAAGTTCTGAATCTCTGTTTTATATTTCCTAATAGGGGTCGGCAGATGGTTGCTTCTCTAACGTAGGATATAGCAGTGCTAGCGAAGACGACGATGAAGTGAAACAAGTGTTGAATCTATCCAAGGGTTGCTGTCGTCACGGTACTGTGGTACATGAGATGCTTCACACCCGTCAGCCTTGTCATGAAGGCGGTGGTCTTCCCGGCGGTGAGCGCCATCGTCCATCGGACAGATGCAAGACTGCTGTGTTCCAGTTTGAAAGGCATAGAGAGCCATTATAATTACAGATTATGAGGCATTCCCTCTCAGTCCTCAGGGGTGACAACGCATTTGTAGTATTCTTTGTTTGCAGTTGTCTGCAGGTATCCATGGACTGCAGCAGCCAATCACCATCAGGTAGGCTGTAAATTCGTTTGTCGCTTTAGTCCAAAGTCCCCAGGAAAAAGCGGTAATGAATCACATAAAACAGTTTTGTTTTTTTTTTATTTGTGATCCGGGCATACTGTCAACTATCATTGCGAAAATAACGTGTTAATTTGTGCATGCTCCGTTTTAGTGTCGAGACGTTAATTCGTCTGAAAAAGGAAGGATGATTTACGGACACATTGTCTTGTCCGCTCCGAGGGAACAATTGCAAGCGACCTCGATTTATCCGATGACTAATGTGTCGGCACTTTTTTTAAAACTGTCGATGGTTTTGCGTCTACGAATCTTTTAAAAGACAGACTTTACCCCTTTCATATTTCAATGGAACATGTTTAAAACTGTGTTTTGAACAATAGCGTCAGTGATTGATTATATTTTGGTATTGTGATGTGTTATGGCGGCGACCATCAAGTCCATCGCCCGGTTTCGTCCCATGAGTGTTGTTAAAGGCGACTATGCTAAATGGTAAAATGATATACAGCCGACTCTCGTTAATTCTAAACTCGAGGGACTCTTAAAATATTACGAATTATCGAGTGTTTGAAATATCAAATGGTTCGAAATTTTTGAGAGAAAATAAATAAAACTTCGAATTGTTAAGTGCTGATCAATTATTATTTATTAACTGCTATTCTTTAACAACGACATTAGTTTAGAGGTACATTCGTGTACATATTCATAATGTGAATTAATTAATCTTTCGAAAGAACTCTGTTATACTGGTTTGCTTCAAAGCACATTGTTGCTGCTCAGACTGCTCAATAACTTCTTTTAGGAGAAAAAGTGCCTTTCTCTATGCAACTTTGAATTGTCGAGTGTTTGACGCAGATTAGTACGAATTAACGCGTCGTTTTGTTACTTAGCAATGATATTTTCGTTCGAATTACCAAGTGAACAAAAATGTATTGATTAAGTTCGAAATATAAAGAGATTTTGTAGGGAACTCGTGATAACTTTGAATTATAGAGAGGCTCGAATTATCGCAGGTTTGAATTAACGAGAGTCGACTGTATAAACACTAGCTGTTGTCCGCGACTTCGTTCGCATGAAATTTAATATTATCTTAGCTGCTTATCTAGCTTATTAACTTAAGCTGCTTTGACTCATGAAATTTAATTTCATGAGTCAAAGCAGCCCAAGTTACTCCTTATAACATTAGCTATTTGCCGGTGAAAGTCCCGTCAAAATCGGTCCATCCATTTCGGAGATTAGGCGGAACAAACAGACAGACAAGTTTTAAAAATGTTTATTTTTTTTTGTTATAATTACCGTATACACTTTCATATGCATTTGGTAAAAAGCTGTTATTTTGACATTACAAACAGACATTTTATAGATATATGGAAAAGGGCTTCCGATAGATGAGAGTATAACCATCTCGTTTCCGCCAGGCTTGAAATAATTATAACACCGACCTGCATCAGCATCAAAGACTCGAGGCATTTGATACTGTGATCATCAATCCGCCTATCAATTGTGACGACTACGGCAAAACCTCCCTACAACGGTTATGGTTCTCTTCCCTATAGTTGTGGACTAATAAGGAACGACAAAGAAATGTGACACGAACTACCCGTCCACTTGTATATTTTGTGAACACCTTTAACGTGGTAGAACCACGCTGCAGCTTATAAATTGTGGTTGCAGTATTAATGTCTCTACTTAACCGGGGAAGGACCTCGCTCCCTCAGAGTAACGGCGTGAAGTGAAGCCTATTGCTCCTGGTTTCGTATGGTGAATGTAGAGAACCGGAAACTCTTCTTACTGGTACAGAGTGATTCTATGTTTGTCTGCGGGCGACTTAGAGTGACAACGCATCTACATTTTGACTGCCTTAATAGATGTTGGTGTCTGTGGGCCTCCACTTACAATCTGGTGGTTTGTGTGCTCGTTTGTCTTACTCTATAAAGAATTATATTATGGCAACTTCAAACAGAGCAGGCGTCCGATGCTAATTTAATTCAAATACTTAGGATTGAATTCCGAGGAAGGCTTTAGGATAATGATAATGATTAGGATTAAATAAGGCCTCACACAGTCTATAATTTTACTGGCTCTTCATATCCTTTAGACTCTTGTGAATACACTATTTGCTTAACGGCAGAAATAGATTATGTATATTTGTCTATAGACGAGCACTGTACCTAGATTTTTTTTAATAACCCACGCCGCAACGTGCACGCCTTCTCCGTTCTGTCGTGGGTAAAAATGGATCGGCTCGACCACGGTAGGACCACGCTCTCACATCTGTGTTTCTTATGATGAGTACAGGGAACCGAAAACCCTTTTTACTCGGGGCTTAGGAATGACAACGCATCTGTATTTTGATTCTTATACGAGAGATAATGTGGGTGCTTGTGGGCCAAAACATCCACTTAAAATCAGGTGGACTGTGTGCTATTTTGTCACTCTTATTCTATAAAAACAAATTAAAACAGTATGCCTCATAAGAGAACGTGTTCTACCCTGAGACTAATGAATAGTACCTAAATAGTTCTAAAAAAAAATAAAAACCGAGACTCCGAAAGAGTTTTGTTCGTGAATATAGACAAATATCATTTTAGGAGTAGATTTATTTGAAACTAATGAATATTTCATTTTTCACAATATTATGATACATCATACGATGCCACATATTATCTCACATAGAGCCAGTTTTTATGACGCGAGTGGAGTTTACCAAGAACTGGTTTAGATCATTCAAACGTTATTACTTAACTTATAGAATGGAAGTTTTATAACTCGGTGAGCAAGCTCGCTTGCAATATTAATAGTGAACAAAGATATGGTCCTGTATTTTAAGACATATAAATTGTTTTGGAGAAATATGTCAGTGTTACAGGGATAAAATTGTAATTTTGTAACAAAAAAAAAATAAGTAAATCAATGAGATGAATCTAACAAAAATTACATCACGAAAATAAATCAAAACCATCGTCATTATAGACGCTCACACATCCACTGTTGAACATTAGGGGAGGCCCTCCTAAGGAATGTTAGTCAAGACGACCCTGAGTCATCTGCATCCATCGACTTCATAAATCTCTTATCAGGTCCACTCCATCGAATTCCCTACATTTTACTTAATGGTACGAGGCTGCCGCTCGAGAACCTTTCATCCTCATCGGTTGAGAGTTCTTCGAGCTATATCGTCAACCCATAGTCACTACATCTGACTGACTAGTATCAATAAAAGAAAGAAGGATATAAAATGTTATTACTTATTAATTATTACAGTTTACATTAGTAGTTCATGGTAGATATGTAATAGATTGAAACCAGCTGTATTAAGTACTCGTAGTCGTAACTTTTTACTGCCTTATATTATATGAACCGTAACTCAGAGGCTAAGGACTCAATTCATAATACATGAGCAACCCAAGTTCGATTCCCGCCGCCACCTACGAAATTATTAATTGCAATTATTTTAAGCGCTTATTTATCACTTGTTCGGGGGTTAAAGAAAACGTTGTAAAAAAACCGTACTAAACAGTACGGAACAAAACAATAAGCATGCCTAAAAAAACGTTTTTCGAGCACATTTGAAATTCGTTAACATACATTGGTTTAATGCTCGAAAAATCTTTTAAGAAAAAAAATTAAGTAAGTATATACAGACTCTTAACTTGTTAATCCTAAGCCATATAGTAATTTATATTCAAATCTAATTGCAATCCGCAGTCGGCACTAACCCCATTCACAATACCATCTGTGGTACTAACGTCACGCCCCAGTAACAATAAAAGCACCGCGCTACTGTTACGTAGCAATAATTAGATCTTTGAAATTTAATTGTTACCAATCGTAATTTGATGATTTCTCGAATAACATTTTTATTTGAATAAAACTCAACGGTCTTTGGTTTATTATGTTTTCGAAATATATCGGGACTTTTGAAATGCAGTATAAATACTTATAAACTACGGAAGTCTCGTTTGTAATGACGCTAATGCCCGATTCCTATATTTATGACTTCAGCATAACTGGGTAGATTCGACCGGCGAAGGATCACGCCCTCGCACAGAGTATCATAACGGTGGTAGAGCCTTGCAGCAGCTTTTGCTGTTGCACGTATGGGCCGGCTCGAGCCGGGTTAGTACCACGACCTCACAGAATACCGGCGTGAAGTGGAAGCTCTGCTTCCGCGTTTCGTCTGGTGAGTGCAGGTGACCGGAGGCCCCATTCCCCCCCCCCCCCCCCCCCCATCAACATGGTAGCGGAATTACGTCATAAACTACCCCAGGAGGGTACCAGTACCCCTGGAGAATCCCTCGCTGAGCATCCACGACCATGCTATTCCACTCCTGAGCGTGGGTGCTCAGGCTGCCCCGCGTATTCTGGGGGGGGGGGGCAAAATTCCGCTCAACACAATAACTGCTCGGGGCAAATTGAGCAACAAGACCAAGGCGACCCCTGCCACGCTATCCGTGAATTTCTGCAACATCAGGGGACTTCACTCGAACCTAAATGCCGTCCACTACCATCTTGAGACGGCGAAGCCGGCCTTGCTCTTTCTGACCGAGACGCAGGTGTCCTCTCCGGCTGATACTTCGTATCTCTCCTACCCGGGGTACAAATTGGAGCACTCCTTTGTGCCTCGGGCTGGAGTTTGCGTGTATGTCAGAGAGGACATCTGTTCTCGACGCCTCGGCAGTCTTGAAGGTTCGGACCTGTCCATCCTTTGGCTACGCGTAGACAGCGACGACCATCCGCGCGTCTACGTGTGCCTCTATAGGTCCCATAGCGGTAATGCCGAAACAGACCGACTCATCGACCACGTCCAAATGGCTACAGATTCCTTGCTACAACAGGTCCCATCCGCAGAGATCGTGATCCTTGGCAATTTTAACGCCCACCACGCCGAATGGCTCGGTTCACGTTTAACCGATCATGCGGGGAGATCTGTTTATGACTTTGCCTTGGCATATGGTCTGACACAACTGGTTACATCGCCTACGCGGATTCCAGATGTTGAGGATCATACACCTTCCCTGTTGGACCTTCTGCTGACCTCTCATCCGGACGGATATCAGGTTTCCGTCGATGCCCCTCTTGGCTCTTCGGACCATTGTCTGATCCGGAGTGTGGTGCCACTCACGCTCCCCTCGCGGTTGCGTTCTGCAGGTTGCCGCCGTGTTTGGCATTACAGGTCGGCGGATTGGGACGGAATGCGGTCTTTCTTTGCTTCCTACCCATGGGGGCGGGTTTGCTTCTCGCCGGACGATCCCAGCGCTGTTGCTGACTCTGTCACTGATGTGGTGCTACAGGGAATGGAACTATTTATTCCATCATCTGTGGTACCCATCGGAGGCAGATCTCAGCCTTGGTTTGGTCGCTCCTGTAAGACTGCATTACGCAGTAAGCAGGAGTGTTATCAAGCCTGGGCTGCGGCTTCGGTAACTCGGGATGTAAACACCAGCACGCTCAAAAAGAAGTATAACTTCGCCTCCAGGTCCTTCAAAAGAGTTATTGCCAAGGCAAAGTCAGAGCACATAGGCAGAATTGGCGAGAAACTAGTACGCCTTCCTTCGGGAACTCGTGCATTCTGGTCTCTCGCCAAGGCTGTCCAAGGGAATTTCTGTAAGCCATCACTACCATCTCTGCACAGGGAGGACGACTCACTGGCCCACGACGCAAAAGAGAAGGCCGACCTTTTAGGCTCCCTTTTTGCGTCCAACTCGACTGTTGATGACGGGGGGAACACACCGCCGACCATCCCGCGGTGTGAGTGCTCCATGCCGGATGTGCGGTTCTCACAGCGCTCGGTTCGCAGAGCACTCCTCTCCCTTGACATCCACAAGTCGAGTGGGCCTGACGGAATCCCCCCAATTGTGCTGAGGACGTGTGCTCCGGAGTTGGCACCGGTTCTAACGCGTCTTTTCCGGTACTCCTACTCCCTAGGCGTAGTCCCGAAATCATGGAAGACAGCTTTTGTCCACCCGATCCCTAAAAAAGGCGACCGCTCAGACCCGTCCAACTACAGGCCTATCGCCATCACCCCCTTGTTCTCCAAAATAATGGAATCCGTTGTAAACTGCCACCTCATGGGGTACCTTGAGGATCACCAGCTGATTAGTGACCGCCAGTACGGTTTTCGTCGGGGTCGATCAGCTGGTGATCTTCTGGTCTACTTAACTCATAGATGGGCGTTGGCAGTAGAGTCCAAGGGGGAGGCATTGGCCGTTAGTTTGGACATTGCGAAGGCCTTCGATCGGGTTTGGCACAAAGCGCTTCTTTCGAAGCTCCCTTCCTATGGGCTTCCCGAGAAGTTATGCAATTGGATCACCAGCTTTCTTGCTGATCGGAGCATCAAGGTCGTTGTAGACGGTGCATGCTCCGACTACAAGCCTATTAACGCTGGTGTTCCACAAGGCTGCGTGCTATCACCAACGCTGTTTCTTCTGCATATCAATGATATGTTGCAAGCCGGTAGCATTCATTGCTATGCGGATGACAGCACTGGTGATGCTCTCTACACCGGCCGTGCCAATATTTCTCGGGAAAACGTCACCGAGTACCGGAACAAACTTGTGTCTGAAGTCGAGTCTTTGCTGGACAAAGTCTCGGATTGGGGGCGACTAAATCTAGTCCAGTTTAATCCTCAGAAGACACAAGTTTGCGCGTTTACCGCTAAAAAGAACCCCTTTGTCGTATCTCCTCAGTTTCAAGGTACTCCCCTAGTTGCCTCAGCCAGTATCGGAATCCTTGGCGTCGACATATCGAGTAGCGTGCAGTTTCGTGGTCACTTGGAAGAAAAGGCCAAATTGGCCTCTAAAAAGCTTGGCGTGCTCAGCAGAGCGGGACAGTATTTCATGCCGGCTCAACGCCTGCAACTTTACAAGGCGCAGGTTCGGCCTCACATGGAATACTGTTCCCATCTCTGGGCTGGGGCTCCCCAGTGCCAGCTTCTTCCACTTGACCGCATCCAGCGCAGAGCGGCTCGAATCGTCGACGACCGAGTCCTTTCCGATCGGCTCGACTCATTGGCACTGCGAAGAGATGTTGCATCTCTTAGCATTTTCTTTCGCATTTACCATGGGGAGAGCTCTGAGGAATTGTTCGGATTAATCCCAGCCGCCAAATTTCACGAACGCACATCGCGGCAGAACTCCCGATACCATCCACACCATCTGGATGATTGGCGGTCCACCACTGTGCGATTTAGAAGATGTTTTCTTCCTCGCACAACTTCCTTGTGGAATAGTTTACCACCAGCGATTTTTTCGGACCGATACGACTTAGGGACCTTCAAGAAAAGAACCTACTCCTTTTTAAAAGGCCGGCAACGCATCTGCAATTCCCCTGGTGTTGCGGTTGTTCATGGGCGGCGGTAGTCACTTACCATCAGGTGAGCCGCATGCTCGTTTGCCCCCTCTCCTACAAAAAAAAAATATCAGCGTAAATTAGCAGCATAATGTTGCTTAGTTTCGTATGGTGAGTGTAGAGAACTGGAAACCCTTTTTACTGGTATCGTGTCATTCCTTATGTTCTGTTTTTATAACTTGTGTTAGATGGCATTAACACAAGCTATAAAAACAGCTTGTTTTTTACAAGAGCAACAATATTTAAGGGTGAAAAACGACCACACTATGGAAGTTGGATGCTGTAAACCACAGAGACCTTTATCTATCATCGATTAAGAATCATAATGCAGATGCGTTGTTACCCCTGAGAACTAAGATAGAATACCTCGTTTTCAGTTAAAAGGATCATGGGTCACACCTCCCCCAAGGAATACCACAAAGCACCCCTAGCATCCATGTACTTCCTGCACCACAAACCAGGTTGTCATTCCATCTAGTGGGAGACTCCTTACACTTCGCTTACCGATACGATGCTGCCACTCGAGAATGTTCCTTGTCGGTTCTTCGAGCTATGGCCGACACATCGCCAAATCTTTCATGCCTTCCAATTATTATGCGAGAGGATTTGAGTCTAGCAATTAGCTCAATTGACGCAACAACATGTAACTCAATATTATTGTCGTATAGATTGGTTTCATTACAATGTTTTCATAATTGAATTAAGTTAGAGACAATTCTCATAAATTTCTTATCATTCTGTCATAAAACTTCCAATGTAAATATCCGTAACCCTTTAAGTTAATTATCATTATCATCATCGGCAGTTCACTGTTGGATATTTTTTTTATAGAATATGTATGTGACAAGCGAGCACACAGCCCACCTTACGGTAAGTGGATGCTGTGGCCTGTGGACAGCTACATCTATCCTTGATTAAGAATCGAAATACAGATGCGTCATCACCCCTGAAGACTAAGATGGAATACCTCGTATCCAGTAAAAGGGTCTTAGGTTTTCTACTCTCACCATACGAAACACACCAACATTGAGCTGCTATTTTACGCTGGTATTCTGAGAGAGCGTGGTCTTTACCCGATCTAGCCGATCCATTCGCTACACACAACAACAAGCTACACTACAACTATAGTATACCTGCAGCGTGGCTCTACCATGTACAAATGTTATGGATATAGGCCTCTCCCGTTACAGGGGGATTTGCGTTGTCGTCCCGTGGATGTGTGCCTTACTCGTGGAACGATGTGTGTTGGATTCCTTCATGTCGTCACCTCACATTAAAATAACCTCATATGTGTTTCTCAGTAAAGCGCTTTTCTTGCCACGTTGTGTTCTTTCAACCGTTTTGAATTTCTTCGCGTCATGCATAAAAGTAATGTTTGGTAATAAATTGCATATCAAGCGCTAATGATATCTTTTCAACGCGCACGAATTTATTTTGTTTTTATTTTTAAAACAGTTCTCTGTTGGAGGAAATTGTTTAGTTAGTAATTGGGAGAAAATAAGGGCACTAAGTACTTTAACATTAATAAGTATGTAAACATTAATAATTCCTAAACTTCTTATTTTGATATATTCTCATCATTTACACATTTTGACGGCTTGGTAGAGCGGTGGCTTAGCTTTTGGCATTTTGTGCTCCGGTTTCGAATCCTTCAAGGAACAAACTATTGGTATGGTCTACAAATAATTGTTTTTGGATCTTTTTACGTATGTAAAACGCCAAGAAATTCCTAGAATTGCGTTAACGTTTTACATCTCGTATCGAACCTGTAAACTTGGCATTATTGTTACATGCATTATATTAACTTGACCTGTTTGTTTTTATGATGTATACATATATATCTATGTCATGTATGTATGAATGTAAGGGTATTTTCAATTCAGTTTTCATCACCATTCATCATCATTACAGCCCTTGACAAGTCCACTGCTGAACATAGGCCTCCCCCAAGTAATGCCACAAAGCACGGTCCTGAGCCACCTGCATCCATCGACTTCCTGCATGTCTTACCAGGTCGTCACTCCATCAAGTGGGGCTCGCCCTACACCTATCGGTACGAGACCGCCACTCGAGAACCATTTTTCCCCAGCGGTTGTCGGTTCTTCAAACTATATGGCCGGCCCATTGCCAATTCAGCTTACAAATCCGTTGAGCTATGTCGGTCATTCTGGTTCAACTGCGGATATCCTCATTTCTAAGTCTATCACGCCAAAAACCCCGAGCATATGGCCTCTCCATAGCTCGTTGAGCGACCTTGAGTTTCCTCATACGGCCAGCAGCGGAGGACCACGTCTCAGTTCCATAAGTTATCACTGGCAACACGCACTGGTTTTATAAACTCGTTTTTAAGTTTTGAGATATACCTGACAAGAAGATGTGTCGTAATTTCCCAAACGCTGCCCAGCCGAGTTGAATCCGTCGATTAACCTCTCGGGTCGAAGTTGGACTTACCTAGTCGGACTATTTGTCACAGGTAAACCTACTCGTCAACAATTTCGAGCTTAGTGCTCCCAACAAATACCGGCATAGGTGTGACATGGACGTTACACATGATCTTTGATTTGTCCATTTTCATCTTAGGACCTCGGACTAGGTCCTCCAGCGTCATTGTTTCAGAATTCAGTTTTCAACCACATTCAAACGTCCGAATTTTCTGAAACGTTGCTGAAATATTAAGAACTAAATAAAGACAATACGAAAATTTCATCTCTATTACTGTCAATAATATATATCTCATGATGAATGCTTGTCGTTAAATTTTATTTTAACTCTATTGTTTTAATACACCGTTCGATGAGTACTGTTTCGACGACCTTGTCCTGCTGTGAAACTGAAACAGTGTGACATTGGCACTTGACATTTGACTTTATTGTGATTTCTATTTATTTGGTCAACTTGTTACTGACACTCATGTTAATTGAAATATTTTTTATGAGATGTAAAAATATATTTTTTATAGAAATTGTATGAGAATTGCAAATTGCAGCGTAATGACTGAATAAATAGAGTGAAATGATTATTTTCATAGTCAAATAATCATTTTATAATAAAAAAAGTCTAGAAAATTATGCATAAAAATAGGCATATTTTAGTAAACACAGTTTATAATTTATACTTACTGGGTCATTTGTGTTTTACTGGTTTGCTTTACTGTCTCTGGAAAAAAACATGTGCAGTGGGAAGAACCAGCAAGAAATCCAGAGATTTTTTTCTTTATAAAAAAACTGATTTAACATAAAATGAAAAATCGGCCATGTTTTAGGACATTAACAAAGCAAGTTCAATACAATTTATTAAAAGTTGGTATCAACTACCCAATTATGTTTAAATATTATTATATATAACTATTTATCATTTCAACACAATCTTTTATTTCGTAATTTTAACATAATTTTTTTTATCTCAAAACCCAATATCGACAACTGAGGATACCTTCTATTTCGCAATAAATACTGCCTGCTATTTTAAAAACCTGTCTTGTAGTTCAAAGTATATGTATGTGATATATTTACATATCTCTGACAGTCAACGTGAGACAGTCAAGTATATACATACATTAACACTCACCACACTAAACTCATTAAGCTGCTATTTTACGCCGGTATTCTGTGTGAGCGTGGTCCTTCCCCGATCAAGCTGACCCATTCGTTCTACAACCACTATGTAGCTGCAATTTAAGTAATATATTTAGATATCTCTGACAGTCAACGTAGTCACGCATTAACAGAGAACTGATAAAGCAATGCATTTGAGTTGCGGCAAATGTGTCACAATGTCGACGCACTATTATTAAACTCGGAGGCTATTTCCAAAGCGTGTCTGACGTATAATTTGCATGCACGCTTGTTTTGTTCTTTTCGTTCTTATCGGCTCGATCCAATTAACCGGCGCTCGCGTGTGCGTGTCCCTATAGTTACATGTTTATGTTTGTGTGTAAGTGTTTTGCGTTCGCGTATTGCGTCGGTCTATGCAAGGGGTATTTTTTATACGTATGAGAGCATGATTTTTTTATCGGCAGAGGATATAATAAGGAGATAATGTTGTAGTGACGGTGCATTATTATGTTTGCAGCAGTAAGACCACGCTCTCACAGAATATCAGCATAAAATTGCAACTTATTGCCGCTGTGTTTGTACAGTAAGTGTAGAGAGTACCGGAGATCCTTTTCAACTGGTAAAAAGGCATTCTCTCTTAGTCCCCAAAGGGAAAATACATCTACAGTTTGATTTTTAATCGAGTGTAGATGTCAGTATCTATGGGTCACAGCATTCACTTACCAGCAGGTGGACTGTATGCTAAGTTGTCTTCCTTATACGACAAAAAAAATCAGCACCATTCCATATGTGTAGTTTTAGGACTTATCTAATTAGTCTTGTTTAGAACCCACATTACGTTAGATATACATAATATATCTTTTTATAGTATCATCAGTTTGTTATCTAAAATTATTGATTAATATTGACGATGACTACAATACAGTAAACTTTCCACTTTATAAACGTTGATATTCGTCACTCGCGTTCCGTTTGTGACTAATCGCAATAATATATAGGATAGTATTTAGTTATTGTGTAGGATATAGATGCAGATAGACCAAATTAGCTAAATGTTAAGTTAATACAAGCGAAAATATAGACTATATCATATATCCTGTGCAGGCTAGGGTTTCGTCTGTTCTAACACGGAGATGCGCCGGACACTTATTTTGCGCAAGTAAATTCGAAAGAGAAGGAATTAATTTTGAACTTCGCATCATGGAACGATATATATATATATAGTAAAATCACATATTTTTTTTATATAGCTGAAGTTACAAACGAACTTAATAATAATATGAACTTACATAGCTGAAGTTATAACGCACGGATGGGCCGGCTCGAACCGGGGTGGTACCACGACCTCACAGAAAACCAGCGTGAAGTAGAGGTTTACCTCTGCGTTTCGCTTGGTGAGTGCAGGTGGCCGGAGGCCCTTTTTAGTGGAAACGAGGCATTCCATCTTAGTCCTCACGGGTGACAACGCATCTGCATTTTGATTTGTAATAGAGGATAGATGTAGATGTGTATGGGCCGCAGCAACCAGTTACCATCAGGTGGACTGTGTGCTCGTTTGTCACCCTTATCCTATAAAACAAAAATGGATACCCGTACACCTGCAGCCGACTTCATACAAAGAAGGCTACAGTTGCGTTGTCACATCTGAAGACCAACATGGAATGCCTCCACAGCCTAACACTGGATTTCTATAGTACTCTTTAGGCCAGACCACAGCGACGCAAACATTACTATTTGGCACCAGAAATAGATACGAGGCTAATCATACATAAATTGCTGTTTCTTAAATAAATAAATAAAATAAATAAACACTCACGCCTGTCACCCAGAGGGGTAGGCAGAGATTATAGACTTCCATTTGGCACGATCCTGACACACCTCTCTCGCTTCCTCCACATCCATATACCTACGCATACACGCTCGTCGGTTAAAGGTACTCTTGATTTGGCCCATTTTTAATATATTGCCAATTTGGTCGATAAACTTTCGCCTAGGGCGATCCTTCCCGACTAAGCCGTTCACCTCTGCAACATAAATTTGCTTTGTCACTCTTTCCTCATTCATTCTTTCTACATGGCCAAACCACCGAAGCATTCCTTTCTTAATCCTGGTCACAACATCATCTTGCAAACCACACTCTTCTCTGTTGTTGTTGCTGTTTCTTATGTTGGCAATCTCTTTTTCTTTTTTTTTAATCCAAATAAAAACAAGGCCTGGATTGTATTTTGTGGCACCTTTGGACTCGTTAGTGGCTGTAATGATTATGATCAATAGTGAAGGATACCTAACTGTGATTGTTAACAGAAGTTAACAGTTATTTACCAATTCTTTACACTTAACCCATGGAGAATATATTTAATATTTAACGGTGTTGGTCTTAAGTTAAAATTGATTTAAATATAATAAGCCGTCGTCTGTAGGTATATTTTATTGTGTTAAAACGTGGACACCGTCCATACTTTAGTAAGTTTATGTAAGTTTTCATAATTTAGCTGCAGCGTGGCTCTACCACGTATTAAATATCTGTCTGTTTTATTCTCGCTATTACTATGCTGTTTTTATCTCATCTATTTTTTTTCTCTCGTAATGATAATGCTCAAAATATGACTGTTTCTTTTATTTATTTTTAATACAACATCCATTACGAGAGTCATTTGCATCGTGTACGGCTCAAGGATGCACAAGGTCATTTGCGTGCATTTTGTAATGTGCAATATTTCCTATCGTAGAATAAATTCATCGTACGGCTATCGGATACGGTTTTATATGGGCACGAATGAAATAAAAAGAAACTTTATTTCCATATATTTTGTGTTTATTTCTGCTTGCGTGCTCAGGGTGATAGATCTAAGGTATGTTAATGGTCCCCTAGCTGGTGTAATAAACATATATTTTGTTTGTTGCATGTCTAACGATCTGACGCAAATTATACTGAGAAAGCAAATGAAAAAATTACCGATTTGTTTAGTGGTAGAATGTGAATAAAATAATTTGATTGAAAGTTAAATTATATACGATAGAACCACGCTACGGCTCTATAATGACTGCCGAAAGAATAGGTTACTTAGAAAGGGAAAGGACCTCGATCTCAGCATACCATTATAAAAAGCAGCATAATGCTGCTGTGTTTCATATGGTGAGTGACAAGAACCAAAGGCCCTTTTTACTGGTAATTACGCAATGTTTGCATCTGCATTTTGATTCGTATACGAGGATAGATGTAGGTGTCTAAGGGCCACAATATCCAGTCTCTATCAGGTCGATTGTGTCCTC
This sequence comes from Parnassius mnemosyne, assembly GCA_963668995.1. Taxonomy (NCBI): domain Eukaryota; kingdom Metazoa; phylum Arthropoda; class Insecta; order Lepidoptera; family Papilionidae; genus Parnassius; species Parnassius mnemosyne. Next base: position 12,179,969 of record CAVLGL010000083.1, on the reverse strand, counting down.
GTTTGTCTCCCTTGTATGAACAGATACACAAATTTAACCTAGAAAATAAGCAAAATTTATTTTAAAGTAAAGTTCGCGTTTAGAAATATGTTTTATTTTAATTAATAATAATAATAATAATAATAATATTCCACAACTATCAAACAACGCCATCTAGTCCCAAGCTAAGCAGAGCTTGTGTTATGGGTACTAGACAACTGATAAACATACTTATATATTTCTAAATACATAAATATTATAGATAAATTACACCCAGACACAGAACAAATGATCGTGCTCATCACACAAACATTTGTCCTGGGTGGGAATCGAACCCACGACCTCCGGTGTAGCAGTCAGGGTCACTAACCACTAGACCAACAGGCCAGTCATTAGATTATGTTATGTGACCTTTTAGCCAATCTTATTACTACATTAGAACGACGTCGGCCGTCCGTTCTGTGCGTTCGTCCGATGCGTGATCTCAGCTTAGAACTCCCTCTGTGCATAGTTATGGTATCTTCATAATTGAAATGTTGTGTGAAAAACGATTTTAGGAATTTTCTTATCAAATTACGATCGCACAGAATACCAGCGTAAAATAGTAGCATAATTTGATTTATATCATACATACCATCTTGTTTAGTAAAGGGTCCGCCATCTAACTTTTTTTTTTTCAACTAGTGCTTATTTCGTGAATGGCAACACTTAGCTCATGTCTAATTTGACAGATAATTAGTTTTATCCTTCCGCTGAACGAATATGGTTGTGTATACGCTTGAACAACGCTGGGAAATATTGCGACGTTACTTTGAAAATCATGGTAATGTTGCAGAATGTGTGCGAAAATTGCGTACGGATTTTGGAAGAAATGAAGCACCGTCAGCTCCGTATGTTCGTTACCTTGTGAAAAAAGTGAAAGAAACTGGCATCCTCATCGATAAACCAACGCGTGAAAAGCCAAAAACAGTGCGTACACCCGAGAATATTGCTGCTGTGGCCGAAAGTGTGCGTGAAACGCCATCAACATCAGTTCACCGTCGTTCTCAACAATTGGACATTTCGGAGACATCATTGAGACGAATTTTGCGTAAAGACCTTGGTATGACGCCGTACAAAATCCAATTGGTTCAGGAGTTGAAGCCAACTGACCATCCAATGCGTTTTCGCTTCGCTAAGTGGGCCTGCGATCGACTTGCAGAAGATGCGGATTTTGCCAAAAAAATCATCTTTTCAGATGAAGCTCATTTCGAACTTGGCGGGTATGTAAACAAACAGAATTGTCGCATTTGGGGCACAGAAAACCCGCACGCATTCATCAAAAAGCCGGTACACCCGAAACGAGTCACTGTTTGGTGCGGATTTTGGTCCAGAGGCATAATTGGGCCATTTTTCTTCGAAAACGAGCAAGGTGTGGCCGTTACAGTCAATGGCGATCGTTATTGGGCCATGTTGAACGAATTTTTGTTCACAGAAATTGAAGAGGAGGATATTGGCAACATTTGGTTTCAACAAGACGGCGCAACGTGCCACACAGCCGACGCTACACTTGATGTTTTGCGCCCTGTTTTTGAAAATCGCATTATCAGCCGCAGAGCTGATGTCGTTTGGCCACCTCGGAGCTGCGATTTGACACCGTTGGACTATTATTTGTGGGGTGCCGTCAAAGATAAGTGTTACGCCGACAAGCCAGAGACAATTGACGCTTTAAAGGACAATATTCGTGAAGCCATTGGTGAAATACAGCTGCACACAATCGATAATGTACTCAAAAATTGGACCGATCGTGTAGGTTACTGCATGGCCAGCCGAGGCAGCCATTTGAATGAAATTATTTTCCATCATTAACCGGAAGGATTGTACTTTCAAATAAAAAAAGAAATTTGAAAAAATATTTAGTAGTTTTTTTTTAATAGCATTTTTAAAAAAAAAAGTTATTTGGCGGACCCTTTATTTAGGTTATTGAATTCCGTAGCAAGGTTACCTATGTTAACAAAAACTTCTATCGCTTTAGGACAAGATGCATAAATACTGCATAAAAATGAAAATAATGTCATGTAGGACAGGATAAGAGGATGTCTCAAACAAATCCCGTATTCTGACATCTGGAAGTGGGTGAAAAGCTAGTTACAAAACGCATAGTCTGTATTACATACATTTTAAATATAGGTTGGGCTAAAAGGGTTACAAAAGGCAAAGAAATATTTTCTTTTTATATAAAGATTGTGTTCTATTATATATTTTATACATAATAAATGTGTGAAACATCTCTTGCCGTTATAATGTCAAGTACCGTCAAGTCTGCTACCTCAGAAGCGCTGACTATTGGAGGGTACTCTGGTTTTGAGATTCGATATTGGGGTTTCATTTTAATACGGAATCAGATTTGTGCCGTAGATTTGACTCTGGAAGTGTGATGACCCAGTATTTTAACTTTACATCAAAAACGAATTTAAAATCCAAATCACGAATAAGTAGATTTTAAAAGGTATATTATGGTTGTAACACAAATGGGTCGGCTCGACTGGGGAAAGACCACGCTTTCACACAATACCAGATTAAAATAGCAGTTTAATGTTGCTGTGTTTCGTAAGGTGAGTGTAGAGAACCGGAGACCCCTTTTACTGGCTACGAGGCATTTCATCTCAGTCCTCAAGGGTGACAACTCATCTGCATGTTGATTCTTAATCGAGGATAAATGTAGATGTCTATGGGCCACAATATCCATTTACCATCGGGTAGACCGTGTGCTCGTTTGTTATCCTTATTCTATGTAAAAATATATATTTCAAATGTATTGTAAGGAATTGTATCGTAATTCATAATTAATGAAACTGTTAACTGAAATACTCTCTGTGAAATTGTTTTGTTAGCGCCGTCGCCGCGAAAGCATGAACGCATTTTTATATATGAATTTCGTCACGATATGGAAGTGTGTAGACTCTTTCTTTAGACTTTCATAAATATATGCTTGTTAAATTGCTTGAAATTACTGCTACTTTATTACTTTCATTAAAATAAATTAGAAAATATTTAGAATTTTTAATGAATATTTATATTACGAGAAAGCATATCTACTCCTTTTACCTTTAATTGTTCTGCAGTTTGATGGTGTCATAAGAACTCATCACCCCATCTCATGCCGTGGATATCGTAAGAGGGCAACTTCAGGGAAGTTGTTAAAAAATTGTAGACTGCGAATAGGTAGCGGATTAATCATATTGTATTTGTTACAAATATGAAATTCCGAGACCGGTGCTGCAATAGAAAGCAGGGTCAAAGGGTAAATGTGCGAGACGTCTGGTACTACGAACACCATTCCGCTTGCCGAGCGTGGTAGGAGATGCCCAAGATTAGCAGTACATTGTCTACGAGTTGATGAGGATGGAGAGCCAGTTCTGTTAGGAAGTATCTAGTTATTTATACCGCGATACTTAAGTTAAGGATCTGTCAACCGACCGTTTGGATATAAGTTTACAACGAGCCTTCACTAAGAGTACATAGATGGCTCCGTGACATATTGTATTAGCATTGAATTGCGGCGCTGAGGGTCGTAAGTTCGGATCCCTCGCGGAATAATAGTTTTTGTATGGCCTACAAATAATTGTTCCGGCGTCCAGATATTTATCATTGTACCATTCATGTATGTAAACTGCCTCCATGATTCAGAACAAAATTGAGACCATGCTTTCTGACAGTCTCACGCAGACTTAGTTCAGATACACTGATGGTAGACTGTAATAATGATAATGATATTATCATAATATTATGTATGACAATGAATTATTATTATCATATTATGTATGTATAATGAATTAATATTATCTTGTATCTTTGATTACCTAAGTATTAGGTAACATCTTAATATACTGAATAAAGCACTATCCTGTTTCATATTTTAAAATTTTCAAAATATAAATATTTATTAGGTACGAAGCACTCCTCTAATGTAACTCGTTGATAAATATACGGTACTGTACAATATGTACTGTCTTAGTACCGCCGTCTGCGCCCCAAATGTCTATTTTATTTATATCCGCTTACTAACCTATTTGTTGGGTGCTGTTTACACTTCCTTACTAGCGATGCATCGGTTCATGTGTATTAAATCTGGCTTGTTCCAGTTTATCGGCTGCTCTTTGTTTTATAACGTCTTTAACATATTCATTCATTCATTACAGCCAATGAAAAGTCTATTTAGTAAATTTATATCTATTGTATATATTTGCCATAGTTGTCAGTTGTCACGCTCGGTAAGCGGGTTCACAAACGCAGTTTTTTTAATTATTTTGAATTATCAGAAAGATGCTTATTTGATTTTGATGATTATATTTTTCGTGGTTCTTTGAAATCGGTTTTTACTTTTTCAAAAGTTAAATTATAACCATAAAATCGACACAATTCTTTAAAAGTTTCTTACAGAGAGGTTACAAATTTCAAGATATATGCACTATTTAAATTGCTCTACAATAATTGAACATTTTATTTATGCCATGACATAACATACAATACTTATAACATTCTTTTTCAATTCAAATTTATTAATTTGCATAAATAAATTTATCGTTTAGTTTTAATATTTTCAGTTGGAGATCAAGAGATAAAGATCGCGTAAAACGAATTATTATATGGCCCGCGAAATTCAAATTTTCTTGCGTTTTTTGGAATTTGCAGGTCAGGGTTAGGTTGTATATTTAATATAATTTTCCAGAAAGCAGTGGTGCGACGGCCTTAAGAATGAACAAAGTGCTTTCGAGAACTAATGACGTCCTATCAGAAAAATCGGACGTCATGCAGCGATGGAGCGAATTTTATAGAGAAATGTATGCGTGTGATGATCTTAGTGAGGGATCCGGGGATGACGCCATGACTGGTACGCCAGACCCGGACCTCGATGACACTGAGGTCATCAGTATGAAAGAGATTGAACGTGCGATTCGAAGTTTGAAATGTGGTAAGGCTGCGGGACTAGACAGAGTTACTGCTGAAATGGTCAAGTATGGTGGGCCTCGCGTCTGGGACAGCTTTCATCTGCTGTGCAATTTGTGCTGGCGGACGGGGGATGTCCCGGATGATTGGCGATCCGCAGTCATTGTGCCTTTATATAAAGGTAAAAGTTCACATTTTGACTGCGGGTGCTATCGGGCGATCAGCTTGACCAGTTTAGCAAGTAAAGTTTACTCGAAGGTTTTGACACGTAGGATGCAAGAGAAATCGGAAAGATTTCTATGGGAGGCACAATGCGGATTTAGACCTGGAAGAGGATGCACGGATCAAATGTTTTCTCTCCGTATGATCACGGAAAAGCTTCTGGCTGTTAACCAGAAGATTTTCTGTGCTTTTGTGGATCTTGAGAAAGCATTTGATAAGGTTGTAAGGAAGAAAATGTGGGAACTGTTGCCGGGGTATGGTGTGGATGGCCGATTGCTAAGGGCTGTGCAGTCTCTTTACTGTGACTGTAAAGCCTGTGTGCGGGTAGGGCATGACCTGTCACCCATGTTTAGCGTCCAAACGGGCGTAAAACAGGGTTGTGTCATGTCTTCCTGGCTGTTCATACTGTATCTCGACAGCTGTTTACAAAAGCTGAAAGATAGCTGTTTGGGTGTGAAATTGGGTGACATAAAAGTAAATTGTCTGCTGTATGCTGATGATGCAGTGCTTATTGCACCATCAGAGGCAGAACTGCAGGCATTAGTCACGTGTATGAAAGAGGAATGTGAAATTAAAGGTCTCCGTTTGAATGCTAATAAAACTAAGGTTCTGGTATTTGAAAGGGACGAAGAGAGAACGAAGTGTGAAATATGGGTAAATCAGGAATGTCTAGAACAGGTAAATGAAATTGTATACTTGGGGAGTGCTTTTAGCCGGGATGGAAGATGTGATTTAGATGTGGACAGGCGTGTCGCTGCCGGGAACAAAGTCAATGGTGCCCTGACTGCGTTAGTCAAAAGGCAAGGCGTAGCGAAGAGTGCACGCCTTGCAATACATAACGCAGTGTTGGTACCGACTTTGTTATATGGCAGCGAAACCTGGGTATGCCAGAAGAAGCATAAAAGTAAGTTGAATGCAGTGGAGATGCGATCTCTTCGTAAAATGTGCGGCGTTACTATGGCCGACCGAAAGCGAAACGAAGAGATTCGCAATATAGCAGGTTTGAAAGATGACCTTATCACAAAAATTGATAGTGCTTCGGTGGTTTGGGCACGTTGAGCGAATGAGTGAAGACCGAATGGTGAAGAAAATATATAGCGCGAAAGTTAATATTAAAAGGTGTCGAGGTAGACCGAGACTAACTTTCGAAGACCATGTGAGCAAATTGCTCGAAGAGGGTAGGGTCAAGAGTACTCGGATACCTAGACGTGCATGTATGAAGAAGATAATGAATCTGAAAGAAGCGAAAGAGATATGTAAGGATCGTGACACTTGGCGATCTGTTCTCTCTGGCTACCCCGTCAGGGATTGTGCGTGAAGATAAGCAGAAAAATTCATTCAAAGGGCTAATATGAACTTACAGGGTTGTATTGGGGATTTTAATGAAAATAATTCTGTAAGCACATAATCGCTACGGTCGTGAATCATATTTTGTTTAAATATACAACCTAACCCTGACCTGCAAATTCCAAAAAACGCAAGAAAATTTGAATTTCGCGGGCCAGCCTGGAGCTTCCACCTTAATTTCTTTAATCAACATTTTAAACAAGCATCTAGCAACTTTTTGGGGGAGTAGGATGTTAAATGACAATACAAAATTTATTACTTAACTTGTTTGTTAAGCAAATAATATACTTTTTAAGCGACTTGTACTTAACAATTTATATTGAAGTCAGTTGTTCAAAATTTATAATTTTACCACTTGTCTTAATTAAAAACGAAAGATATTAGTGAATACTTCATAAAATATCGAATATTGATGCATAAAATTTACATTACAAACAAACTAAGGTCATCCGAAAATACTTTAGGTTGACCTAAATTTCTTAATAGGCTTTTAATATATACGTATTTATATTTAAACACTTTTATTGATGATAAATAAATATGATTAAAGATATTCGAGAGTACTATTTTAAGTTTTTTAATAGTAATAAAAAACTATGATCTTTAATTAACAAATTCTTTTTTCTTTAAATATTTAAAAATACGTTTTCAAAACTATAGTTTAACAGTATTGGGAAGCGTATTGATATATTTTTACGAGTATGTTAAGGCTGAATCTGATTGATAAGTTGAGAAATTCAGTCAGAAGAGAGTGGAAAGAACGAATAACGAAAGAGTGACAAAGCAAATTTTATGATGTGAGTGGCTGAGTCGGTAAGGGACGCCCTAGAAGGAAGTTTATCGCACAAATTGGCGATATGGTAAAGATGGACCAAGTTAAGAATCCCTTAACTGAGAAGCATATATGCGTAGATCTATAGATGTGCAAGGAGCGAGAGAGGTGTGTTAGGATTTTGCCAAATGAAATTCCAGTTTGTCTTTGTATTATGAAAAATGTCTTGCAGCCTTTTAAAATTCTAAAAAGTCTTGCAAACACGAGGACATAGCAAAGCAGGAGCGGGACAAAGATGACTAGGCAGCTCTTAATCTAACCCTATTAACGTGGAACGATTGATACAATCGCATAGCCCTTGAGACCTATCACGTTTTGGATTGGATTATTATCATATGCGACAGATTAGAGATAGTTTATTTAATAAAGACTGGCACACTATACAATTAGCTGCCTGTCACTAGTCCTTTGCGTTAGAAAACGATAGTCCATCAAAAAATACTGTCATTAGAAATGATAGGCTTTGCAGGCGATCAAATTCGCCAAGCTTCACTAATGGCACTACGCATAATAAGGTTTATTTGATTTCTCGTACGGATTGTAGGCAGCGTTGACGCTTGTGTTACGCGCATTATGGTGATTAGTTTCGCAACGTTAGCTAGCGGTGTTGCGCCGAAAGTAAGTACCATTATCGGTTGTAACGTATTGCGCGTTGTTGTTGAACCGTGTTAGTGGTAGCTAACCAGTGAACGTGTTTATTTTTGTTGTAGTAGTTAAAAGGTAAGGCTAATATCAGACGCTAACATTCCCGCTAAGCATCAGTGTGTTTTTTTTTTTCATTTATTAAACTGAAGTGATAAACGAATATACAGTCTACCTGATGGTAAGCGGCTATTGCGGTCCATAGACACGAGCAGCCAACTTCAAACACAGAATACTAAATAAAACTACAGATTCGTTATCACATCACCTCTGAGCACTAAGTATGCTATCTATGTGGTTGCGGCATTAATTAAATGGCTGATTCGAACCTACCACTTTTTAAAGAATTCAATCTCTTCCCCTTAACTCTTAGGCTACCGTTGAGTCGCTTTGTTTTCGTGTTCAAAACATCTCTATCATAATATGTTCACAGATTGCTAGCATGTTATAATAAAGCAAAATGTTGTTATGTTTGTTATAGTAAGTAACGCCGATTGGAGACCTGGATACATAAATATAATGTTTGTATTCATATGCACATATTTTGGACTATAGGTAAACTGATAATTTATTTTTTAACTCAAAACGGGACATGTGTTTATTTATATTCGCCAGTTAGCAGGTTAACAATAAAAATAAACACAACTTCTTAATGTTATTTTGCGTTCACTATAATTATATTCACATTAATTACAATTATTTTTATTATAACAAATTGGGAAAACAAAAATCAATCACCAGTTCACCATCGTCATTAAAGCAAAGTTTCTCAAATAGTAATTGTGCCGGACGGGTGTAACTCTCCGGAGTAAATATTGTCGAAGATACTCCGCGAGTCGCTCACGTCCTACACCTATAGGTTCCGGAGGATACTTTCACTGCCGTCTCTGTGTGTGCTACTGGAAAACTGTGGACTGAGGTTCAAAATTAAAATGCACGATTTATAAATTCAAATAGCAAGAGAGTGACCAGCGGTTCGACTGATTGATTAGTCGCGGAATTTTATAATTATTATTTATTGACCACGGTTGTTGAATACGGTTGTTCAACTACGGTTGTTCACTATTGGTTGGTCACTATATATTTCAAAAGATTTAATTAAAATGTGCGGTAGTATTAAAATATCTATTGGTAGTATCAAAATATCTATTGGTAGTAGCTGGTTTTCTGACACTACTGATTAGCAGCTATTAATCAACTAAAACTAGTTGATTTTATCACTTGTGTAACTGCGAAAATCAGTTATCACTTTTTTCGTCTAGCTAACACTTTTCACTATATGTAACTGCGAATTTTCAGTTACCACTTTTTTCGGCTAGCTAACACTTTTTCACTATATGTAACTGCGAATTTACAGTTACCACTATTTTCGTCTAGCTAACACTTTTCACTATATGTAACTGCGAATTTTCAGTTACCACTTTTTTCGGCTAGCTAACACTTTTTCACTATATGTAACTGCGAATTTACAGTTACCACTATTTTCGTCTAGCTAACACTTTTCACTATATGTAACTGCGAATTTTCAGTTACCACTATCTTCGGCTGGCTAACACTTTTTCACTATATGTAACTGCGAATTTTCAGTTACCACTTTTTTCGTCTAGCTAACACTTTTCACTATATGTAACTGCGAATTTTCAGTTACCACTATTTTCGGCTGGCTAACACTTTTTCACTATATGTAACTGCGAATTTTCAGTTACCACTTTTTTCGTCTAGCTAACACTTTTCACTATATGTAACTGCGAATTTTCAGTAACCAGTTTTTTCGGCTAGCTAACACTTTTTCACTATATGTAACTGCGAATTTTCAGTTACCACTTTTTTCAGCTAGCTAACACTTTTTTACTTTATGCAACTGCGAATTTTCAGTTGCCACTTTTTTCGGCTATGTGTAACTGCGATTTTCAGTTACGACCTTTTTCGACTAGCTAACACTTTTTTTAATTCACTATTACTGTTCACTATGTTCTGCTACTAGTCACTTTAGCTACTACCGGATACTACTGCTTGTCACTGGTAGTTCTTCCTATTACTGCTGGATGCCACTGGTAGCTTTTCACACTACAACGTTGCTGGGTTTCGCGCCCATAAGGTAGACTTCGGCTATACTGTATAGTGAGTCGCTTGCATTTTCCGTTTTGCCTCTTTATTTTATAAAATTTTCGCTATGTAATTAGCATAAATTGCAATATTTTCTATATAAGATTAAATCTTACACTAATATGCTATACATCATAAATTCGGCATTTTGGTCCTTTATCAGTATATGATAAAAGTTATTCAATATATTTACATTTTAAATAGTTATTAAACGAAATGTCCCAAATTTTCATAATATATGGGTACCATTGAGTTATATGTACTACGTACTAGAGCACCCATTCCGAACATTGACTATGTTCAACTGAACTTTAGTGCAATCCATACAAACTAAATATTGCCTAAATTGAAGATTTGTGAATTCCATAAAATAATTATTATTACATTTTATTTAGAAATATGTTTGTTTAGATTAAATTAAGATATTATATATTAAATTCTTATATTTATTTTATATTAATATCTTATTTTATATTAAATTAAAGTCTACGCGCATGCGCGACTACTTCTCCCGCGCATGCGCGAAGACATAGACTAGGACACAATTTTTGTTTGGAATGGCTTCTCTAGTACGTAGTACATATAACTCAATGATGTACATTAATTCTTTAATTTTTCTATAAATACCAATTTAACGGTGGTAGAGCCCCGCAGCAGTTTTTGCTGTTGCACGTATGGGCCGGCTCGAGCCGGGTTGGTACCACGACCTCACAGAATACCGGCGTGAAGTAGAGGCTCTGCTTCTGCGTTTCGTCTGGTGAGTGCAGGTGGCCGGAGGCCCAATTCCCCCCCCCCCCCATCAAAATGGTAGCGGAATTACACAGTAGACTACCCCAGGAGGGTACCAGTACCCCTGGAGAATCCCTCGCTGAGCATCCCCGACCATGTTATTCCAATCCTGAGCGTGGGTGCTCAGGCTGCCCCGCGTATTCTGGGGGGGGGGGGGGGGGGGGGGGCAAAATTCCGCTCAAAAACAAAACTGCTCGGGGCGAACTGAGCAACAATACCAAGGCGACCCCTGCCTCGCTATCCGTGAATTTCTGCAACATCAGGGGACTTCACTCTAACCTAAACGCCGTCCACTACCATCTCGAGACGGTGAAGCCGGCCTTGCTCTTTCTGACTGAGACGCATGTTTCCTCTCCGGCTGATATTTCGTATCTCTCCTACCCGGGGTACAAATTGGAGCACTCCTTTGTGCCTCGGGCTGGAGTTTGCGTGTATGTCAGAGAGGACATCTGTTCTCGACGCCTCGGCAGTCTTGAAGGTTCGGACCTGTCCATCCTTTGGCTACGCGTAGACAGCGACGACCATCCGCGTCTCTACGGGTGCCTCTATAGGTCCCATAGCGGTAATGCCGAGGAGATCTGTTTATGACTTTGCCTTGGCATATGGTCTGACACAACTGGTTACTTCGCCTACGCGGATTCCAGATGTGGAGGATCATACACCTTCCCTGTTGGACCTTCTGCTGACCTCTCATCCGGACGGATATCAGGTTACCGTCGATGCCCCTCTCGGCTCTTCGGACCATTGTCTGATCCGGAGTATGGTGCCACTCACGCTACCTTCGCGGTTGCGTTCTGCAGGTTGCCGCCTTGTTTGGCATTACAGGTCGGCGGATTGGGACGGAATGCGGTCTTTCTTTGCATCCTACCCATGGGGGCGGGTTTGCTTCTCGCCGGATGATCCCAGCGCTGTTGCTGACTCTGTCACTGATGTGGTGCTACAGGGAATGGAACTATTTATTCCATCATCTGTGGTACCCATCGGAGGCAGATCTCAGCTTTGGTTTGGTCGCTCCTGTAAAACTGCATTGCGCAGTAAGCAGGAGTGTTATCAAGCCTGGGCTGCGGCTTCGGTGACTCGGGATGTAAACACCAGCACACTTAAAAAGAAGTATAACTTCGCCTCCAGGTCCTTCAAAAGAGTTATTGCCAAGGCAAAGTCAGAGCACATAGGCAGAATTGGCGAGAAACTAGTTCGCCTTCCTTCGGGAACCCGTGCATTCTGGTCTCTTGCCAAGGCTGTCCAAGGGAATTTCTGTAAGCCATCACTACCATCTCTGCACAGGGAGGACGACTCACTGGCCCAAGACGCAAAAGACAAAGCCGACCTTTTAGGCTCCCTTTTTGCGTCCAACTCGACTCTTGATGACGGGGGGAAATACTGCCGACCATCCCGCGGTGTGAGTGCTCCATGCTGGATGTGCTATTCTCACAGCGCTCAGTTCGCAAAGCACTTCTCTCCCTGGACATCCAGAAGTCGAGTGGGCCTGACGGAATCCCCCAATTGTGCTGAGGACGTGTGCTCCGGAGTTGGCACCGGTCCTAACGCGTCTTTTCCGGTACTCCTACTCCCAAGGCGTAGTCCCGAATTCATGGAAGACAGCTTTGGTCCACCCGATCCCTAAAAAAAGCGACCGCTCAGACCCGTCCAACTACAGGCCTATCGCCAACACCTCCTTGTTCTCGAAAATAATGGAATCCATTATTAACTGCCAGCTCATCCGGTACCTTGAGCTGATTAGTGACCGCCAATACGGTTTTCGTCGGGGTCGATCAGCTGGTGATCTTCTGGTCTACCTGACCCATAGATGGGCGGAGGCAGTAGAGTCCAAGGGGGAGGCGTTGGCCGTTAGTCTGGACATTGCGAAGGCTTTCGATCGGGTTTGGCACAAAGCGCTTCTTTCGAAGCTCCCTTCCTATGGGCTTCCCGAGAAATTGTGCAATTGGATCACCAGCTTCCTTGCAGATCGGAGCATCAAGGTCGTTGTAGATGGTGCATGTTCTGACTACAAGCCTATTAACGCTGGTGTTCCACAAGGCTGTGTGCTATCACCAACGCTGTTTCTTCTGCATATCAATGATATGTTGCTAACTGGTAACATTCATTGCTATGCGGATGACAGCACTGGTGATGCTCTATACACCGGCCGGGCTAATACTTCTCGGGAAAACGTCGCCGAGTACCGGAACAAACTTGTGTCTGAAGTCGATTCTTTGCTGGACAAAGTCTCGGATTGGGGGCGACTAAATCTAGTCCAGTTTAATCCTCAGAAGACACAAGTTTGCGCGTTTACCGCTAAAAAGAACCCCTTTGTCGTATCTCCTCAGTTTCAAGGCACTCCCCTTCTTGCCTCAGCCAGTATCGGTATCCTCGGAGTCGACATATCGAGTGACGTGCAGTTTCGTGGTCACTTGGAAGAGAAGGCCAAATTGGCCTCTAAAAAGCTTGGCGTGCTCAGCAGAGCGGGACAGTATTTCATGCCGGCACACCGCCTGCAACTTTGCAAGGCGCAGGTTCGGCCTCACATGGAATACTGTTCCCATCTCTGGGCAGGGGCTCCCCAGTGCCAGCTCCTTCCACTTGACCGCATCCAGCGCAGAGCGGCTCGAATCGTCGACGACCGAGCCCTTTCCGATCGGCTCGATTCATTGGCACTGCGAACAGATGTTGCATCTCTTTGCATTTTCTTTCGCATCTACCATGGGGAGTGCTCTGAGGAATTGTTCGGATTAATCCCAGCCGCCAAATTTCATGAACGCACATCGCGGCAGAACTCCCGATACCATCCACACCATCTGGATGATTGGCGGTCCACCACTGTGCGATTTCGAAGATGTTTTCTTCCTCGCACGACTTCCTTGTGGAATCGATTACCATCAGCGATTTTGCCGGACCGATACGACTTAGGGACCTTCAAGAAAAGAGCCTACTCCTTTTTAAAAGGCCGGCAACGCATCTGCAATTCCCCTGGTGTTGCGGTTGTTCATGGGCGGCGGTAGTCACTTACCATCAGGTGAGCCGCATGCTCGTTTGCCCCCTCTCCTATAAAAAAAAAATGCGATTAATTATACAAATTATTTCTACACTATCGTAATCTATATACCATAATTATGCTAACTAAATGTCATATTTACAACTCTTTTAGAACACAAAAATATTCTCATTATTTTTAGTACAAATTATTGCGCAGTTAATTAAACTTCCAGAAAGTTCTACGACACGACGCGCTGTGATTGGTCGATTTTTTCTTAAACAATTAAAGTTGTTTATATTAAATATTTACAAAACGACATTCTATACAAATATATAAAGAGTTATAAACATGCTGTAAAATTATATTAACAAACTATTTACTCGATTTCGTTTGTAATTTCACTTTTTATACAAAACAATACTTATTCTTTCATCACTTTGTTTCTTAAAGTTGTTAGGCCGTCGCAAACAGTAATTATTAAATGCAACACATTTTTTTAATTATATTATTATATTTGTCAGTGGGACGAATTTGCTTTAATAAAGTTGGTGATGATTTTAAATAAGACTAAAACTCTGGGCATGTTTTTTTTTATATTGACGTTTGTTATCAACATCGCCTTTTGTGTTTTTTTTTAGACGTCCACAATTTATTCATAATAGAAAAAAATACTCTTTCTACTGGAGCATTAGTACCAGGTAGACATAAAATATATACGATTAAAATGCAAAAAAAATATGTTGAAGATTGTTGGTGCGAAGTTGTTTGGTCGTTGGATGGAAGTATATCCAACGAGTTTCTGTGGAATCTTTTAAATTATCCCATTCGATTATTTTTTGGTCGGTCTCGCTCTCGTATAGTTTGTGTCTAACAAACTATGAAGTTGTAAATTTTCGCGCGGTTTCGGAAAACGGGCCAATTTTGCGTCCCGGAGCTTTGTTTGGGGACAACGGGACCTGTGACCGAGAAAAGGGACGTCCCGTTCAAAACGGGACGTATGGTCACTTAAGTTATGGGTCATTCAACTTCTTAGAAATTATATTTTCATTATGTTTCGTCTGAGTCTGTTGTATGTATCAAAATAAAAAGATTATTAATAATCAAGCATTTTGTCATATTCGTCAGGATGACTGCAGAGTTCGCACGTATTTTTAAATCGAAATAGAGACACGCCTCAGCTATATTATTTTTGTAGCATTAAAGGGTCGGCTCGATCAGGGAAAGATAACGCTCTCACAGAATATCAGCGTGTCAGCAGCTGCTGCTACTGTTGCTGCTGTTGCAGCTGTTGCATCTGTTGGATCTGTTGAAGCTGTTGCATCTGTTGCAGCTGTTGCAGCTGTCTTTCGTACGGTGTGTGTAGAGAACCGGAGACCCTGTTTACTGGAAACAAGACATTCTATCTTAGTCCTCAAGGGTGACGACAACACATCTGGATTTTGATTTTTTATCGAGGATATATGTAGATGTCTATAAGCCACAGCATCCACTTCCATCAGGTGGACAGTATGCTTGTTTGTCACCCTTATTCTATAATAAAAAAGACTGTACCCAACAATAATTATTATCCTACAGTATTATAAATGGGATCGCTTTGTTAATATCTGCGAGCGTGATATCGATTTTAACAATGTAGAGGTATGTAATATACAAATACAAACATACTTTACATTGAAACTATGTTTGTATTTGTTAGAATTAATGCTATGCATTATGCAAAGTAGCTATTATAAAGATAATATCGTAATATTTATCACTAACACTTACCCAGTCTTAGTTTGGGATTCCTAGAAAGTTGTTTGTTTGGAATTTGATTGCAGCCTGCAAATGCAACGGCCATAGTGACAGGAGAGTTTCCTTGTCAGCCAAGAGCGACCTCTCGCTACGACCTCGCTTAGCAGCAGTGCATGCACTTTTGTATTCCGGTTTGAAGGGTATTGAGGACGAGTATACATAGTTATGCCTACGTAGAACCAGATGTAGTTACAGGCCGTGAGGTATTTCCTATTCCCGTTATATTATCGGTGATATGATTAAAAATAAACCGTACATAAACATAAAGTATTTTTGGGTAAGAATTCGCTCGGACGGAATAAAATTCTGCCTGTATACGCTTGGTCAAACTTGAGCCTGTCGGATGTGGGAGTGGGGCCGGGCGCCGGGTCAGAGAGCACTGTTTATTTGTTGTTTTATTTAGATGTTATTGAAGACCGATGAAGCCGACAACTTTTTTATTCAGTCTTTATTGATGAAATTCATCAATCGTCAGCATCAATTAAATTTACCTGTTTACCTAGTTCGAAGATCTGCTTTATATAATAATATTAGCGATCCGGCCCGGCATCGCATGGGTGATTTCTGGACCTCGACAATAGCGCCATCTACCGTGTCCAAATGTGAATCTAAACCATTCTCAATTCAACTTAATCACCCGCACAAAATTTCATCAAAATCAGTCCAGCCGTTTAGGAGGAGTTCAGTCACACACATATGGACAGAAGAATTAAACTATAAACATATTGATAGTTAAGTATGATACTTGGCTATCACGTGACGGTTATGTCATGGTATTCATCATTAAAGCCATTACTAGTCTACTGCTGTAAATAGACCTCATCTAATGCACGATCCAGAGTCACCTAAACCGACTCCCTACCTCGTCAAGTAGCTAGTATCCATCCACTATCTAGAACACTACATTGTTGATATGTAGTCCTATTTATAATTACAAATGTTGTAAAGTGTGCGCTAAAGATTAGAAAAGCAAAGGTAATTTATGGTAAAAGCCCTATACACAGTACACACACATTCTTTAATGTTTTTTATTTTATTTTTCTCTGTGTATTTTTATGCTTTTTTTTGTTGGTACTATTCGTTCGATAGTAGTTTTTCATATTTGTTTTGTTATAACTTAATAGCTTTCTGTTTTATGTTTATCTAATGTTTCAATTTATCATAGGATATAGTACTAATGCCTTTTGAATTATTTGGCAAATACTTATGTCTGCTTGTAGGTCTTGTCAGTATGCCGGACAGAATAACAGCGCCGCGGCAATATTCCTGTAGCATAATGCTGAGTCGGCGGCCTTTTTGTTGCTGTAATTTAATTTATTATTTATTACCATATGAGTCCCTGGTGTGTTTTATTGCCTTGTACGGTCTTGTAGCACATGAGTAAACATTCCTACTGTGCTTGTAGCTTTAAATATAGTTTCATTCTTCTTGAGATCCCACGCCGTGTAGTGGCGGTTAAGAATATCCACTACCCCATATCTTCCCGTGGGTGTCGTAAAAGGCGACAAAGGGAAACAGGCAGGAGATGGGCAGCAGCATCTTCCTGGTAACGACAAAATACAATAAAAAACTGCGGTTGCCAACCCGCTCGCCAAGCGTGGCAACTATGGCAATATACCCCCCATAATGAAGGTTACGAAGAGACGGCCCCCAGTCCCCGGCGGCCCCGCTATTCCTGGCTACGGTGGCGACCATGGTAACGGCGGGGCAGGGGGTGCTAAGAATCTCCGGTGGAGGTTCGGTTGCCACCTACAACGACTCGACCTGGCAACATACAACGCACGCACCCTGAGGACTGACGAGAAGATTGTGGAGCTGGAAGAAGAGATAGACAAGTTACGCTGGCATATTATAGGATTATCCGAAGTCCGAAGAGAGGGGGAGGACACGGTAATCCTTGAATCCGGCAACTTGCTCTATTACCGGGAGGGCGACCATCTGTCCCAAGGAGGTGTCGGATTTATCGTCCACAAGTCTCTCGTTAACAACGTTGTAAAGATTGAGAGTGTGTCGACGAGGGTTGCGTACCTTATACTCAGAATCACCAAACGGTATTCGCTAAAGGTCATACAGGTTTACGCACCAACCTCGGCACACCCCGATCAGGAGGTGGAGGAAATGTATGAGGATATCTCTAGAGCCATGCATTCCTCCAAAACCCAATATACGGTGTTAATGAGAGACTTCAATGCAAAACTAGGCACAAGAGAGAACGGTGAGCTGAAAGTGGGGAAATTTGGAATAGGGCAACGGAACCCAAGGGGCCAGCAGTTGGCCGACTTCATGGAGAAAGAGGGACTCTTTATGATGAACTCTTTCTTCCAGAAGCGGCCCCACAGGAAGTGGACCTGGTCGAGCCCCGACGGTTCGACAAAAAATGAGATTGACTTCATTATGACGACCAGGCGACAACTGTTCAGTGATGTCTCAGTGATCGCGAGGGTGAAAACCGGCAGCGATCACCGAATGGTTAGAGGCACACTGAACCTAAACGTTAAGTTGGAGAGGTCTCGTCTAATGAAGTCAACTCTCCGTCCCCCTCGTGCTCTAATCCAAAGTCCCGAAACCTTTCAGCTCGAGTTGCAAAACCGTTTTCAGTGCCTAGAAGACTGCAATGAAGTGGACGATTTGAATGACAAGCTCGTGGAAACTGTCCATGCGGTCGGAGCTAAGTTCTGCAAGACCCGCCGCAGAAGAACACAAAAACTCTCCGATCACACTCTTAATCTCATGGCTGTTAGACGGGAGATGAAGCTACATTCTTCAACAGATTTGACAGCATACAGGCAACTGAACAGACAGATCTCCAAATGCATGCGGCGGGACTTACGCAACTTCAATACAGCTCGTATTGAAGAAGCGATCGAGCGGAACCAAGGCTCCAAAGTCTTTGCCAGAGATCTGTCTGCCAGAAAGAGCCAACTGTCAAAGCTGAAGACCGAATGTGGCAGCATCGTTTCCGGGGCACCTGAGGTTTTGAGTGAGATTGAGAGGTTCTATGGGCAGCTGTACACGTCATCGTTGGAGCCACACGCAAGTGTGAGTAACGATCCAAGAGCGAGTCTTATCCGACATTATTCTGATGATATCCCGGACGTCAGTCTGAGCGAGATTAGAATGGCTCTCCAGCACCTTAAAAACGGCAAGGCCCCAGGCCAGGATGGAATTACAGCGGAGCTTCTGAAAGCGGGTGGAAAACCGGTACTTGAAGTCCTTCAGAAGCTCTTTAATTCCGTCCTCCATGGTGGCATTACACCGGAGGCGTGGAGCAGAAGTGCGGTGGTCTTGTTCTTCAAGAAAGGCGACAACGCTCTCTTGAAGAACTACAGACCGATTTCCCTTCTGAGCCGCGTCTACGTGCTGTTTTCGAGAGTCATTACGAATCGTCTCGCGCGCAGACTTGACGACTTCCAGCCTCCCGAACAAGCCGGTTTCCGAAAAGGCTTTAGCACCATAGACCACATACATACCCTTCGGCAAATTGTACAGAAGTCCGAGGAGTACAATTTGCCACTATGTCTGGCGTATGTGGACTATGAGAAAGCCTTTGATTCCGTCGAAATTTGGGCGGTGCTGCAGTCCCTTCAGCGATGCCAAGTTGACTGTCGGTATATCGAAGTGTTGAAGTGCTTGTACAGTAGGGCTACGATGGCTATCCGAGTACAGAACCAGAGTACGAAACCTATCCAATTGCAGAGAGGTGTAAGACAGGGTGACGTCATATCCCCGAAACTCTTTACCGCTGCATTGGAAGATGTATTCAAGCTTCTGGACTGGAAAGGATACGGTATCAACATCAATGGCGAGTACATGACTCACCTTCGATTATAGTCCTTATGGCAGAATCGCTGGAGGACCTAAGCACTATGCTCAATGACCTCAATAGTGTTTCCCAACGGATAGGTCTTAAGATGAACATGGACAAAACAAAGATCATGTTTAATGTCCATGTCACACCTATGCCGGTAGTTGTTGGGAACACTAAGCTCGAAGTTGTTGACGAGTATGTTTACCTGGGACAAATGGTCCGACTAGGTAAGTCCAACTTCGACCGAGAGGTCAATCGACGGATTCAACTCGGTTGGGCAGCGTTCGGGAAATTACGGCACATCTTCTCGTCAGGTATACCTCAAAACTTGAAAACGAGACTGTACACCCAGTGCGTGTTGCCAGTGATGACATACGGAACTGAGACGTGGTCCTTCACTGCTGGCCGGATGAGGAAGCTCAAGGTCGCTCAGCGAGCTATGGAGAGGGCTATGCTCGGAGTTTCTCTGCGTGATAAACTCAGAAATGAGGATATCCGCAGTAGAACCAGAGTGACCGACATAGCCCAACGGATTAGTAAGCTGAAGTGGCAATGGGCCGGCCATATAGCTCGAAGAACCGACAACCGATGGGAAAGAAAGGTTCTCGAGTGGCAGCCTCGTACCGGCAGGCGAAGTGTAGGGCGTCCCCCCACTAGATGGAGTGACGACCTGGTAAGATTTGCAGGAAGTCGATGGATGCAGGTGGCTCGGGACCGTGCTTTGTGGCATTCTTTGGGGGAGGCCTATGTTCAGCAGTGGACTTGTGAAGGGCTGTAATGATGATGATGATGAGATCCCAGGTCTGGCCAAAATCAGTTATTCGGTTTTGCCAGTAGTCAAGAAATTGGCGGTATTTCACCCCCGCGCCTCACAAAGTTCGTAAAATCGGTGGGCCTGCGACGGATCTCTCTATGATTGTGTTGGATTGCCGTACCTTTGGACTGTTAATGTGAGGAAATAGAGATTTCACATGTGTTTGCGCAGCAACTCAAACACTATACTTCTGTCTTGCACAGATGTATTCTCTGTTAGAGTAGAGACCAGTCGCCACGACCGAAATTTGGACATTAACGGCTACAAAATGTTAAATTGCAATGACATAAGACCTCATCCATTCATGTTTATGTATCATAAACAGTATAGCGTAACATGACACTAAATTGACCATCGTGCGGACAATGATGTCACGCTATATCCATGAACGGACGAATGGCTCGTCTTGCGGTCGACTCGGCCGTTAATGACCATTGCTTGCAGACACGCGATACTAGATGGCAGTAACCGAGTGAATGATGGCCTGAAGCAATCAGTGGAAATATGTCATTATTTCGATTTTTGGTTTAGAACGGCTTATTCCCCAGTATGCTGCCACAGGATCAATTCGAGGTTTAGTCAGTGAGAGATTGGGATAACCTCCATAGCGCACGATATTTATTATAATATCCCGGACGTTAGTATAGAACAAAATTTTAGTACGTGCGGCTAATATTTACGCTATTTACCATTCATTAGTTATAACATTGAACAAGTTCTCCTATGTGCAAACTGTGATTACAACTCTTGCATAGCAAAGTCTAAACGACTCGTTAGCGAAGTAGATTAACTAAGCGTAAGCCAAACTAAGACGTCGCGGGGCGCAAGTTAGAATCACACACGACACTTGAATTTTTATGGCCTTTAAAGAACATAATTGTTTCCAATCGGGTCGCTTATATCCATTTATTATCCATTTGTAATTTATGTTTGCAAAACGCCCCTACAATATATTAGAGAAGCCTTCATCGTGGGTTATTCTATAGAGTTTTAATATGAGAGATGGGACGAGATAAGATAAATGTTTTTTTTTGCAATATTTAGTCAGCTTAGAAAATAGATAACTAATTGTACGTTTTCATATATATATATATATATATATATATATATATATATATATATATTTTACAAAGTCATCACGAAGTCCAAGTAGAAATTACACTATTTTTGTAAGAAACTATTTAATTTAACTTTTTCAATAAAATTACACTTTATTTGAAAGAAAGAAAGAAATTTTCAATTGTTTATTGTTTCCTAATATCGATACTCGCACCAATAAATTCTCCTCGACTATTTTTCTATAAAAAGTTTTGATAATCAACGCTGCTACTTCTTCAAAGATGAGTACTGATTTGTTTTTTTTTTTAACACAAAAGAGTTTCGCCCCTCATTATGAAGAAAAAACTAAGTAATGCGATTTCCGCCAGTTTAGCTAACCTAGCCACTTGGCCTCACATCAGTGCGGTTACCTTGTGTTACGTATTGTTGCACAACAATGCGAAGACCTTGATAGCCTCGCACGCGACGGACTAACCGTATCAAGTTGGACCTAGACCTAGGTAATGCAATTAAAGGATTGCGGTGACTGACGCGATAGTGCGCTCCAGCGGACCGTGAGGTTTTGTGGCCAGCGAGGATGTCCATTGTCGAGATTGGTTACAGAAAAGATGGTCTAAGTGGTGATCAATTTTTTTTTATAAAAATAGGGTGACAAACAAGCACACAGTCCTCAGTCCACTTGATGATAAGTGGATACTGTAGCTCATATAAATCTTTCCTCGTTTAAGAATTAAAATGTAATAATGTAATAAAATAGATCGGGGAAGTTCTTGCGTATTTTATATACAACTTTTCAAAGTTTAATTACATTTAATTATAATATTTATGTGCTATGTTGTTCGATAACTTGTTGACATCTTGTAGATTAGTAGTTTTGACAGTCCTCTCGTCATGTTAATTGTTAACCTTACACAACCCAAAGAATTCTGAAGAGACCGAAACAGGTGAAAATCTGAGATTGCAAGGTCCGGACTATATTATGGTGGTTGGATTAGCACTTTCCAACCAAACTCGTTTAATTTTTGCTGAGTGGCCAAAGATGTGTGTGCTCTGGTGTTATCGTGATGAAAGACCACTCCTTTTCTGTTGATCCATTCCGGCCGTTTTTTCTCATTATCTTGCTTGAGTCCATTAGTTGTTAGCAGTAGAGATCCGATTCGATGGTTTTGCCCTAAAAGCTCATAATAAACGATTGACGAGATTCACTCATTTTAACGGGCAGAAAAACAATTGAAAAATGCCGGAAAAGTGTTTTTACTTTTTATTTTTATTTTTCTTAATGCCTATATGCATTGATATTAAAACCAGCCAGATACAAACAGTACAACCAAAGAGATTATTCTTCAATTTTATACAAACAAAATACGAAAAAACTTTTTCCCCGACCTATTAATTAGATGCGTTGTCACAACTGAGGACTAAGATCGAATGCCTCGTTAGTCGTTACCAGTAAAAAGTGCCCTCGGTTCTCTACATTCACCATACGAACAGCATTAAGCGTTTATTTCACGCTGGTATTCTGTACGAACATGCTCCTTCCCCGTTTCAGTCGACCCATCCGTGCTACAGCCATAATATAACTATTTTACACGTGGTAGAGCCATGCTGCAGCTATATTAGTGGTATAGTTGTAGCACGAATGTGTTGGCTCGACCAGGGAAGGACCACGCTCTCACAGAATACCAGCGTAAAATAGCAGCAACGCTGCTGTATTTCGTTTGGTGACTGTATAGAACCAACAAGAATTCTTATTTCTACAGTATAAGATGCCAAACGAGCTGTAATCTTGGTGATGAACGAACTTTCTTCATTAATTCAATCATTAAGATTAGTCTCTAATGAGACCATTTGACCCTTCACCGCTTTATTGCAGAGTTTAGAGTTTATTGCAAATATTTCGTTTTGCGAATTCAAATAGCTTTTAAGTTAATTCTAAGGGGTTTCTATCTTGATAATAGCACAAAATAGATAATATTACAAGTAATAATAGATACAATTATGCACACTGCGTATAACTTACATTTCTATAGGTTCGTAAAATAACTGGGTGGTCTGGCTTTTCTCATTGAAACGTATACGTGGTAAAACTTATTATAGTTGCACGAATAGGTCAGCTCGATCGGTGCTTAATGCTGTTTCGTATTGTGAGTGTAGAATTTACAGTAAACAAGGCATTGCATCTTAGTCCTCAGAGGTGACAACGCATCTGCGTTTTGATTCTTAAACAAGGATAGACGTAAATGTCTATGGATCACAACATCTACTTACTATCACGTGTACTGTGTGCTGTTTGTCATCCTCATATATAAAAATTACGTATCACGTTGTTTGTTCGCGATAAACTCATAAACTACTGAACTGATTTCAATGAAATTGCAATGCACACTGAGTGCAGTTGGGTCCAACTTGAGAGATAGGATAGTTTTTATCTCAATCTTCATATTCTTCTGTCTGTGTGTGTATGTGACTGAACTCCTCGTAAACGTTTGTATAGATTTTGATGTAATTTTGTGTGTTATTAAGTAAAAATTAAATGATCATGTTTGTCTTATCCTACAAAAAAAAAAACACGTCTAGAATTTCACACGCTTTCATTACTATGAATCCGCGAAATTATGTCTATAGCTCTTTCTAATAATCACTAAAACCTCCCTTAAAATCTCAGTAATCCCTCGATAAGGAAAGCCCTTGCCCGAAATGCACCTTATTGTTCTTTGTTTATAGTTGCGATTTGATTGTAGACATATTATATAAATTTATGTGGCTTGTGAGAACGGCAGTGGAGATGAGGGTCGCCCAAGGTCGTCCATTGTGAAGATCCGGCTGTGCCGGTAGCTCTCATAATCCCTGCCCACTTGGTTCATGCATAGAGCGACGACATTGTTACGTAAGTCGTATCGCGTCGACTTTATACTTTATTATGTAGTTTTGTTCATATCACAATTGCTTGACATGAAATGGACCTTCTGCTTGGATGCTTTGTTGATTAGTGTATTACCTTTGGCAAATTTCCGAGAGGCAATTTATCTTTGTATTGGTCGTTTTTTATTTTTTGTCAATCAAAACATTAAAAAAAGCGAGTGAAAATGCAAAAAGTATTAAGTTTTAAGATAAAATCAATTATTTGTTTTTAAAATAAAGCTTTTGGCATAAAATATGGCTGAGATCACACCTGCCATAGCTCTTTAATTACGTATGTAAAGCTGGAATGGTCATTTAGGCAAAATCATTTAAATTTTTACTAAAAATCTAGTGCTAATTTAGTGCTGCAAATTGAAATTTCACGCCATAATAACTTCTCAAAAATTAGAAAACCACTAGCTTTTAATTAAGCTAATAGTGTTCTACCTATTGAAACGGTAACCGCTTAATACAGCACCAAATGGAAGCATCAATAATTTAGTGCTCATTTAGTGCTGCCGATATACTCAGAAACAAAAATTTGGGAAATAATATTTTTTTTTTGTAATATTATAAACTCTGCTACTTTGACATCTTTAGCAGAGTATGTTATGAAAAAATTGACATCAGGGTGAGCTATCACCGAATGATATAAGATAATAAATGAGTGCTCAATTATTGCTACAAGCACATGCGAAATAAAAGCGCTAAAAATAATTTAAAATTAAAAAGCACAGCTTTCAAATAAAAAAGGAATCATCGAAATCGGTTCACCCAGTAAAACACATAAAAAAAACATACAGTCGAATCGAGTACCATCATCTTTAAGTGGGTAGAAA
The DNA here is from genome assembly GCA_963668995.1 of Parnassius mnemosyne. Classification (NCBI taxonomy): domain Eukaryota; kingdom Metazoa; phylum Arthropoda; class Insecta; order Lepidoptera; family Papilionidae; genus Parnassius; species Parnassius mnemosyne. Next base: position 12,154,934 of record CAVLGL010000083.1, on the reverse strand, counting down.
AATTATTTTTCCGTATACCGAAAACTGCCACTTATACAGGTTCAGGAAAGTACGTGATTCAAAATACACATCCAGGAGGTGGGTTATCACCTAGTGATATAGGATCATAATTCAGTGCTTTTTTAGTGCTGTTGGTATACGTAAAAGGATTTGGGATTTTTTTTTTTAATACCTTAAATTGCTACTTTGACATCTTTTGCAGAGTATGTAATGAAACATTAACATCCAAGTGGGCTATCACCTAATGATATGAGATGATCAATTAGTGCTCTCGATATACGAAAAGGATTTGAGATTTTTTTTAAATACCTTAAACTGCTATTTCGACATCTTTAGCAAAGTATGTGATGAATAATTCACATTTTCTTTATAGGATAGGGTGACAAACGAGCACACAGTCCACCTGATGGTAACTGTTTGCTGTAGACCAGACATCTACATCTATCCTCGTTTGCGAATCAAACTGCAAATGCGTTGTCACCCGTGAGGGCTAAGATGGAATGCCTCTTTTCCAGTAAAAAGGGTCTCCGGTTCTCTACACTCACCATACGAAACACAGCAGTGTTAAACTGCTATTTTACACTGGTATTCTGTTAGATCGTGGTCCTTCCCCGGTCGAGCCGACCCATTCGTGCTACAACTATATAACTAATATAGCTGCAGCATGGCTCTACCACGTATAATTACATCACTTTAGGTTAGATTCAAATTTTTGATCAAGCTATTTTGGCGTTAAATTTAAATTTGCACCACTAAATGAGCACTAAATATTTAGCAAAAATTTTAGTCATTTTGCCCAAATGACCATTCTCTTTTTATTTATTTCTTTTTATTAAAAAAAAAACGTTACCCCCCACACTAGGATTTTTTCCTGTATCGTGGAGGCAGTCTACAAACACAAATTGCACAAGGACAAACTTCCAGACCCGTAACAATTATTTGTAGGCCATACAAATACTTGTTCCGTGCGGGATTCGAACCCGCGGCTCCCAGCGTAGCAACTCATTGCAAAGCCACTGCGCCACGGAGCCGTCTATTTTTTTTTTATTCTTTGTCATTCCAGCTGTATAGACGTTCTTTAATTGTTTGTGAAGTTACATTACAATCAGTTAAGATATTCCAAAGATTAGCCCGGACAGACGGACAAACATATTAAAAATGGTTGTTCATGTCTTAAAGGCAAGCAAAAACACTCAACTTAATGTAAGGCCGTTATTTCGATATTACAGACAGACACTTCAATTTTAGTTAAACGTTCCTACTTTAGTATTTAATTTCACTTCATGATCACTATTAAAATATCTATAGAAGAGTTTTCACCATGCTGAATCTATTTCATATTTTTATTGTTTATGTTTATGATTAGATAAAGTTATAATTTTTAATGATTTAGTAAAAAAGTTTAAAATATTTTTATTTTTTTATCACCATTATTTTTATCATATTGTCATTAATTAATTGCGCCGACAGCTTTTGGAGAAGCAAGTTCTTAAGTGGGAGACCCAGCATAGGTGGAGACGGTATTGAACGTCTCCACAATAAATTGGCTGATGATTTGATGAAAAGCAGACAAAATGTATCGATATAAGACTTTATAATTCCACCTTTTCAGGTATTTTAAAGCTAAAAACAAATCTTGCCGGGTGTGAAAATGAGTTCCAACTCGTAGACTTAAAAATTAACATTTCTTTGTCAAATAATTTTATTTATATAATATGTCATTATATTTGTTCACAGAGGCCTATACTGCAAATCCAAGGTGTATCGATGAGACGGCGCTAGCTCTCGTCGGAGAGGAGCGTCTCGACACGCTGCGTGGTCATCTAACTTGTGAGTATATCATTTTTACATACATTTTTGTCTGTTCTTTTTTTTTTTCATTGAATTGCGCTAAATCAGGGAGCATGTAACGATTCGATTACGTTTGCGTACTGTTACGCAACTAAATACATTATGAGTAATGAGTTTTTACAAATTTAGAAAATGTCGCGTTTTAAATAAAGTGCTTGAATAAATTTTTGAAAAACTAAGAAAATGGATGATATATCTACATTTTTTTAGGTATAAATATCTTATATTTAAATTATTTTAGTACAAAAGCCTTTTAAATATCGAATTTTAAAAATAAAATTACCTTGACTGACAATGGCTATCGTGAAGGTGTATGCTGTAGCTGTTAATGCTATCACAATAAAATTATATTATAGTTATAATTTTAGTATTAAAATAAAACTGGGTCTACTCTCAACAAATAGACGTAGGAATGATTATGGTATTAGTTCTTTCCACTGTGCGATGTAATTCACTTAACGATACTCTTGTTAATCGAAATTAAATATAATCTAAACTCGATTATAACATAACAGCGATTTTTTTCTTTTCAACTGTAATTTCATGAAACACAAAAATTAATCTAGAAATAATCGTTTTGAAATTAAATGCCGTCGGACCTCTATTTGTAATTTAGTTGAAAAATGCATAAAAACACGTAGGTAATATAAACGGCTTTACAAGTTCATTATCTCATTAACTCGGACAAAAAGCCCAGAACTGTTTAGTTACTTGCAAGATAATTCGCTAGTACGCTCGCAACTACTGCGCAGTTGTATTCGTCTGGACTCGAATTCCAACTGCTTCTTAAACGGGTTATTGGTTACCGATTGTGGACTTATTGTAAATACCTGTTCCTGTAATCTACTTTGAAGGGTAGGGTGCCGCTGTCACACAAGGAACCCTGTTTATTTTCAAACGACTTCAAAAAATGAGGAGGTTCTCAATTCGTCGGATTTTTTTTAATGTATGTTCACCGATTACTCGAAGAAGCCTGAACCGATTTTGATGATTCTTATTTTATTAGAAAGCTGGTGCTTCTAGTGTGGTTCCGTATAAATTGAATCAAGGTCTGATCAGAGTTATTCTTAATAATTTATATTGAAGTCGGTTGTACAAAGTATTTAATTTTGCCACTTGGTGTTCTAACTATATGGGTCTCAGCGTCAACAACTACTATAATTTTTGGAAAAGTTATCTTCATTAACCTAAATATATACAACTCAGCGATGCAGTGACTGGCCCAAAAACTTTAGACTTAGTGCTTAATGCAACTCAGTGATGAGCCACCTTCTTACATAGTTCTAATGCTATTTAGCAGTTCTTGTACTGTTGTGTTCACAGGCTCTGAGGCATTCGCTCTTGATTCTCAGAGGTTTCTGAGAACAGAGGCATCTGTAGCATTCTTTGTCTGAAGTTGGCTGCTGGTACCCATGCACTGCAAGTAGCCACTTACCATCAGGTCAAATGTAAGTTCGTATGTGACTTCAGTTTGATAAAAAAATATACAGCTTTTAATCGCCTAAATAAGTTGTGAAATTTGCTCGTCTTCGCCTATCTGGATATTTTAAATTTAGTATATATAGGAGAGGGTTGTAACGCACTCTATCTGATAGCATAAGATCTTATTATCATTGATTCATTCATCGTAAGAAATATTAATAAGATCATTGATAGGCTCCTAGATAGATTTTTTCAATAAATCAAATCAGTAGTTTGCTGCCTCGCATAGTCAGGTGATCAGATCGGTAGAAAGTGTCCAGCAGTGGAAAATATATAAGCTGTCACTTTTCTACTACATGACTATAACGACCCTACACATCCGCCGACTCCATGTGACTGAGACTGTCTGACTGCCTAGTCCTAAGGAGGACTTAGAATGAGATTATAACATAGCGGCATAGCAATTGACAGTGCCGCTAATAAACGGCCACATATATAGCTGATATAAAGGCGAAACGCTTGTCTTCAATTGCTCGATGGCACACAATCATCCAATAAACCGCTGGGTCGTTGCACTCAATGCAAGTGCCTTATGTATAAGTGTTGAGTAAGGACAGGGTTCTCACTTCAGAATTTTTGGTCTGGATATAAAGAAGCCTTTCAAAATAATACCATTTCATTTTAAACATCTTTTTACATAAAGCTACTTGCGATAGCTCTTGAATGTAATATAAATTTTCCTTTTTCATTTTCTCCAGCAAAAATTTCAATTTGTTTAAAAAATACAATCTATAACATTAAAAACTTATATCGCTTGCATAAATATAAAACGAAATGATTGTATAGGTAATGAATGCATCCATCGGTACGAACGCGAATAATATTTCTCAAGAGCCGTTAACTAGGTCGGAGTCTATTGGTATATTTAGGGAGGATAATTTCGGCATTCAATCCGCTATTCAAGATTTTAGTTATAAACCCCAACAATCCTAAGTGGAGCAAATTAGGCTAGGTCGCATCGGCGGGGAGTCGCGGTCGGTCGGAGACGCACAACCGACGGAAACCGACGCGTCGCGCATGCGTGATGGATGGGCGAGGCAATTTGCTATACTATCAAAATTATATTAATTATATTAAATAGTCATTTTGATTGTTTATCTTAAAGAAAAACTACAAGTAAAATAGTTTATTTTTATTTTTGTAATTAATGTTTTCCGTAAACGTAATTTGCGGAATTATCAAGAGTTATTTATTGAAAAATATATACTTACCATTTTATGTAACACTAGCGATCCGCCTCGGCTTCGCACAGGTGATTCCTGGATCTCGATAACAGCGCCACCCACCGGCTTCAATTGTGAATCTAAACCATCCAGGGATCCACAAACGCTCGCAAAGAAACGTGTGTGTATGTGTACTTATGTACGCACGTAAGCAGTTATACTTCTTTTTATAGATTCATATGTATTTGAATAACTACCTTGAATATAGTTATCTCTTCTCACGAAAACTTGACAATTGACAGACAATTACTAACTGAAGTTGTCACTTTTCGGTTTCGCTTTCGGTTTTTAGGTGTCGGTGTGCGCGCGCATTGTAAAAAATTCATCATTTTTCTCAAACGCGCCAAAAGAAGTATAACTTCATAAAAATCATTAAAATCGGTCGAGCCAGTTTCGAGTTTTAGCGAAACTAACGGACAGCAGTTGATTTTTATAAGTATAATATAGCAAAAATTGCTGTGACACTTGTGTTGGCGGTGTAAGAAAATCCATTACTGTATTTCCTTCCTTGGGTGAAAAAAGGAAGCAAGGAATGTCTCACAGCCTGTAACTGTGTAGGTTCTCTAAATCCTTCAGACCGGAATGCAGCAGTGCGTGCACGCGACAGTATGGCGGCAGAATACCGATCGCAGTTCCAGACGTCACGCATCCTAGACGCCGTTCCCTGGTGCCAAAGTATTACTAGATAACCTATATCTAGATAAATGTCATGAGGCACATACCAATGACGAAGTAGCATAACATGGTATGCAAGAATGTAAACGGAGACACCTTATACACTACGAGCCATTAGTATGCGGACAATGCAGTTTGTATGTAAACACTATAAGCAATCAATACAATAGTGTCACGACTGTTGTGTAATCGTGAGTGGGTGCCTGTCGTATGTGGATAGTCCAGCACATAAAAAACAATCGGACAGACAGATATAGGATAGCGGTAACCATCACAATCACAATTGCAATTTTGCTGTTGATTGCATAGAAATTTTTATTGCTAAAATAAAAACCGGCTAAGTGCGAGTAGGACTTACGCATGAAGGGTTTCCTACCATCGTACAAGATTTAATACTATGTATGCAAAAAAAAACACGTTTCGTTTAGGGGAGCTTTAATTTTTAATTTATTTTTATTTTTATTATATATTGTTATAGTTGCAACAGAAATACACATTCTGTGAAACTGTCTACCTATTACGGATCATGGGATACAGCCCGCTGACAGACAGACGGATTGGCGGACGGACAGCGGAGGCTTAGTAATAGGGTCCCGTTGGTTACCCTTCGGGTACGGAACCCTAAAAAACTAAGAATAAATCACTATATTAAAATCGTTTCGAGAATAACCTTACGTAACAAGAACAAATTACAACGTAACGCTACATATCGCACAACATAATTCGAATGCACGCATGGTATTGTGTAATCGCAATCTGGTAGTGTATATACACGAAACTCGTTGGTTTGTACCTTATTATGTAGTAACTGAGCCGATTTTATCTCGCGTTTGTTGCTTCATCTGCAGGTGATCGCGATCACTTTCTAATCAGACTTCGTTGATTAATTCTAGCATTAATCTAACCAAGTTGTTATACTAAATTGTGACTGATCGTCGTTGAAGGGTTACTTGCTTGGTATTAACTATTTGTCAGAAACATACCACTTTAGTTTATTGAGAAAGTTAAGGGTTTTGTAGGCCCTAGGTCGATCCATTTTCGTCAACATCTGACAACAACATCTGCCGCTGTTATCCCAACAGGCCCTTCCATTCAGCAATACCTCTAACTCTTAGTCCTGCTATAGAAATCGCCCTGGATATTCATTTTTAACTCATCATACTGGTAGTTACTAGTTGTAATAATATTTTTATTTCAGTAGTAAAACCTTTAAGACGGTCTTTCATCGAAATAATATCAATATCTTAAATAATATAGCATGTTGCACGATACTCTGCAAGCGAACGCGTATACTAAGACTTTTTTATTTCGCCTGTATGTTAAGATGATCGTAAATATTCGTACAGACTTCTTTTTATACGCGTCTCCTCAATGACAATTTTATATTTAGCGCACGACGACATTTTCGTTCATCTTATTACCTTGCAGTTATTGAAGACGTCTCATTTGTATATATATATTAAGAAGATAATATAAAAGGTTATTATATAAAATAATAGGTTGTTATCATATGGGATTAGACTTGTAGTATTTTATATTTTTGTTATATATACTAGCGATCCGTTCCACCTACGCATGGGTGATGACCCACTCAAACACAAAAAAAATCATCAAAATCTTTTTTTTTTATGGGATAGGGTGACAAACGAACACACAGTCCGCCTGATGGTAAGTGGTTGCTGTGGCCCATAGACATCTACATATATCCTCGTTTGCGAATCAAAATGCAGATGAGTTGTTAGCCGTGATGACTGAGATGGAATGCCTCTTTTCCAGTAAAAAAGGTCTCCGGTTCTCTACACTCACCGAACGAAACACAGCTGTGGTAAGCTGCTATTTTACGCTGATATTCTGTGAGAGCGTGGTCCTTCCCTGTTCGAGCCGACCCATTCGTACTACAACTAAACTACCAATATAGCTAGCTGCAGCATGGTTCTACCACGTATAACCAGCCATTTTCGCGAATGATATTTATTTAGATTTTAATTCTTGTTCAAAATTATTTCAAATGACTTTTTCATTACGAACAGATAATACTAATACATAATAACACTAATACGACCTTAGATTATACCTACATCAGCTTGCTTATGTATATTGTAAGGCCGCTTAACGCTTGACAAACTGTTGCACTTGCTACGTAGTTTACATTTGCAAGCTACTGTCTAAAGGCGACTACTCACTTGCCTGCCACAGGGGCAAACTGGGGTGTAGGAGCGGAGATGACCCTTAATTGCCTCCTTAATTGTGATGTATGTATGCTAAGTCGGCCTTGCGGCAGGGCGGCAGGAGCGCAAGACCTTCCTTGCTTCCTAGATCATAGCTGCCGCTGCGGCGTGTGTAGCGCAATTGGGGCAATTTCAATCAATTCGTTAGTGACTTTCGCGCGGAGCACACGTATGAGTTCAAGTCACTCACAATGGATACCAATAAAGAATGTAAAATTTGGACACTGGTGATAGAAGTTTATTAAGAGAGGTTTCTTTACCCAGTATCTCCTTTTTGTCTTTTTCGCAGAAAGAACGTTATTTGAACATGGTATCGTTTTTAAACGTGGTAGAGCCATGGTGCAGTTTATAAGCACTATATAATGGTTGTAATTATTTATTAATTAGATGTTTTATCGATAAATGTGGGTGTCTACAGGCCACATTATTCACTTACCATCAGATAAAAAAGAGCCAAGGCTATATATATTTTTATTACATTTCATTGAAATTTCGATAAAACTGGTGCCATTCTCAACGCGTGTGTCCAGCTAGACGTACGCTCTCATACTGAACGGCAGGCTAGGCTTGGTAAAAAAATATCGATATTTTCTTATAAATATATCGATATATATATATATATATATATCGATATATATATATATATATATATATATATATATATATATATATATATAGATAGCCTATATTTTTAATCGCGACACGATATATCGCTATCATTTTTGGAGTATCGAATGCGTATTAATTTCGATATATTTTAAAATGTTGTAATAATGGGCAAACATGAAACAACAAAAGGAGTCGTTTTTTTCGTTGTCCAAACGTCAGTAATATAACATTTTGGGTCTTATCCTTACATCATGCAAATTATGAGGATATATCGATATTTATCACCTAATATATATCGATACTGTATAAAACTCGATTTGATATATATCGATATAATTTTTTCCCTTGCCCATCCCTACGGCAGGCATATGTGTAGAGACAGTTCTGATATTGCCCCGATGATCACTGTACACCCTAGATTGCCCCTGCAGCAGGCAAGTGAGTAACCGCCGTAGCAAAACAATAATAATATTATAATGTTTGCTTGAAACGCATTCTCACAAACATGCCATTATATTAGTACATCATCATCATTACAGCCCTTCACAAGTCCACTGCTGAACATAGGCCTCCCCCAAAGAATGCCACAAAGCACGGTCCTGAGCCACCTGCATCCATCGACTTCCTGCATGTCTTACCAGGTCGTCACTCCATCTCGTGGGGGGACGCCCTACACTTCGCCTACCGGTACGAGGCTGCCACTCGAGAACCTTTCTTCCCCATCGGTTGTCGGTTCTTCGAGCTATATGGCCGGCCCACTGCCACTTCAGCTTACTAATCCGTTGGGCTATGTCGGTCACTCTGGTTCTACTGCGGATATCCTCATTCCTAAGTTTATCACGCAGAGAAACTCCGAGCATAGCCCTCTCCATAGCTCGCTGAGCGACCTTGAGCTTCCTCATACGGCCAGCAGTGAAGGACCACGTCTCAGTTCCGTAAGTCATCACTGGCAACACGCACTGGTTGTACAATTTCGTTTTAAGGTTTTGAGGTATGTCTGACGAGAAGATGTGTCGTAGCTTCCCGAACGCTGCCCAGCCGAGTTGAATCCGTCGATTGACCTCTCGGTCGAAGTTGGACTTACCTAGTCGGACTATTTGTCCCAGGTAAACATACTCGTCAACAACTTCGAGCTTAGTGCTCCCAACAACTACCGGCATAGGTGTGACATGGACATTAAACATGATCTTTGTTTTGTCCATGTTCATCTTAAGACCTATCCGTTGGGAAACACTATTGAGGTCATTGAGCATAGTGCTTAGGTCCTCCAGCGATTCTGCCATAAGGACTATATCGTCGGCAAATCGAAGGTGAGTGATGTACTCGCCATTGATGTTGATACCGTATCCTTTCCAGTCCAGAAGCTTGAAAACGTCTTCCAATGCAGCGGTGAAGAGTTTCGGGGATATGACGTCACCCTGTCTTACACCTCTCTGCAATTGGATAGGTTTCGTATTCTGGTTCTGTACTCGGATAGCCATCGTAGCCCTACTGTACAAGCACTTCAACACTTCGATATACCGACAGTCAACTTGGCACCGCTGAAGGGACTGCAGCACCGCCCAAATTTCGACGGAATCAAAGGCTTTCTCATAGTCCACATACGCCAGACATAGTGGCAAATTGTACTCTTCGGACTTCTGTACAACTTGCCGAAGGGTATGTATGTGGTCTATGGTGCTAAACCCCTTTCGGAAACCGGCTTGTTCGGGAGGATATTAGTACATACTTACATAATACTCGTAGGTCACTGCAGTCGAGCGCTTTTTATTCACGACATAATTGACTTCAATGGCAAATTTTATTAGCCGTACGTGCGTGATTTACTTGTCTTACTTCACATTTTCTCAAATCGAGTAATAGCCGTCAAATTATGTGTTTTTAATTGATACATTAACGAAATTAATTAAATGTATAAAATGTTATGTTGATTTTATGTGAGGCATTTAAAAATGATCTTATGACTTCCCGTTAATATCTACGTGTAGTTTGATGTGCTCTACATAAATAGCAATCGCGCTCTTTTAAAATAAAAGCTATTGGAATTGTAATGCGTCGTAGCTATGGCTAACTTTAACACTTTCCTGGACTGTCATAATAATTTATGGCATTTTCGAGAATAAAATGCGGTGAGTCATAAACAACGCGGCACATTATCGCAGTTTGAACGGCAGTGATAACCAACCAAACTTTCAATTAGCCTTTCTACGTTGTAATTTTCTTTCGCCAGTAAATTCCAGCGATACCTGTCACTGTGTAATTACAATCAGTGAAACAATTACATTCTTGAAATAAACTACGCTGTGGCAACCCTAACTCGACTATAAATTCAATGGAAACTTCATTTGATAATTGGCCGTTTATGATTTGGCACTAACAAACGACTCGATTATTTATGTCGTTATCGCTCGATTAGTCGATAACTACGTGTTAAGAGTTTCGCATATGATACTAGTAGCGAAAGTTGTACAGGACTAGTCTCGCGGCTGTGTTGCTTCCACTCGATTTAGACATCCGGAGCGGATCTGAACATGGTATACACGATCAGCAAGCCTATTCGCTAACTTTGTTTACATCAAAAGATAGTATCTTTGTAGTACATTGCTTCGCTGGGCGCACGCTAATACACGATAATAACGTAGATATAAAATATGAAGGATTTTTTGTTTGGGACTCGTAAAATCCATTCTTAGTGAACGTCCTATATTGCGAAATGAGTAACTATACTAAATTTCAATAAGTAATACATATTATATTAAATTAGATTGTTTAGTGCGATGGCCAAGTCAATCTATTTATTTAAAATGTAAAAGATTTTTAATATTGATGTGGTCACTATAAGATGTTGTTAGGTTAGCTAATTACGTAATAACTTGAGACAGAAGGACCCTTAAGTAGGGACTAAATAAATTAACCGACTTGGTATTACATGGATCTCACAACTTTTTACGGGAGAACTGAGTTGCGAGACTTGGTTTTTTTTACAAGTTATGTTTTTGATGGCATAATAATTCTTCTGTCCGTGTACTGAACTTATCATGTTACTGAACTTCTAAACGGTTGGGACTTTTGATGAAATTTTGTGTGCGTTTATATTCACAATTGGTGTTACTTAAAAGGTAAATAAAATATAACAATTGACGTAGTTATCGAGATAAAGAAATCAACCGTGCGAAGCCGGGGCGGATCGCTAGTATTACAATAAAAGGTTATCGTGTATTCCTACTATAATATTATTAATGCAAATGTGTGTTTGTTGTTTTGTCCTCCTTTCATGAAGCAACGGGATCGATATGATTTTTTGCATAGATGTAGTCTATTGGATTTTTATCCCGAAAAATGCACGATTCCTGTAGGGTACATCTGGAGCGTAATTCCCTAGTTTACATGTTTATGTGTACTTGGGTCTTGGAATAACGCTACAATTGTGAATTTTCGAAATGCTGTCGTTTTCCGACCTCCACCCGGGCGAGGTTGTGGGTAAAAGCTAGTATTAATAATATTATTAACACTAGAACGTGTTATGATGTCAGTCCTGTATCATTACCTGTATTAAGAAACTAAAGGGTAGTCTATTGTATTACATGTGCCGACAGATTCACCAAATCTTTGGTTGCTACAAAGTACCAGTACATCCAATGCTTATGTTTCGGTTTTGAGGAAGGATGAGATAGCAGTATAATAACAGGCTGTAAGGCATTCCATCTTATGGCCGGTTCACATTGCCTTAGTATTAAGACAAGTTTGTGGAGTACATTGGTACTGGACACGTGTAAACAGCTTTTAGTGATCACTACTAGTCGCATTAGTACGATTCTACTAAAATTTTTTTTATAGGATTAGTGTGACAAACGAGCACACAGTCCACCTGATGGTAAGTGGTTGCTGTGGCCCATTGATATCTATATCTATCTTCGATTATGAATCAAAATGCAGATGCGTTGTCACCCGTGAGGACTAAGGTGGAATGCCTCGTTTCCAGTAAAAAGGGTCTCCGGTTCTCTACACTCACCATACGAAACACAGCCGACCCATTCGTGCTACAACCATAATATAGCTGCAGCATGGCTCTACCACGTATAAAAAGAATTACTTTTTATTTTTGTTTGACACTATTGCGGCATCAGACCTTCGCGAGTCACTGTTATCACTACTCGCTATAGTGTAAACTGTAAACGGCCAATTTAATAATAACTTTAGTGAAGTGTCTACTTTAGTGAATTCTGTTTGTTTCATCCCATTCCATCCCACCCTTTACTAGGGTGTTTAAGACTCCTTTTCTACCTATAAGACTGCTTGCTTGCACTGCTGCGCTCCGAGTCCCTATATTCTTCACGAGTATAGGGAGCCAGTACAAAACCGTGAAGCATTCCATTCCTTAGAGATGTGTCTGAAGCCTTTCTTGTTTGAAGACGGCTGCAGGTCTCCATAGACTGCCGTAGCCACTTACCATGGAGTGGACTGTAAGTTCGTTTGCCACTTAATTTTATATATAAAAATCAATTAGTTAAGTTATACTAGTTAAAAAAAGTTGTTTGTCTATCATAGCGACGAAATGGCACTACAGAAGTATGTGTCAAACGTCTACTAGAAAGGCACCAAAACTACTAATCACTCGCATTCAATTGCTCTCTTATTGCACTAAAGTAATGTAATTCGCCCTTTAGTTTTCAGGAGTAACAAGTCATCTGTGGTCTTCGTCTTTCGAATTTGGTTGCAGGTGTTAATCAGCTACAGTAGCAATTAAAAATTGAACTAGTAGCTTATTAAATTTTACCCACAATTACAGATAAACCATCGTTGATATTACGAAATAATCTATAAAAATAAACATAAAATTATGGAATAAACTGCTTTCTTAGTAACAAATACAATAGCTAATGATTTTTATCCCCTATTGAGGAACGGGTGTTGTTAATGTAAATAAAATACACTCATCCAACACGACGACGTTGTTTTTAAGTAATAAAAAGTACCAGTTACTAGCAGTGGTTACACTGACGCTGACGCTCACGCTCACGATGCAATTTGAAGTGTCACGAGCACACAATCATACAATGAGTCATCAGAGCATCGATGAATACTTGATAGTAGCAGGTGTGCCGGAGTTAGTTAAGCGCAAATATAACATAATACAGTTACACATGATGTAATGTCTTGGAAATAGTGATGTGACGCGTCATTTGGACCAAAATGATTCGTTATTTTTTTCGCAAGCATTAAATAAAGATGTTAGATTCAATGTGAAATAACTAAATTGAAGATACCCTAAACTAAGGGTCCAGTACCAGTCAACCCTGGGATGAATAGGGAAATCAAAGTCGCAGCGGTGTTTAAATATGTTTTAAATAAGAACACATTTTTAAAACATATTGAGTGAAACTAACTTTGCTGATTTTAATTTTAAATTATTTGTAATTTTCGTTTTTTTTTTCCACCCTCCACACACTCCACCTGATAGTAAGTGGATGCTGTGGTCCATAGACATCCACGAATAAGAATCAAAATGCAGATGCGTTGTCACGCCTGAAGACTAATATGGAATGCTTTGTTTCCCACAAAATGGATATCCGGTTTTCTACATACTATAAGAAAGACAGCTGCATCAAGCTTGCTATATTGCGCTGGTATTCTGTGAGATCGTGGTATTTGTAGGTCGAGCCAACCCATTTACTATGCTACACAATAATATAGCTGCAACGTGAATTCTGATTGATGTTGGATCGGACTAAAGATTGATATTAACAACTAAAGGTAGCCCGGGTTATCCCTCGTCAAACTGTAGTATTTTTTATGTTACAGTAAAAAAAGATTAATTAAAATCTGGAGCTTACCAGTCTATAGCGAATCTGAGCAGACCAGCCCCCAACAATCAACATCTGTTCACAAGTATGCCGCATGCGGCAGTCATCGCCGTCCTCTATTATATGAAAGCGAAGAAAACCCGTCACACGAAGCCGTCGTAAGCAGAAATCTTAAGCATACCCAATCCCATCACACAATGAGATGTGACTGTGAAAATAAGACGGATTATTGAAGACATTTATATTTTCCCATGGGATCACTTACAATTCTCTTTATATAACTTTCAATATAGCTACACATAATGTTTAAAGATACGTTTTAATAGTAAGCATATTATGTAATAGTTACGTCACGAATTCACATAAATAATAAGACCATCCAACCGTCCAACACTATAATAACCCTTATATCATAAGGCACAGTAAGGACCTTGAAGCAGAAACGTCCGGACGTTTGTCTACAAACAACAGCTGGCGCCCACATGCCAGCGTATCATAATATTGAACGTGCTACCTTGTATCTATCGGATGGTTCTTTTTTATTTTATTTTTTAATATTCACATTTACAAGTGTGACGCATGCGGTTCAATTTTTTATTATTATTTAAAAAAAAATTGGTGTGGATGCTTGTCATTTAAAGCCATGTCTTCATTTCATTCGGTTCATCAAGTTTAAGTACAGAATTAAATATATTGTAAGATTTTAATAATTTTTCATTGTTGCTTGCCGATTTCTTACTACACGTTTTTATCAGTTGTATCACTTTTTTTAATTTTTATTTAGGTAATTTTTTGTCATAATTCTTTATAATCATTTTTGGCGAGTGCTCGTGCGATTCAGTAAGGGCATCGGCAGAATATTAGCGCCGTGGTTATCCCACTACGGCGTACCTAATGCTGAGACATAACATTGTTGCATAATTTGCAATAATAAAAATTATAATATATAAAAACGTGTAAATATGAACTTACCACTTAGTACTATCAAATAAATTACTTTCTTTTAATATTGTTTCCGATTTTTGATGCTTTGTGACCACCCTAGCACACATTTTCTACATGCAAGCCAATCTCACTAAAACTTATCTTTAAATACTACGGCTTATAAAACCTTAAACTTTACATTGTAAACAAGTTTGTTTAGATCGAGCGAGTGCTTGTGTTTATGTTTTGTTTTGCGACGCTATTACATATTATGTTCGTGTGTGATTGATACCGACTGACAGTAATCGGATGTGATCGCAATAGTCTCAATCGTTAGGAGACATAAGTATAAAATAAAAGCTGATTCGTAATACAATTAAAAAGTTACAGCATGTAATGTTTTTATCTTATATTATACAACCTAGATGATGGGTCTTCTTTTCTGCCTTAGTCTGTGCGTGCTCTGCTGCGTTGTGGCCTTCAGTATAGAAAGCTAGTGTAATTACGAGTACATTCTTCAGTGGTGACAATGTATTTATATCCTTCTGTATTTGAAGTTGTCTGCAGGTCTCCATGGGCTGTAGGAGCCACTTACCACAAGGTATATGTTTTGAGGACTATAAGTTACTTTGTCACTACAGTTTAAAAAAAATATTTTTATTGGAATAGGGTGACAAACTAGCACACAGTCCACCTGATGGTAAGTGGTTGCTGTGACCCATAGACATCTACATTTATCCTCGTTTGCGAATCAAAATACAGATGCGTTTTCACCCGTGAGGACTAACTTGGAATGCCTCTTTTCCACTAAAAAGGGTCTCCGGTTCTCTACACTCACCATAGGAAATACAGCAGTGTTAAACTCCTATTTTACGCTGGTATTCTGTGAGAGCGTGGTCCTTCCCCAATCGAGCCGACCCATTCGTGCTACAACTATACTACTAATATAGCTGCAGCATGGCTCTACCACGTATAATAAAAAACATACTTAAGTACCATCGTTGGGTACATGGCTCTTCTCATTTCTTAGAGGGTTATGGTGTAGTTTGTAGCGCTGCTCCAGATCGTATTTCGCGGGCAGACTTCCTCACGATGATTTGCTTCACACCCGATTACGTGGGCGCCAACGTAAGGTGTTTAGCGGGTGAAGTCCTCAAAACGTTATATTTCTCAGACATGCAGATTTTTTTACTATGATTTGCTGCACCGCCGAGTACGTGAGCGCCAACGTAAGCATTATAAGTACTCAAGTCATATTAAACCTAAACGAGTTGATAACCTGCATACCTCTCCGCCAACTTGTTTTACCTTTAACAAACCGATGTTTTAACGGTATTAGAAATGCAAAGAATTAAGTCCGGGCTTACTATTAAGAGAACGGTTACTAATCTATACAAATAAATAAAATTGAAGTGTCTGTTTGTGATATCAAAATAACATATTTTTACTAAATACATACTTATGAAAGTATATACGGTACTTATAACAAAAAAAAAACAATGTTCAAAATTTTTGTCTGTCTATGTATCTCTCTGTTTGTTCCGTAACTTAGGCTACTTTTCTTTTAGAAAAATAATTAGGGTACCCCGCAAGAAATTAAAATCCATTAAAACTAATTGTAAAAAAACATGCGTAAGTGTCGTGGTAAACTCGGTTGGAACGAAGTTCCTTTCGTAGTATATTATTATTGATAAACATGTTATATTATTGATTTACAACTAAAAATAAATTAATTACTAGCATCTATTAAAATGAAGCGTAAAACAATATTTCTTTCATGGCAAGATGAGGAAAAGTGCGGTCGAGATGGATATTATGCCATCTCGCTTCCTTATAGCCGCCAAGGCCGTCTACAGTACCTCAGAAGGGGTCGTGACGGAAAAAATATTACAATTTTTGTCGCCCAGCCACCATCCGCCAAATCCGTACCGTCCGTAAAGAACTTCGTTTAAAAATTCCACGCGGACGTAGTCGCGAAAAACAGCTAGTTCGAAATGTATCTTTAAGTCTTGCGTACTTCCGCCAACTTGCTTTGCATTAATCAAACCAGTTTTTAAAGTATATGAAATAATCATCAGAAATACAAAGTACTAAATCTGCTCACTAGAAAGTGCATTGCACTATAGTGTTCCTATGAAGGATCGCTAACAGCGGACTCGCTAAGCAAGTATACAGGAATATAAATGCGTTGCCTTGTTTAATGCGTTTTTATTAGCCATTTATTTCCTTAATAATATTAAATTACATTTTATTATGGTGATATTGCGAGGTGCATTTGTAACCACGAATGATTGAGAATGTCTGCTTTCATTCCAAATGAACGCATACTGTAGTGGCGGTGTAAGAATATGGACTGTACCATAATATCTCATGGGTGTTGTAACAGACGATAGAGGGAAACTGAAACAGGAGATGGGCACACTCAATAATAATTTTTAAAAACTGCAGTTCCCTATAAGACATTGTCTATATACATGGTTATTTTGTAACGACTGGCTAAATTTGCAGAGAAGGTTCAGAATAAGTAATATAGGCAAATGGTGCAGAAAAATTAACTTTGAAAAGTCTCAAACATTGTGTCCTTTTTATCTGTTAAATTAAAAATACGTAGTAATGCATTATTTTAACTGATTTTACTGCTCACGCACACGTTCGTAAGGGTCGATCGGTAGGCAAAAACCTCGTTGCCCATAAATCACATTCAATTTGGGATAATTTCAAATAAAAGTAGAAGCCTTATTTACTCGTATTTTCAAATACTGAAATAACAATATATCATTGTTTATATTATATTTGAACTTAAGTTTAAAATTTGGCTACTCTTTGAAAAATAACCCTGTATAGGGAAGGTCTATGTTCACGAGCAGTCTTTGGATGGGTATATGAACGAATTAATGAGTGAATAAAAACAGACTGAATGGTAGAGGAGCAACATCAAAGGTGCAAGACATCGTCAATTCACCTGCCAAGCGTGGCGTTTATGGCAAATTCATTATACTACGAGGAGTAAAGGAAGGAGTTCATTTTTTTTTGCTGTTGTTAGATTTGTTAAAAAAAAAATAACTAGCAATGCTATTCATATTACTTATATTCCCTTGTAACCACTCCTGCACGGCTAGCATGAGCTGGGGACAAAAAATTTATACCCCGATTATATCCACTGACAAGAGATCAAATTATCTTGTACCTACACCAAAGCATGGCAACGGGCTGGAAATATATCACCGTTTGACATAACGAGTAGACATATATCCCCCTTCCGTAGCACGGGGCCAAATGAAAGATAAAAAATTATGCTTTTTTGACTTTTGAAAGGGACAATTCTAGTTCATTGGACGTGGGTTTAAGTTTATTTTCATACAAAAATGTATCTAAGTCTATCTCCCATTTTATCTACTGTGGATATTATATCCACCGGTGTGCCCATGCTCAAAGGGTGGATAAAACTAAGCGAGGGTATAAGTATTTTCTCCTTTCCCCGGGGGTAAAATTGTCTCCTGGCCATGCTAGCCCTGCTCATAAGCTTAACATAATATGTACTTGTGTTAGGAACGGTTCACGACAGTAATCGAATTGCGGATTCGAACCCACGACCTTTTGAGTTCGCGGTCTGCACCCTGCCTAATTAGACTGCTGTCCGTTCTTTAAATACTTAATATAATTTTTCTAATTCTATTGTACGACAATAACTGTCTTGGTGACTAAATACCTTTCGATTCACTTGACCTAGAATGTTTAGATGTAGCATGACATCAATTATACCATGAATTCTGGTAGTCGATGCTTTTTATTTGATCAAAGTAGTTAATGCATATTTTACTTTCATTGATCTAATTTATTTAATTTAGTTTTATTGCGATATTGAATAGCATTGGAATGAAGATTTAAAGTAATTCTTACGCGGATCTAGCGAATACATTTTTAACATCTTTAAGATAAATTTTTATCATGACGACATTCCGTTCGTACTTTTTGTTTTCACACACGTTTTCATGTAATATTTATTATTACATGTTGTTTACACATACACATTACAACCCGCGGGGGAGCCGCTTAACCGGACTCCAACCAGCTGTATACGGTGTCGAAAATACAAAAAGACACATTAGGTGATTTAAATGAGAAACAATTATTGGGTGTCTTTGTGCTCCAGCGATATTTTTTTTAAATTATTACAGTAAAATTGTTACTGGCTATCAATAATGTTTAAAAACTAAGTTTATGCTTTTTATTATATCTCGCTTTTTCTAAAATTAATCGCGCAGCGCCGCACTTCATGTTACATTATAAATTAAAAATTTTTGCCGGAAGAAAAGCACTTAACTAGCACTTAGCCCAATTCATGGTAAATAGATGCTGTTGCCCATAGACATCCACATCGATACTGTTAACATATTACCTACGACCCCTGAAGGTTGTCGTCACCTACCGTACGACATATCAATTCGTTAACAATAGCATAAGAACACCTTATTATACGTTATCAGTATAACATAACTTCAAGATAATAAAGTTGTTAGAGGATGCAGATTCGCTGTCGTTGCCCGTACCTGGTAGATTATAATAAATCCGGTGTCTCGCGGTCGTCTAATAGGTTAATGCAAAGCACATAAAATAAATAGACCTCATTATAACGGCTAAAAATGGCGAAAATTAAGTGAACGCTGCTTTCCAAAATCGGCGCGCGGCGGCACCGGGCCCCGTACTAAGCACCGTTATAGTACACGCCTATTGACAGCGCTTGGGAACTGGTCAGCAGTGGCGAGCGAGTTACGTGACATCTTAACTCCTCAAAAACTACCCATTACTGATATGACTTCGTTTTAATTGTATGTATATTTTCTTCACGCTATCTCACCAGGCGTCTTAAACTATGTTTTGATACTTTAATGGTATTTAATTTGTCACTTAATGTTATTACAGTAATGAATTCACAGTTTCCAGCAGGCAATACTATTTTTAACCGACTTTAAAAGGGAGGAGGTGCTCAATTCTACTGTATGTTTTTTATGTGTGTTACTTCATAACTTTTGTCTAGGGGAACCGATTTAAATAATTCTTATTTTATTTGAAAGCTGGTTCTTCTCATGTAGTCTCATATAAATAGAATAGAATAGAATGATTTTTATTCAATATGGATTATTACATAATACTTATTGAAAGTCATTATTTTATTTACCACTGGTTCGGAAAATACCTCTGTCCTGGGAAGAACCAGCAAGAACCCCAGCGGGACTTTTTTTTTAAACATAATTTCACTTAACAATAATTTTGTTTATACAATTTTAAATGAATTTTCATAGAACCAGCATGGTGGCGATCACCTTATTGCCAGGGGTTATTTTCATAACCCTTTTTGTACAGTTTTTCTTTAATAAAACTTTTAAACTTGTTTATCGACAAACTTTGAACATGTTCTGGGATTCTGTTGTAAAAGCGTATGCATTGCCCCATAAATGAATTACTAATTCTGTGGAGTCTTGTAAGTGGCATTACAAGCTTATGTTTGTTCCTAGTGTTTAAGTTATGAACATCCTTATTCTTATTAAAGCTATTTATGTTTTTATGTACATACATTACATTTTCATAAATATATTGCGATGCCAAAGTTAATATGTTTATTTCTTTAAATTTTTCTCTAAGGGACTCTTTACAATTTAGATTATAAATCGCCCTTACGGCTCTCTTTTGCAAATAATTATAGCTTCAATATCAGTCGCATTACCCCATAGCAAAATTCCATAAGACATTACGCTATGAAAGTAACTAAAATACACTAACCTAGCTGTCTCAATATCTGTGAGACTTCTAACCTTTCTTACTTCATATGCTGCAGAACTAAGTCTGCTTGCTAATTTAGATATATGGGGGCCCCATTGAAGTTTCGCGTCAATAGTAATACCGAGAAAAACAGTGGTATCCACAAGACTCAACTCCTCCCCATTTAAGAGCACATTGGTTTTCGAATGTTTTACATTAGGTATTGTAAATTTAATACATTTTGTCTTATTGCCGTTTAAGAGCAAATTGTTGGCGTTAAACCAATGTACTAGTTTCGATAGAGGATTATTTACATTGTCATATTTAATTGACTGCCGTTTCAGTTTGAAAATTAAAGAGGTATCGTCAGCAAATAATACTATATCGTGATTGTCCCCTACAAGATAAGGTAAGTCATTAATATAGATTAAGAACAGGAATGGGCCAAGAATCGAGCCCTGAGGAACGCCCATTGATACTATCGATCCGGAGGAACATTTACCATTAATGACGACTTTTTGAGTTCTGTTACTTAAATATGAAGTAATAAGTTTAAGCGCCAAATTTTTTACACCGTAATGTTGTAGTTTCCTGATTAATGTATCATGATGAACACAATCGAAAGCCTTGGAAAGGTCACAGAAAATACCTAAGGCATCTTGTGAATTCTCCCAAGCATTAAAAATATATTTCATAAGCTCACCGGCGTCAGACATCGAGCGACCCCTTGTAAATTTGATCAAGGTCTGACCAGTAATGATTTCTTATATTTACGCGAACACTACACATTGAATAAAACTACTTTTACGGATTCTATCGCCTTTAATTAACTTGTTTTTATTGACTACCGACGTTTCGGGTACTTTACAGCACCCATGGTCATGGGAGACTGAGGTGATTGACGTCCAGTTATCAGAGTTAACCCGGAGTACCTTCAGCTCTTTTAATTATTAATTTTTGTCCGATCTACGCAGAACAGTGACCATGGGTGCTGTAAAGTACCCGAAACGTCGGGAATCAATAAAAAACAAGTTAATTAAACGCGATAGAATCCGTAAAAGTAGTTTTATTCAATGTCTGACCAGTAGTTTTTTAGTTATTCTTAATAATTTATATTAAAGCCGGTTGTACAAAAATTTTATTTTACTACTTGTAGTGCAATGGATATAGTAACTTAAATAGTCATACTTAAATAGTTAGATTTTCTATTTTTTTTTAAAATGAAACTGAAGTGTCAAATGAGCTTACATACAGTCCACCCGATAGTAAGCGGCTACTGCATCCCATGGATCTCTGCAGTCAACTTTAAACAAAAAAGGCCACACATGCCTTGTTAACAAACGTGGACGGACTGTAAATACTGGCTCTTTAAACTTTTCTGACGGTTTCCTAGAAAGAGAACGATTCATATCACCTAGAGATTTTTTTATAGCCTTGGGTGATAAACGAGCACACATTCCACCTGATGGGAAGTGGATACTGTGGCCCATAGACATTTACATTTATCCTCAAGTATAAATTTCTATAGAAAATCTAATATTTAAAAATTATTTTCATATCTAATCACAAAGTAATATAAAACGTTTCATGCTTATAATAACGTATGTACATTTCTAGTAATTAATGTGTGATGAATCACTCTGCATTTGTTGTATTTGTGCGCATTAATGATGTGTCATGAGACCGGTTGTCGGTCTGTCGAGTGGAAAACGTCAGTGAAAGTCAAACGTCGATGAATGAGCCGCGGTAATCATTTTCTCCGTGCGCTTTTTGTGCAGAGAGTGTCGTGGAACTAAATCGGAAATATTGGTATTTAAATGTATTCGGTTTGTGTTTGAATTTGTCACTTCATGAAGGTGATCGATCATAGATTTGTTTAATCGTCACCAAGGTGTAAATTTGCCGAATTTCATTACTTAAATTAAGGAAAATTTTCTCGCGAATCTGAACCAATTAGTTCTGTGCCCTAAACTAACCTAATATTTATTATATGTGGCTGTTAAATAATAATGTTTTCGTTTTACTTTCTTCGTAAATTTCCACGGCTCAGTAACGTTTGGCTGCGGGCCCGTACGGTATTACTATTTGTATATGCCCTAAATATATTAATTTTAAGTCTGAATGTTTGTTCATGTGTAATTTATTACATAAATATCTGACCGCTCGTTCCCATTACAAACAGGGTAAGCAGAGGCTACGGAACTACCATTTGGAATTTTGCCGTGATTCTGACACACCCGTTTCACATCCATGTATCTAAGTAGGTATTCAGAGACAATCTCGACTAAATACTCAAGTTCATAATGTCAGAATTGGAGTCTAGACCATAAAGTTATTTTACACGTTGGGATGTTTGAGATTAAACTCCGGATAATCTTTAAATTCTTAATTTCTTCTTAATTTGTTCTCCTACCTTCAATATACAATATAAGTACCTACAGCCTGTTATTATACCGGAGTAGTTTTTTTATAGGATAAGAGTGACAAACGAGCACACAGTCCACCTGATGATAACTGAATACTGTGGCTCCTAGTTAGGTATATACTAGGATGCTAGAATAGATAGCTTCGATAAGACGAAAGAGAATAGCATCCTAGGTGCAGCGAGTGCGAGGCATATTCAATTATCATCTACAACTGATTGCTAGACGCCTCGTTAGAGATGCCTTTTAATAGATATTGGGCCAGTAAGCACATTCATTTTCATGATCATCATCATCATCATCATCATTAAGGCCGTCACAATTCCGCAGTTAAACAAAGGCCTCTGCCAAAGGATGGCACAAAGCACGATCCTAAGTTACCTGCATCACACCTCTTACTGGAGAAACTTTCTTCCCCATCACGATAAGAGTGCCTGTTGTACATATTATATTTGGAACTGTATTTCTACATTCATACTGTATTTCGATATACAATAAAGAATAAATAACCAAATAAAATAAATATTAGAAAAGGAATTAATAATAAAAAGATCTATCACGGACAGTAAGATTCTGTTTATTCTGTACAAAATATATTTAATATGTACACTTTGTGTTTAGGGGCCACAGCAACCACTTTGGTTCTCGATTACCAATCAAAATGCAGATGCGTTGTCACCCGTTGGAACTAAGATGGAATGCCTCGTTCCCAGTAAAATGGGTCTCCGGCTCTCTACACTCACCATACGAAACACAACAGCGTTGAGTTTTTGTTAAGATTAAATATGTAATTTATTGTGAATTAATTGTAGACATTTACATTTTCTACTTACACAAACATTTTGACGTTCTCATTGTCACAATGTTTTGTTTTATGATATTTAAACGGTGTCACTGTTACACAATGCATCGCTGCTAACATTCACTCATAATTATATGGTTCATTGAGCGTTTAGTTTTTGTATTAGGCACATTTAATTTTCTATGATGATTTTTTATACAAGTGAAGGTGACAAACGACGAAGTTCATCTTATGTTAAGTATGGCCCATAGACACATCTACTCTCGATTATCACCCCCTATGACTGATTGGAATTCCGCGTTTGTGCGTGTGTGTATGTGTACGTAAAGCCATGTATGCCTTACTGTACTGTTTTTGAGTGGATCGTCATCATGAAATTTCATAAAGGCTTTGCCTGTGAAGTAAAATAACCATTATTTTTTTACGCCAAAATCGTAGCAGAAACTCAAAGGCAGGATCGCCTTTACTTTCTTATTACGGGATCAATTTGAGTCCGAACCTCGATACCCGATACTACTGACATTGTTAATTGCAATTTATCGTGCCGATTTTGCACGTGCTTACGAAATTTAAGTAATCCCATGATGTGTGAGCGACCGTTTCGCTTATGAACGTTCTAGTGAGCAGCAGAGTTTATACGCTTAAGTCAGTTTGCCCTATGATAGTTTTTATAATGTGATAAAGGTAGGAAAGTGAATAATCTCACCATATCGAGCACAGGCGCAAAGTAGCGAGCCTTTCAGTGTTTTACAGGATACATTTTGGAGAGTGTGCGTTGGAATTTTATGACTTAATTCCTCTCATTCCATTCCATTATCAGACCACCTGAAGCTCGGCTAGCCCTTACCCCTTTTTGCCCACATACCACTCATTCGAACCAAATGATTTTCTTCGACGTTCATTCGTCGTTCGTATGTACAGCAAAGGAGTGGAATAATTTGCCAACATTTGGCTTTCCATTCGATTATAATGTGGGTAGTTCTAGACAAGAGTGAATAGGTTTTTGTTAAGCTAAGTCGAAGCACTTACCTTCAGGTGAGATACTAGTAAGCTTAAAAATCGGGCGCTGCAAGGGAACAATGGTGATTCGGACAAGGTCTGTGAAATATTCCGCAAATAGGCGAAATAGCAGCGGTAAATCTTCAGCTCGCAACTACAATGGAGCTAACGAGCCAGCAGTGTTCGGCCAATTAGTATACGGTTTTTGTGCATACAAGGCTTTGTTTAACGCTTGTATAGTTTATATATGTTTGGATTTTTGTACTTATACGGTAAGTGCACTAAGATCTTAGTCGCTTCTTCGTCACCATCATCAACATCGTTACTGTCTATCACAAGTCTGTTGATTGATATAGGCTCTCATTAATTTGAACTCTCATAGACGCGTTACTATGCCCTAACCCTTTCAATCATCTAGTGTAGGATCACTCTACTCTACGTTTGACGGAAACTGCCATTCGAAAATATTTTTATATGCAAATATTTCCATTGAATGTAGGTCTCAATTATATGTATGACTAGCTGTGCCCGCGGCGTAGCTCGCGTATACAGGTTTTACATAAAGAATTTGTCGTTTAGGTAAGAGAATATTAAACGATTTATATCATTACTGTATCAATAAGTGGTAACAAAATAAATCATTATCATCAAAGTTCTAAGTCGTTTATGATAGAGCTTCTGTGTAAACGACGTTAGAAGTAGGCTTAGCCGGGGTGTACACAAAAAGGTTACGGGGGCTACTAACGCGGGAAAAAGCAACATAGAGTTGGCCATGTGCAAAACAGTCAGTACTGAGGTACACTCCTACAACGTGTAAAGTTTGACCTTGCGCTTTATTTACGGTCATCGCATAACACACGGTCACTGTAACTGGGAACTGAACGCGCTTAAAACTGAAAGGAAAGTTACTTCTTTATAGAGGGTTTTTGGGCAGTGCTGCCAGATAAAAAAAAAACTCATTCAGCTCTAGGACAACACAAAAAGCGCTAGATTTCATGAAAACAGCGCTTTAAAAAAGCCCTAGATTTCGCGCTAAATTAACTACAAACAAAGTTTGTGTTTTTTTATATAATCATAATAAAGAAAACAACATTAAGTTTTTTTTCTGACAATATTTTTTTGATGTATCAATACTTTGCAGGGGATCGACTTATAATTATGGCAATTGCTGTCAACAGTAGTTAGTACTGTACGAACAATAAAAATGTCATTAATGTTTTAAAGTGCAATGTATTTCGCAACTTAGTTTCAGATGTCAGCATCTGATTGCGGTTGCTACACAGTTTCTTTGTGTTATAACTTCTAAGTAACTTTTAACTTAGCTGTGCTCTAAGCAACTGACTGAAACTGAATAAAGCAAAATAAATGCGTTGCCAAAACCATGAACGAAAACTTTAATAAAGGGGATTTCCCCGCTTATAGTCGTCGGTAAAAAAATCAAGTTGATCATCCTAAAAGGGAAGCCAGGAGATCCATAGCACAGGGTATCCTAGTTTGGACTCGTCTCCCATGCTCTTTGTTTTGTGGAAAAAATATGTTTGAAAAAGATAAACTGCAATGTACTATTTGTGGGAAAAAATAATAAAGGTCATTATTATTATTATCGGTAATGTGGACTAACAGTGCTGCTATAAGAGTTAATAACCCGCTAGTCGCTAAAATATTGAAATGTGTGCTAAATACACCAAAAAGCGCTGGATTAAGCGCTAGGTGCTAAAATTTCGAAATGCGCGCTATACATTCCAAAAAAGCGCTAAATCTAGTTCCCAAAGCGCTAAGATGGCAGTACTGATTTTGCGTATATTATAAATACAATATCACGACATTTCGTTGCAAAATTTTTATTTTTGGTCGGGTTCCGTTGTATGGCTTCGATGGATACAAATTTCTTCAGTAAGTCTCAATACGATTCATCGGCGAAAAATCTCAACACAGCAATTCAGAAAAGTTTGTAATTTGTACAACTCCATCTATTACGTCCTTTGTGTGAGAAAACATCCTTTTTAAATCTCTTTTTGTGTTTTAAGTATAAATATATTAATTATTATGGAACGTTTTTTTTACACACAAATCTTTTTATTACTATTTCTGAGATCTGAGATTTTATGGCGCCATTGAACAAATACGAACCTACATTTCAAAATAATAATCATTACTTTCGATAGAATTAACCAATTTTAATAAAACAAAGATGAAATGTAACTCGAAGATACGCTTTATGATTTTCTTAACGATTTCTTTGAAAATAAAAGATGTTTACTTTAGACGTGATGCGTTCATATAATAACAGACAAATAGACAGACAGACAATTCTAAAAATTATAAAATATTCTTATTTAATTATTTTCAGTTCCCCATAATGATTTTAGCCACAAAAATATATATACAATGTACAGAAAGAGACACAACATGTTATCATCATTTTTATTATATGTATATATTTAAAGAGAGATGGCGCTGCTAACATCAATTCTAAAAATAAAAGAGATTAATTGACGCAATTGATACATTATATAAAACGTAAGAGAACTTATAAATCAGTGCCTGCACAATAAGCAAAAAATAAAGTTTGACTCTCGCCAAAACCAACGCAATTGTTAATAGCTCTTTTAAAATTTGATTTACCACATAGAGTACTCGGCGGTAAAGAATAAATTGAGTTTGTCAACACGCAGTAGGGCAGCGAGTAATATAATAAAGATTAGCAGTAAATATAAAAACTCATCTACAGGAATAAACCACATTGCAATTACATTACATTTTCACAACACCACCATCTATCGAAGAAATGGGTTAACTATTGTGCTTCAGATTTAGTTAATAAGGCTAATATATTTTTGTATAATATATTTAATACGTTCTTTAATACTTTTGTTTACTGCGTTTTAGATATACATAATTATATCATTATTTTACATAATTTAACTATGATTTATGATATGATATATATTAGTTTAAAATGCACTTGATGACTCAAACAAAGCCACCGTTGAGCAAATTCGTACCTATACTTCCCTACCCATACTTCAGAATATTTATCATAACTTTTGATTGAATGAACTGATTTTAATGAAATAAAGACTAAATGTAACCCGAAGATACACTTTATAATTTCCTTAACAATTCTTATGATATAAATTAGTACTTTATACGTGATACGTTAACAAACAAACAGACAGACAGACAGACAGACAGAAAATTCTAAAAATGGTAGAAATGTATTTAATTACTTATATTTAGTACCCCTCAATCACTTTTATTACAAAAATATAAAATGTACAGACATCTGCTTTTTACAGTTTTATTATATGTATAGATAAAACCAACAAAAGCTTACGACTATACAATTTTAAAATTTACTATCGGCTTGGTATGAATTCCGCTTTAAAAGTGACACTACACGCGTTAGTTATCATGAAGTCTAAAAATATCGTAACTACTTTTTAACATGAATAATAAGTTTATCGTATGGTGGTAACGTAGGATCCATCACTCCATTAAGTCCCGTGCTAGTTGTAAGGTTTGACTATGTGAAACGTCGGAAAAAGCTTACAGTTTTCGATAGATGGCGGTGTACTATAACTATTTCGCTAGACGTTTAATTAGCCAGACCGGCGGCGGGCAGCAACGACACGTTACTTTAACTGACTAAATTTATCACGGCATTGTGAACGATGCTATTTAAATTAAAAAAACTTAAATGGCAATGTGCACAATGCCGTAGCCGACGACGTGTAAACGAAGAGGCAAAGGCGTAATCTTGTTAGCATAAGTAAATTATTTTGTGTGGCGAGTTTGCCGCGGCCCAAGTGAGTAGCGTGGGCTCGAGCGGGGCGGGCAGGGCACTGACCTTGACATAATTTCTATGAAGAAATTCATAATTTAAATAACGTAAACATTATCCTATTTTGTCCTATAGTTTAAATCGAGCAATTCTTTTATTAATTAAATTAAATTAAATATAATAAACACATTAACATGATGTCTTTATAGAATATATCGTTGTGCATTACGCTCAACAAATATATACGTCATATATGTACAATATACCCATATATAGAATAGAATAGAATAGAATATTTTTTATTCAATATACATTACATGTGTAATTCTTATTGAAAGTCATTTTTTACTTTACCACTGGTTCGAAAAAAACCCTTTGTCCTGGGAAGAACCAGCAAGAAACCCAGCGAGACTTTTTTTACAATATAAATGATTACAAACTATTTACAAAATTTATTTTATTAACTGCTTGGAAGCGACCACCTCATTCCCAGTGGTTATTATCAACCATGTATTCATTTATACTATAATAACCCTTTTTAACAGTTTCAGCTTAAAAAAACATTTAAACTTTGTAATAGAGAAAGCCTGTACAATTTACGGATTGTAATAGCGTATACATTGCCCCAAGAATGAATTACTGACTTTGTGGAGTCGAGAAACTGGTATCACTAGCTTATGTTTGTTCCTAGTGTTTACAGAATGTATATCACTTATTTTACTAAAACTACCTTTGTTTTTGTGAACATACATTAAATTTTCGTAAATATACTGAGACGCCAAAGTTAATATATTTATTTCTTTAAATTTATCCCTAAGAGACTCCCTCTATTTTAGATTGTAAATAGCTCTAATGGCCCTCTTCTGCAAAATAAAAATAGTTTCTGAATCAGCCGCATTTCCCCATAGCAAAATCCCAAAAGACATTATGCTATATTCTTATGCTATATGCTTTATGTATGCAACTGTTTTCTCGGAAACGGCTATAAGAAGCTACTCATAATTATTTTATGTGTTCTTAAATTCTTATTGTGAATAGTAAATATCTTATAGTTCAATAAACTATCATCAATAATTTAATTCCATAAAGTAATATTGCAAATAATGAGCCTCTTCTCATTTATGATGACCTAAGAAAGCTGTTGCATGATCTTAACACTAAATAAAAGATCGCTTTCTTTTACCACTTGTGCCATCTACAAAGTTACCATAAATAATAAGTACTAGCGCTAATACTGCGCACGCGTCTCGGACATTACATTGACTTTAGGAAGATTTGATTTTCACGCCTTTTAGTGAAAAGAAATTTAATATATTAATAATATTGAAGAGCGAGTTTGATAAACGCAGTGATGTCAGGGTGTTATATATTGTAATATAGAGATACCTATAAATAATAGCAAGGTGTGTTTACCCACTCAATTCCAATAAGCTCCGTGCGTCCTGCTTCTGTACTGTCTGTACTATGTAGGGTTGCTTTTTATATAGGAGCTTAAGTGGGTAAGTACCACCCTCTGACCTCTTATACCGTCGACCAGCAGTGCGTCCATTGCGGTCTCAGATTGCATGCTAGTTCTTAGCGGTAACAATTCATTTGTATCTAGTTTTCTTTGTTTGCATTACCAGGTGTTCATAGGTTATAGTTAGCTCTAGTTTTCTTTGTTTGCATTTGGTTACCAGGTGTTCATAGGGTATAGTTAGCTCTTACCATTAGGTGGGCCGTCAACTAGTTATTCTGGCAAGCATTCGCGTTACATACGATCATGATTATAATTTATAATAAATCAATTTTGGTAATTTTCCTTCGATCTATATCTTTTAGCTAATTAGCTTTATTGTCATTTAAAGCAAAAGTTTAGATGCCTACAGCGATTTTTAAAATTTAAACTAAAAAGAAATTGTACATTTTGTAAAAATGCTTCAATCTTGACCCTTGTCCAATTGAATAAAACTACGATTAAAGATTTTATCGCGTTTAATTTACTATTTTAACTCCCGACGTTACGGGTGTTTTACAGTAACTCATGGCCACGGGGGGGGGGGGGGGGGGGATTATGACATCGGGACGTCAAATATCTCAGACCCACGTGACTATGGGTTGCTGTAAAGCACCCGAAACGTCGGGAATTAAAATTGTAAATTAAACGCGATAAAATCCGTAAAAAATAGTTTTATTCAATTCGACAAGGGTTGACATAGAAATCATTTTTACAAAATGTACAATTTTTTTTTAGTTTAAATTTTTAAAAATCGCTGTAGGTATCTAAACTTTTGCTTTAAATGACAATAAAAGATATAGATCGATGGAAATTTACCAAAATTGATTTATTATAAATTATAATAGTAAACCGTGATAAATTTCGTAAATAGAGTATTACTCGACCCTTATCTCTCTAGTCTACGAAAAAACATGAGTGATAAAATGTTCTGGAACCACCACATTTGTTCCGGCTTGCGTGTAATACGCGGTCACGTAACCAGTATACCTTCAATTGTCGTTTAGCCTTACCATTCACAAATTACTTATAGAACAAAAAGCTATATCTACCAATATTCGCACATAATTCCTCAATTAATTTTATCTTTTGTTTACATAAATTTCTGTACGGTAATTACTCTTTGTATTTCGCTAAAGCTCCTTAATTTTTTTTAATAGAAACCTTAATTGGAGGCGTCACTACGATTTAATTTGGTGAATAAATTGTTATGCGAACATAAGATTAAATCCCTAAAAATATTACGCAGTAACCATCAATTGACTGTTATTTATTATAGCAGCGACCGTCAATATATAAATGTACTTTGTTCTTTATTCTTAGATTAATAAGACAGGCTTGATTTTTTTTGAAATATTTTTGTCTATTTGATAATTGCGATATAATTCGGCTTTTTGTATAGTGAAGAACTTAAGAACTGAACTCACATTCATTTCTTTACTTATTACAGTGGGGAAATACTGCTCAGGAAATATTATGGTGCTCTTTGCGCTGTTATTTTGTTAGAGCGTAGTACTTTAGCAGTCGGGCAGGCTCTATTACGTAGAAACAATTGTCAGTTATTATCATTATAGTTAACATACTTTCATATCAAGCCATTTTGTTAAAGTATTGTTTTTGAGTTTTTTGAGTTTAAAGAAGAAAGTGCGTATTTTCTAAACTTTCATCAGGTGTCCGCTATTCTAAAAACATGTATTTTAATTTTGTTTCATTTATCTTTTCGTTAGCACACTACCCTTATAAAACTAAAACTAAATTCATGTTTGCGGCGCTTTGTACCGTTTGAAAATATAGTTGTAAAATAAACATATATATACCTACGTGAAAGTAGTTTATTAGAGCATAAACAATATAACTCCACGTTTAACGAGTTTTGTGGCTTTTCAAGCCTTGCTCGAAATAGTGTTTCTATTTCTAACTGCAGCTTAAAGTTGCTACGTAAATGTGATAATATCATGCTAGGTGTTTGTGATATTGTAGATTTAGAACCGCATTTAAATTCGTGAAACTAAATTAAAGTTTTGGTTTGATAGAATATTTGTTTTTGTTACTATTTGGCTAATGAACGAAATATTGTGTAAGCGGCTTAGAACGAGTGATTTCTAGATCTCATAAACAGCGCCAAATACCGGGTCCAGTTGTGAACACACAAAAAAATTCATCAATCAATCGGTCCAGCTGTTTAGGAGTTCAGTGAGTGACAAACACTTACAGAAGAATATATAAAGCTGTACTGTTATTAGGGATATACACTACTGCACTGGATAAATTGTAATATTTTCTCATATCGTGATTCTTACAAATAAATATTTATGATTTATGAACAAAGAAATGGATTAGTGCGTGTTAAAGACATAACATATTATACATGGTTTTTTTGCAATAGCCGTGTATAATATGTTATGAAGGCCCAGAATAAGTAATATAGGCAAATGGTAAAGAAAAATCATTTAGAGATTTTTTTTATTACATTTTTCAAAATTTTAATTAAAAAAAATCTCTAACATGCTGTCCTTGTTGTGCATGCATTTTTTTAACTGATTTTACTATGCACGCATTAGCCAGGGTCGATCGGCACGCAAAAAATGTTATTGTCCATAAGTCACATTCAATTTGAGATAATCTATACATCTATATCTATACATCTATACAAATAAATAAAATTGAAGTGTCTGTTTGTAATGTCAAAATTACAGTTTTTTACTAAATGCATATGAAAGTAAATACGGTACCTATAACTAAAATACAATTTTTAAAATTTTTGTCTGTCTGTCTGTCTGTCTGTCTGTCTGTCTGTTTGTTCCGGGTAATCTCCGAAACGGCTGGACCGATTTTGACGGGACTTTCACTGGCAGATAGCTGATTTCATAAGGAGTAACTTAGGCTACTTTTATTTTAGAAAAAGAATTAGGGTTCCGCGCAAAGACATAAAAACCCTAACACGCGAACGAAGTCGCGGGGAACAGCTAGTTTCATATAAAAGTATAAGCCTTATTTACTCGTATTTTCAAAAACTGCAATAACGATATATCATTATTTATATATTATTACTTAAGTTTAAAATTTGGCTACTCTTTGAAAAATAACCCCGTATAATAATATAGGGTTGGGTTTAGCTGTGTATGTTTTCTGTGATATAGTCCTAAAGAATTTTCAAGATTTTATTGTAATTTCTTCTTGTCATTAAGTGCTCATACGCACTATGCGGCTACCCGCAATGCAATCAGACGTACGGCTGACCGCAAGCAAAAATATATACGTAACATCTATTTTTATGCGCACTGCGATGTGGCTACCCGCAAACCGCTCCGGTCGCTCGTAGGGCTGCGGCCCGAATGCCCGAATATCTATTTGCACTGTGCGGTTGAGTTTGCAGCTGCCCGCCATTGAGTGAGTTGTGTGCACGAGGTACCTTTATGATGGATACCGAAAAATTTATCATCGAAAACTTTCTTTGTTTTTTCTTCTTTACGTAACGTGTGTAAATATAGTAAATAGTTGCAACTACTTCCATGCCCGTCTTTGAAATGAATCGATAGGACCGCAAATCGCAATAGTTCTTCAACATCAGTTTGCGGTGCGAATGCTGCTTCTCGCAATCCGGATTCGCAACCGCATTCTGCCGGCGGGAAGTACGTATGAGCACTAATAGTTTTAATACGTACTTCGGTTTGGTTTACTTGTCAATTTCATAGACATGTTTCTGTATGGTTTTCTTTTGTCTTTTCCTACTATAATATTAACATTGGCCTCCAACTCTTCATTCAATCTCTTGATAAATGTTTTAATATAATATAAATCATTTAATAATTAAAAATTTTGTACAACCGACTTCAATATACATTATTATTTCGTCACATTATTCGAAGATATAGATGTTATATATATGTATTTTATTTACATATATAAGTTTAACAGGTAGTCCTTTCATTGTTCGGGCAATAACTCTATCTTCGAATAAAGTGACTCATATAATACTGATCGAACTTCACTTAGAAGTTCGTTTGATCATGTATTATTAAGAATAACTCAAAAACTATTGGTCAGACCTTGAACAAATTTATATAGGACCACATGTGAAGCATCAGCTTTCAAATAAAAACATGCTTGTCATGCATGCTTGTCAGCCCTGACTGCGACTAGGAAGTCTCCCTTAGTGTACAGTGTAATGACACAATGTAAAGCCATGAGCCGTCCTATTATAAATTAAAATTCTAGACACGTAGCCGGGCTATAAATTGCCTTTAGGGTCGACTTGTGTTGCACTCGTATTACGTCTACACCTCCTTGAGGTAGGTCGAGGCGACATTCCTCTGATCAAAGATTAAGTAGCGGATGGACGCTAAGGAGACCACTTGAATAGTTTATATATATATATATATATATATATATATATATATATATATATATATATATATAATATAAAAGGTTTTAAGATTTTATGCTTTTGAATGCTAATAAAGCTTAATCAAAATCTTTTATTACCAAACGCTTAAAAATAATACGTGCATGTTTTGAAATTACCCATTTATTTTAAATTAGCTACCCGCCCCGGCTTTGCACGGGTGATTTCTCTATCTCGACAACAGCGCCACCTATCGAGTCCAATTGTGAATCTAAATCATCCAGGAACCCAATCAAACGCACACAAAAGTTGCATCACAATTTTTCGAGTTTTAGTGAGAATAACGGACAGCAATTGATTTTATATATAATATAGATTAATTGTTGATTTTTGTCGTGTGAAGACGTCGTAAGCGAATCCATCACCACATTTCATTCCGTGGTGAATATGAGAAGCGCTAGAAATATTGGTTTAGTGACTGTGTAGGCGATGGACTAGCCACCTATCGCTTCTATTCAAAATTTTCCATCTAAACCAATATTTTTAGGCTAATAAATACTGATCCGAGTAGCTCGCTGTTGTTTGGACTTTTTGCTTCAGGGATTACAGGCGAGACGCTATGATTACATCGGACGTAAAATATCCAGACCGATATTGAGCAGCTGTCTTAGAGGTGCTAAACGTCTGGTTCTACGGTCGTCAATCAATGCAAATCAACAACGGAAGAGGCCCATATCCAGCTATACAGTTTTATAGGTTAATGATGACGAAGAAAAGCAAGGTTGTTTCATTAGGCAATAAAGCCTTTTTGACGAGTTCGTTTGTAAGTCGTAATCCAAGAAGTAAAACCGTTATGTAATAGATTACATTACATGATGAGATTCGTGCTTTATGGCGGAGCAAGTGCGAAACAGGTGAATAAGTCTCGTTACACCGCTTAATAGAAATGTTTCTTCGGTTTCTCCTCCGCAAGAAACTTGGCAATTATCTATTAGTGCATATTAGGAGTGTTTGTTTGTACAAGCTGAATTACACGTTGATACTTTTTGCTCAGACCATAATATTGATTGGTTAAGAGAATTTTTATTAGGTGAGGTTTTATTCAGAAGTTATATTTTGATCCTAATTTTGATTTTAAATATATTTTAGGTATGCGATCGTAAATGTCGTGTGAGATGTTTTATGTCATATGCCGACATTTATCTTATCTACCTTATTCTTGAAAACGAACGTAAAAAATGTATACGAGCCTCGCTCGTATAGCTGCATATTATGGTTGTAGCACGAATGTCTCGGCTCCATCGGGGAACGACCACGCTCTCACAAAATACCTTAATGCTGTATTTTATGTTGTGTTTCGTATGGTGAGTATAGAGATTATAGGACTTCTTTTTACTGGAAATGAGGTTCTTGATGAAGAGGGATAAGATGGAATTCCTCATTTTCATCTACGCAATACAGCAACAGCACAGTGATACCAGCGTCAAACAGTTGAATAATGCCGATTTGTTCTGTATGATGGAATTAAGAACCGGATACCCTTTTTACTGATAATGAATCATTCACTGTCATCACAGGTGTAACAACGCATCTGCTTCTAGCTTTTAAGTGCATTGTGTGAAAAATCTTTGTCACCATAAGCGATTTGAATATCTATATGCTTATACGTAGAACTGCGTGCGTAAAGCGACCTTATTTAATTTTTAAACAGATACGAAGGTAATTAATTGCAATAATCCAATTGCGGACGCTTAAAAACTGAGCTGACATTTGTTATTAAATAGGCTGTCGACGATTTCGTAATTGATTTAGCGAAGTTACAGGCGGTGGCGGTGTGAGCAATTACAGTTTAATTGAGTTTGTGTACGTGGCCGGACGCGAAAAATTTGCCTACGCTACCGCGGTATTTGACTATCCAGTGTTTTACACACAGACATTTTTGTATTTATCTATATCTATGTATAGTTAGTCTTCTCAGCCGTTCAGTAGTCCACTGCTGGTCATGGACCTCTCCTGTTGCAGGGAATTGTCTTAATCGTCACGCTCGAATTTCGTTTATAGTACCAGACGTCTCGCACCTTCGACGCTGCTGCTCGTCGTCAGTTATTAGTATTGTACCGCTGGTATAAGTGTGTTTCTCAAACATATTTTTGTTAACTATTAAAATATATATATATATAAATACAATGAAAGGCATTAATAAATAAAATATGTGTTTACAAGAAGGTCACACATTATCCTCTTAATTTGTGAGCTATAGCCAATTTTATGAAAAATCACGACAGGTGATTGTTATGTAATCCAGGGGAATGTTTATATGAAAGAAAAAACACATTTCCATTGAATATAAGCAGTCAAAGTCTTTGTTTTTATTTATTACACACACACTATTTCACAATATTTGTACGAACTAATAAATCAACAAAAACTAAACAAATGAAATAAGCTTTAAATAATTTTCTTAATTCTATAGAACAAGGAAATTGTAGTAATATCTCATCAGACTTTAAGGAGTTACAAAAATAACTATAACAAAAACAACATTACATTACTATCTAATCTCACAATTAACATTTTGACATTAGTAATTTAAAATAATTAACTTTTCCTTCTTTTAATAAGAGGGTATACACGGTGTGTTTTTACTAAATATTTGTAGGTATGTGGGTGGGTTGGTATGTAGTAGGTATGTGGATTAAGGTCACATATTGCAAGTAAGATTTGAACCTTTTTTCTGATTGAGTTGAAATTTTGTACACCGTAACATTAGTGACAATGCAATAATATGATAGGTATTGTTTTGTTTAATTTGTCTTCACTTATTGTGAGAACCCTACCAAAATAGGTTACAATTTTGCACGTTCTTAGGACGCTTTGCCTCTGTCCCGTTTATTTACTCATGTGCTGTAAGCTCCTTTATTGGCCATTTTATCTGTTTCGTAGCTAAAACGATTCAGTATCAACGAACGAACGAGATCAAACCAAGACGCAGTACGGAAGTAGAGACGAGGTAGAGGTGGATAATTCTAATTTTAAATGTAAAATTTTGTCATTATTTATTTATGTGTATTTTACATAAAATAAGCTATTCTAATTATAACTTTATTTTAGTATCTTTTCGGTCATGTAGAATAGATTAATATTTTATACAAAACAAATTGCGTAAGGTATTGCAATATTTTACTTTTGCGCTATTTTTTTTAAAAAGTTACTTTTTTAAACTAATTTAAAAAAATATATATTTTTTAATTTGAAGGTAATTAATCTTATAAAGCTTGATAATCAGGCACTGCGGCGTCTGATTCTGGGTTCGAATCCATTACCGTTTGTGTAAAAACACAAATAGTTAAGTTTTGTGTATATAATGATTAATAGAAATACATAATTAAGAAAATAAAGCTGATGACGAAGAAGAAGAAAATATTGTTTCATTAAAGTATTTGATTTTAAGTTAAAAAAAAATTACATATTACCCCATGCAGACAGGATGTGCAGATATTTTAAGAAATGTCAGACTTTAAAATGGTCTGCATTAGTTTTTTTTTTAAATCTAGTGGCTTAATAAGTTCAAGTCAATGTTGCTTCCTTGGCCGTGGCATTCGAGTGCCTGCGGCTTTTGCTTAACCGCAGTTCGTGTCGGCCGTACTAACCTAAATGGTAGACGGTTTTTGTTTGTTTTTAGATTATTTACCGTTAGAATTGTGTTCGTTATCGTGAAAGTTATTGTTTCTTGTAATTTATACATACAGTGGTTTGCTTATAAATGTTATACATATTTTAAATTTATTAAGAGCGTGAGTTCCTCATGTGAGACGAACGCTTCGCCTCGCTGCACACTTGAAATGAGGAAAGGGAGTACTCAAATTCAAAATATTTTTATTGAAAATAGGGCTATGCAAAGAACTCTCTAAAAGAAGTTCTTACTGCAGGAGATTGCCGTGCTTAGCAAGAATAGAATAAAATAGAATAATTTTTTATTCAATATAGATCACATGTGTAATTCTTATTGATAGTCATTTTTTACTTTACCACTGGTTCGAAAAAAACCTCTGTCCTGGGAAGAATCGGCAAGAAACCCAGCGGGACTTTTTTTAAAAGCATATTTTACATTAATGGTTGGTACAAAATTTATTTTAGAAACAGCTTGGAAGCGACCACCTCCTTCCCAGGGTTGGTTGATACCATATATTCATTTATACTATAATAACCCTTTTTATACAGTTTCAAGCGGGTCAATATGCGGACCTGAAACAAGGTCCTTATCTGTTGACCCTATGAGGAAGCTCAAAGTCACTTAGCGAGTGACTGAGATTGAGAGAGCTATCCTCGGAGTTTCTCTGCGTTATAAAATCTATAACGAGGTGAAGAAGGATTCTCGAGTAATAGCCGCTTACTGGCAAGCGTATTGTAAGGCGACCCCCACTTTGAGTGACCAACTGATAAAACATACATGCATTCGATGGACGCATGTGGCTCAGGACCGTGCCACAAAAGGCAATCTATAGGCGCAGTCTATGTTCAGCAGTGGACTTGTTGTGTTGGCTATGTAATGATGATACTGATGAGGGGCGCCAGCTTGAGTTGTATGGGCAGCACGCCGCCACGCTACACGCTCTCCGGAACGCTTTCCACTGGGGGTCTTAGGATTAGTTTTTCTTGTACGTATAAACCTTTTTACTGGAAACGAAGCATTCCATCCTAGTCGTCAGGGGTGAGAACGCATCCGCATTTTGATTCTTAACAGAGGGTAGTTGTTTATGTCTATTGGCCACTTATCATCAGGTGAACTATACATTATACTATAAAAAAAACGTATCCTGATTGGCTTTCTGTGAGAATTCACATCGAATGCGAGTTGTCGGCAGAAGCTGAAAATTTCCATTGATATTCGGAAGTTGTCGCCGTGGTCAAAGTAATTCAATAAAATGTCATGATAAATATTGAGACCAAAATAATGCTTTTTTGAAGTAAAAAGGGCCTATGTTTATGTTATGATTACTGGTGACCTTATTACCACTGCGACAAAGTAAAGTTGAAGATTAAAGAAATTGACGATCTATTAAATAGAAAACGTATCAACTAAATCAGTAAAGATCTGTTTTCATAACCTTAAAGTTATAAAGGAATTAAATGAAATTGTGGCTTTATTTATATTATTATACTAAAACTCGAAACCGTTAGCTAACTTAATTATTAACGGTATGGAGGTTAACAACCTATATTGTCGACGTTACATCATGGTTATATGTTATATCTGTTGTAAGGCACTTATATAGATTTATAGAATAACGGCATACTAACTCGCGCGCTGTCACGGTCGAACACGATGATTGTCCCTGCTCAGTAGGATGGTAAGCTAGGGCCACGACAGGGTCAAACTGCTAAAGCGAATCGTTGAATAGGCACTTTATCGAGTTGACTGAAGCGACTCCTGGCTTCGAAAAAAATCTGGCAATTGATGCAAACGTGTGAACAGCTATTTCACACATTTTCATCAATTGTTTATCATAATATATATATATATATATATATATATATATATATATATATATACATATATACACATATATGTTTTATATTTTAAGTAATTTTTTGTGTTATTTAATAAAATATAGTGTATTCATATTAACGTAAATAAGAATATTTTTATACTATTTTTAGAGTATATTCACGTTTAATTTTTATACAATGAATAAATATAATTTTTATACCGCCAAGCGGATCACTTAAAATTTTTACGTTAACTTGCATGAATCAACCGCGCTTCGCAAGGTCATCGTGCCTGCTAACATTTTTACATATTTCAGCCATACTAATTACCGTGCTCCGTCTTTCTCAGGTAATAAAGGCGAAAATCGAACAGAATACATTTCTCATCTTCATACGGTTGTGGATTTTTGTATCTAGACACAACGTTGTGTCATTCGGCGGTCGTGTGTCGAAGGATCGGGTTTCGGCGTCGAAATTAAAATCGATTGCTTGAAACGAGTGTTTGAAGTGTCAGACATTGGATAACGCTCGGAGTGTGTTCTAATGATATTGCTTCTTGATGGATCTTGTAATTGGTTACGTAATTCGTGTTAATCGCTGCACGTAATTAGTGTGTGTTTATCGAAACGTGGAAGGTGTTCTGTCGTGAATGTTCGGTGAACTTTTACCGGTTATAGTTTTAAATTGTTGTAATATCACAAAGTGCAGAATATGTCGTGCGGAATGGAAACTGGTGGAACAGATAACTTCACCCAGCGTGCCTTTTTATAGCATTTTTTTCGTATAGCATACTTTTATTTTTAAAATGTTTACAGAACCGGTTATTTTTTGTTATTTGGCGCTTTAGGTTACTACTTTTCTTTCGTTAACGGTTCGATATTTGAATTATTTGTCACTTCTTATTGTTTTTTTTTAATACAGCTTGATATTTCTTTGCTCACGAATTATATTTATTTTGAATTTACAGTTCTGTACAGATAACTCTTTACATTTCCAGAAATTCTGTAGTGTTACATTTCCATTTGCTGTTAACCACTGATGTCCACAGTCACACTGATACACTTCACAACTTTTAATTTTGTTATCATTTATAGAGTTACAATGTAATATATGACCTTCTTTATAATGGATATAGGATTTTAATTTCTATAATATTTAATTAATTTTAAATTTAATACTATCCTTCTTTTTTAGCTGCTTCTTTCTTATTTAGTGTAACTCTTTGATCTTTATAGTGACGTGTTGGTTGATATTGCTCTTGCAATAATCTGTCATTATCGTGTGTATTTAATTTCAAGGTGGCATGGCTCCTTTCTGCTAGAAGCCCGTCTGGTTAGTCCCATCCTCTTACCTTTTTATACCGTCAAGCAGTACAGCATCCAAAGTCGCGTTCCTTTTTAAGGGTAGTTTTAAGCCGACCTTGTCATCATCTGCTCCATTTGTTTATTTGTCAATCTTATTTTATATAAAAAAAAACTTACGGTATTATTTTTACACTGATAAAAAGTTTAACAATTTTTAAATCCCTACGTACGTACCTCATGTGGGAGATTACAGAAGTATTTTGTGTTTGTTAGTAGTATTAACGACTGAATGAATGGGATATAGAACCTACCCGTATCCAATAGACCTGTACAAAGTGTTTTTCTTCGTTATTTCAAGAAAACACAGACAGGAAATGATATTTTTTGTTCACACCGTCAGGCATGTCCAAACCAACACAACATGGGGCTCTTCGAGGCAAGACTTATACTTTTTATAAATTAACATCAATTTAAAAGAATACACTACTTAATTACTCATTGAGTTGTGTGTTTTTTAATAACGATTGAATTTGTTCTCTTGTTGAATTGAATTGTGTGTCTCTCACAGAATACCAGCGTAAAATAGCAGCTTAATGCTGATTTGTTTCGTATGGTGAGTGTAGAGAATCAGAGATCATTTTTACTGGAAAGGAGGCATTCCATCTTAGTCCTCGGGGGCGACAACGCATCTGCGTTTTACTTCTTAATTGAGGATAGATGTAGATGTCTATGGGCCACAGCATCGACTTACCATCAGGTGGACTGTGTGCTCAGTTGTCGCCATAAATCTATTTAAAAAAAAAAGATTAAGACAGTCAATACTGTTATATTTCTTGTAAAATATTCGCATTAAGACGTGAATTATCAGATTCCTCAATTGATTGGAGCGTATCAAATCTCAGTGCAATA
Source organism: Parnassius mnemosyne (assembly GCA_963668995.1). Lineage (NCBI taxonomy): Eukaryota > Metazoa > Arthropoda > Insecta > Lepidoptera > Papilionidae > Parnassius > Parnassius mnemosyne. Next base: position 12,112,827 of record CAVLGL010000083.1, on the reverse strand, counting down.
GAATTAAGAGCGTTAAATGACGCTCTCCAGTGATCGAACTCCGCGATCCGAGAATAGACACGCGTCGTACGTTTCTGTTTACCACTTGTTATCGCGCGGCCGTGGGAGGAATCCGAGCCGGTGATTCATTACTCGTGTTGCCAGGTGAAGACGCTCTCAACTTGTCCTTTTGCCGAAGAGCTCTTCTCGATAACCATTATTTAAGACATTGATATGCTGTTCTTGGATTTTTTAGGTCTGTGGCTCTTAATTTTAACTTGTTTCTTTTATGAGAAATCAGATAATAACTTATTATTAACCTTTCAATACTTGTTCATTGGTATTGATGATGTCTTAATGAATAGAAGTATTATTTTTGTTGTTTTCATAAGATGAAGTAGGTTCAGTGTCATATTTTTTTTACAATAAAGTTTTGTTACAAAAAATTTTACAGGTATCCACCAGTATTTTCCCTAAATTTATACAGTATTTTTTCTAAACTCATTTTTACTGCGCTGTATTTTCAAAATTTTCGCAAAAAAGCCTACAAACAAGCAAAAAGAACTTAAATATTAATTAATTTCTGTAAATAAAAAGCTTATATGCTGACTGTGGTGGTGAAAAGTGTGCAATAACCAGTTGTGAAACAGTTCCGAAGGAGTGAATTAAGTCTGTGGTATAGCTAAAATGAGGGAGAAACACTGCTCGGCCCGGCGGTGCAAGGGGAAAGTGCATCACGTGCTGCATTACTTCGGGTAAACGTTCTCTTATTGCCTTTTTTGTAACTTGACTAGCGAATGCATTCATTTTATTCATACATTTCATTCTTATATATAACCTTACACAAATTACGTATATGTGTAGCATATTAATGTGATGTTGATGATAACGAAGAGAGCTATGCTCGGGATTTCTCTGCGTAATAGACTTAGGAAAGAGTATATCCGCTGGAGAACCAGAGAAACGCACATAGCCCAACGGATTAGTAAGCTGAAGTGGCAATGGGCCGACTTTATAACTCGAAGAACCGACAACCGTTAGGAAAGAAATATTCTCGACTCTCGAGTGGTAACCTCGTACCGGTAAGCAGAGTGTAGGACGGCCCACCACTAGATGGAGTGATGGTCTGGTAGATATGCAGGAAGTCGATAAATGCAGGTGACTCAGGACTGTGCTTTGTGTTGGCGAAGGCCTGTGTTCCCTGCTGAACTTGTAAAGGGCTGTAATGAATGAATGAATCATACTTAAGAAGAACAACATGTATTATTGTAATATGATATATAAGATAATGGCATATAGTACAAAACTAAAGTGAAGACTTTATTAACATACTTGTACTCTATCCGTTTTTCAAAACGTAGTTTATTGATAGTCTCGCTCGCGGCTTAAACTATGCTTCAAAAAATTTAAAAGGACTGTTGATAGTTCAAACCCTACTATCAATAAACCACTTTTGGTAATTAAGACGAAGTGAAACCTTTAAATAGAAAAATTAATTATATCTTGTTCTTCAGATCAACTGATACTGTGATGATTTCATAACATTTTGTTTTTGCTTAAATAATCCTCCAATAACAGTTTAAATTGATAATAAGGGAAACACATTTTTTTACTTAAATACGAGCTTATATTTTATATTTATTACAATTTGACTTGTTTAAAGCTCTGATACCGTGTAGTGACGGTGTAAGATTATCCACTACCACATAGCATCTCGTGGGTGTCGTAAGAGTCGACAGGGAATACGGGAGATGGGCTCAAAATGATAAAAAACTGCGGTTGCCAAGTGCTAAGCGTGACAACTATGGCGAAATCCACCTTATGAGGAAAAATATGAGCGAAAGTCTTGTGTTCAACAGTGGACAATGGACGGAAGGCTCTTATGAACGTCATAATCTACACTAGTTCGGAAAATAAGACCTCAGTGAGGAACCAGCAAGAAACTCTGGAATCCTTGATTTTTTATAACGCCGTGTTACAATTTGGTTAACAAATGTCAGATGTATAATAATATGTTTTAAATGTCAATTTTAACAATATATATAACTACCCAAGGGGAGGGGGTGCATATTAAGAAATATTTTTAAACATGTTTGTTCCTAATATTATTGGTCGATTGACCATGGAATGAAAATTCCATCGAGAATCATACAGATGCAAGCCATGCTGCAGTTAATGGGTGGTAATGAGTGGGCTGGGCCGAGGAAGGACCACGCTTACAGAATACCAGCGTAAAATGGCAGTTAAATGCAGCTGTGTTTCGTAAGGTGACCTTTTTACTGGAAACGTGACCTTAGTGCTCAGGGGTTACAACGCATTCGCATTTTGATTCTTAATTTAGGATAAATGTAGATGTCTAGGGTCACAGCATCTACTTACAATCAAGTGGACTGTGTGCTCATTTGTCACCCTTATTCTTTTAAGAAAAAGCCAGAAAAACCACCTTGGTTTAGATTAATACTTATTTCCATATATCTATATTGGTCTTTCGTTTCATCGAGTATAATACAGATGTGGCTTGGTTCTACCACGTGACGTAAAAAGTGTACAGAGTTAGCTTATTTATATTTACACACACACACACACACATATATATATATATAGCTTACCTATCTTATGTATTCAAGTGCACATTAACATTATACTATTAAATCATCCGAAGGTGAAGATCATTAGACATGACGTGCGCATGGCATCTTAATAAGCCGCCGATATGGTAACATGATGTAATGTGTTTGTAGCTTTTTAGATCATAATTTAATGTATCGTGTTTGTTCACTCGTAACTCAATTTTTATCATCCTGTAACCGCCCGACATGTATCTCTTTTTTTATAGGATAAGGGTGACAAACGAGCACACAGTCCACCTAATGGTAAGTGGTTGCTGCAGCCCGTAGACATCTACATCTATCCTCTATTACAAATCAAAATGCAGATGCGTTGTCACCTGTGAGGACTAAGATGGAATGCCTCATTTCCAGTAAAAAGGGTCTCCGGTTCTCTAAACTCATCATATGAAACACGGCAGCGTTAAGCTGCTATTTTACGCTGGTATTCTGTGAAAGCATGGTCCTACCCCGGTCGAGCCAACCCATTCGTGCCACAACCATAATATCTGGAACTGTGATCATCAATCCACCACCAAGGGAATATTGCAAACTTTTACGTGGTAGAGCCATGCTCCAGCTATATTAGCAGAATAAAATAGCAGCTTAAAGACGTTGTGTTTCGTAGAGTGTGGAGAACTTTTTTACTGGAAACGAGGCATTCCATCTTAGACAACGCATCTGCATTTTGATTCTTAATTGAGACTTAATATAGATGTCTATGTGTCATAGCATCCACTTACCATCAGATGGACTGTGTGCTCGTTTGTCACCCTATCCTATGAAGAAAAGATATCTCGCAACTTTGACACTACTCCCCTTTGCCGGTCTGGACTGTTTATCTCTGCTGTGGTGGTACCAAATGCGTTCCCTTGTCACCTGACAAGACAATCCTTCGCCCTATTTCGTCTCGTGAGGCGATAGATGGCGGTAAAACCAACTCGTTCACGCTAGACGTTGAATACCCGAACCGGCACCAGCCTCTTGCGGGACGCCGGATACTGCGATCGTTAATCCGTTTGCCAAGCGTGACGGTTAAGGGCAATCATACTTGCAACAGGAGAGGCCCAAGAATTTAAAGTAAATTTGTGGATGTCTGGGAGACTTAGATGTCGTCAGAGCCCACGAGGTATTTTGATAAGAGCCATTTTGATTATTTTTCTCGTGATTCTATTAAAAGTAAATTCAGCTTCTGCAGTTATCAATGTATATTTTTACAATACCTTAATTCTTAATGATCTCATCTACAGTAACTCATTACCTTAAGTATTAGCAATGTTTTAACTCGCGAAAAGAACATGAATATTTGACTTTCATTTACGTCTTGCTCGGGACGCGAGAGATGAATTTTTGATAAAAGGTAAACGGTTTCTAAAGTCTTGCAAAATGACTTGTTAAAATGAATAATAGTTATTTATTTTTAGTAATATATATATATTATAGAAATTAGATTTAAGTAACATTTTTATATATAAGGCCGTTTATTAATCCTCAGATAAAAGTTATCTATCAATTAAATTAAAACCAACCTAAATATTAAACAATAGTGATTTTTAATTTGTTTGTGTTGTATTTTACGAAATGAAATAACTTTTTTGTAAATATTGAAATTTTAGTAATCAAATTTACTTACATATTATGTAATATCCACAAAAATATATCTTAAGACGCCCATGACACGCCTAGGCAAGCGTCAATCAGTTCGATCGATCATGACTGAGGTTTGAATGATGGAATAATTTGGACATTACACGCTCATGCTGACTGATCGTCAGTCAAACCCAAATTTTCGGAGTGAAAGGACGTACCTATAAACTAAGTTCATTTTCGATTCACCATTTAATTTTAATTTTATATCCTGAAAAGAAAAAGAAAAAAAACGAATAGGAAAAATTGTAATATTTAATATCATTTTACCCATTTTAATTTAACGCGCGCAAATGTTAGACCTCTTGGAGTGCATAATCGATACGCGGCTTTATCTGAAACGCATTTATGGACGAAAAATAAGCTTAACTTTTACATTTATTCGTATAGGGTGGATGCCCCTATTACCAGCCTTTTAGTGCCAATTTCAATTTCCTTTTGTGTATCTAATGCCAGCATAGCATAGGGCTATGCCTTTTGAGTTTTTGGTAGGTACTTATTGTAGGTAAATTTTAGGGGCACTGAAATAAATTCATAACAACTTTTAATTTTAAATCATGCATGTCACAAGTATGGAATATGTATTAAGATAGACGACAACAATTATTTTATTTTAATGTTTTACTTCTTACCTTACTGTGGTTTAGCTTTAAACAGTTACATTTTATCTTTTAACACTAAACAATTAATTAAAATAATATTATAATAAAAATTATTACCGATTTCTTATAATTTAATCATCCAAGTTTTTGAATCTTTATCATCATTTCAGCCCTTCACAAGTCGACTACAGAACATCATCCTCCTTAGACTGCCGCAAAGCATGGTCCTAAACCACTTTCCTTTTTATGTCTTTTTCATTTATGTTCTTAAGTTATAATAAAATTAGTATTACTAAGTTGTAGTTAATTACATTTATTGTTTGTTTTTGTCTTTTCCAAAAAATAATTAAATATTGTACGGTGTTCTTAACATATACCAAATGTCTGAAAAGCAAGTACGTATCATTTGCTAAACTTTTAAATCAAACACCAATTTTAAAATATAAACGAATTGACCATAACTTACTTAAGTATAAAATAAGTTATGTTTTTTTTTATATAGGATAGGGTGACAAACGAGCACACAGTCCACCTGATGGTAAGTGGCTACTATGACCCATAGACATCTACATCTATCCTCAATATAGACTCAAGATGCAGATGCGTTGTCACCCGAGAGGACTAAGATGGAATGCCTCTTTGCCAGTAAATAGGCTCTCCGGTTCTCTACACTCACCATACGAAACACAGCAGCGTTAAGCTGCTATTCTACGTTGGTTTTCTGTGTGAGTTCAAATTAATGGTATTTATTCTAGTTTATGACAGCCCTGATTTATATTACGTGGTTGAAATAAGGTACTTCTTATTATTTACGTCAAACTAAATAACAGTCGGAAGATTGACATTATGCACTCCATAAATTTCGTATATTATCTACTTACAGCCCCATTAATTTCCACTAAAAGAAAATAAAAAACTTATAAATTTAAACAAAAATAGCTGCATTACTATGTCTATAGTCACATTCATACAAATCAAAAAGCCTAAAGATGAGCTAATGTAAAATATGCTTATGTTTTGATTTTTAATTTAACACTGTTAGGTTTAAAACTGTGTGGTAATATTTGAAATATACTTTCCTCTAATTACGAAGAATTTATTGCCGACCATATTTGTAGTTAAGACTACTAGAAATCTTATTTACGAAGTAAAAAGGCGGAAAGGCTGGAATAAGGGGCGTGGCTGGTATAAGGGGCATCCAACCTACCCGGGGTTTTTCGTGTGCCACACAACTCGGGGAGAGACTGAAAATTTAAAATAAAATCTTTTTCTGGCTGAAACACATTTGGTGGGAGTGGCGACGGGCTGCGCGAGCGCGTAGAAGCAGCCTATTCAATATATTCTGCGTCCGCCTCCATTGCTGTCTTAGCGTTGACTGACGCGTGATTGACGAAATGCCGTTACACGTTCAATCAAAATTCGTGACTAATTGTTGATTGACGTAAAAATCAAAATATCCAGATATTTTTCAATCAATTTCATGCAACCGTCAAACACCGCATTACACGATAGGTTATTCGTCAATCACAACCGTGATTATTGTAAAACTGACAGCAAAACCTACCGTGTAATGGGCGTCTAAAACTTTCGAACATAAAGATAACAGGCAGATTAGTGATATGATTGTGCAATCATATGATTGTGTGCATTAATAAATAAATAAACTTTATTAAAAATATTTAATTAAATATTATTTATTTTTAATCAGGGCTGTCAAATACCAGTACACGATTTGAAACTAATGAATGAGAAGCTTTAATAAAAAATATTAGCTTAAAATGCCTGCAGATAATATCGGTCCCTATAAGTTGCGTGCAAGCATGCAAGGTCGAAATTCCTCTTTGTGTGCGCAGTTAATATTGCCTCGTCGGTTGACCTATTACCGAAATTATTTGTTACATAAATGTATTTACGGTAGCTGTGATAGCTCTAGGAAATGACAACTTACGTTAAACAATTTAAGCTTTAATTCGCCTTGTACATTTTAATATCTTATTTTTATCCATCGGCCCGTAAAATCTTTGGGATAGATGTTTCTCCTTGTAGGGAGCCTCAATTATTACACTAGACAAGTGGATGGAGGATCACAGTACCAGATGTCTCGCACCTCTGACGCTGCTGTTTGTCGCTGTTCTGGGTATTCTGATGTAAACGAGTTGGTTGTTGGTTATACCGAAATTTATCAGAAGCCATAGTTATTTTATGGGGTCAACTGAGTAATAAGTTTTTTAACACCGGTTTCGATTCGACCGTTCCGCAAAGGTTGATCATAGACCGATTTGTAAACAGTGGGATTAGCCAAGATATATTAAAAACTATAAAGATGACTGAAAACAGCGTTGAATCGATAACATATCGACGCTACTACACATTCTCAACCACATACTTCAACACCGAACCACAATAAATAAAATATTTCACAGAATGTTGTACAATAGCGCTTGTGTTCTCCCCGGGCTGAGCACTCGCGCATCGCTCTAACTCAAGAGCCCAATGCCTAATGATTTTGCCGTGAGGGTCGAATGTCAACCCGACCTTACCAAATGTACTTTGGTAATAAGGTCGACATCTTAATATTCGTTAAAAAGTTAGAAATGACCTTATCATAAACCTAATAAATTTTGCCGGTTATATATAAGTATACAATTTTAAATCAATTTTAATATAAGTTGTCTTTTAAGTCTGACCTCCGTTTTTTAGTCTTCATTCTTCAGTTTCAAATTTCTATTATATACAGAACATCGAACCGTTGTGATTAAAATTTATCAAATACTAACTTTTCTTATACTAATAAATAATATCCTACGTGAGTGCATGCGAAAGTTCGTACTATCGTAATATTTGCATTTAAATTACAATTTGAAATAGTTAAGAGCATACAATTAATTATTATTGCATTCTCGCCGCATATTAAACAGCTATAACTGAACTAGCAACTGTTATTGAAGACAACTACCGATTTGTCGTCAATAATACTTGTCTATCTTGGCAGGGTCTCGCTGCGAGCCGCGGGTTAGAGTCCCGCACAAAATTTTTTGTATGGTCTACGAATAATTGTTTCGGGTATTTATGTTTGTTTATGTGCAACTTATGTATGTAAACACTACGGTACAGATTTTTTTTTTAAATTTTTAATTGATTTTATTTTTTATAATTTTTTTTAAAAACGTTACCCCCACATAGGATTTTCTCCTGTGTCGTGGAGGCAGTTTACAAACATAAATTGCACGAGGACAAACCTCCAGACCCGGAACAATTATTTGTAGGCCATACAAATACTTGTTCCGTGCGGGATTCGAACCCGCGGCCCCCAGCGCAACAACTGATTACTAAGCCACTGCGCCACGGAGCTGTCAGAAGTAAAGAAGGAGTTAACTGAACTGAAATAAGTTTTGAGAGAAATTATTTTATTTATGAGCACCAATTGGAATAGTTGTCTACTGCAGCTCATGGACCCCTCCAATCAACTTTATAACGGGAAAAGCTATACATGCGTTGTCAGTTGTATAATAATGTCCTCCAGATAGAATTTCGGTTACGACTGCCAGTCTCAACGGAGACTAGCCATCGGTGCAAGACAGGATTATAGTGCCCAAGTGTATGCGCAAGCACAGGTGCACACTATTCCCTCACTCTCATAGTCCGATGGGACGGTAAACCAACACGACAGGAAAGAGATCAGGCGCAGGACCAACGGCTTTACGTGCTTTCCGAGGCACGGGGGTGAGACACCGCCAACTTCCTAACTCTTGCCTGGTAATGAGAATTTCTTGATAGAAAATCCCAATAACAACTAATTTTGTTCCGACGCGGGATTCAAACTCGGGATCTCATAATCAGTAATCGCGTTTACGACCACTAGACCAAGGAAGTCGTTATCTAATGTCAGGTATAACTATATCTAGATTCGTTTGTAGACTAACATAAAATAGTATATAGTTTGTAGACCAAGATAATTATTAGAATCAGGAGTTAATTTGTGGAAATCCATTATATTATATTAACCAACCTTCAAACTAGAACATAAATTATCATAATTTCAAATTATTTCGCCCGTAAGTCGCGCTTTGTGTATGTAAGATAAGAGCAGTATTAATTCAATTAATTATGCATGCGAATTTTAGCGAATTTACAGATAATTACTTCATTTCCCCTTCTCTTGTTACATTCGGAAATGTGTCTAATTATATTAAATTAGCAAAATTCCTGTATGAGAATTCGTCGGAGTAAGAACGCTTTATAAAGGGGTTGCAATTAAATGTAATTAATCTTACGGATACCCACGTGATAGCTTTTTGAATGTGATTTTTGTTAACTAACATCAATTAGTTAACGGCTGGAAAATGTGAATGAAACATAAATTGAACCTCAGGACATTTTTACATAATTATGTATATGTGTGTGCGCGCGCGTGCGTGTGTGCGTTCGTGTCAAAGCTAGTAAAATATATTGCCGTACAGTGGCGGTGTGAAATTTATCACTTATCTTGTCCAGAAGGTATCGTAAGCGTGGACAGCAAGATTGAAAATTTGATGCATCGTATATTTAAATGTTTTAGATAAAATACAGTGAGACAGTTTTTTTCGTTATGTGAAAATGTCGTTGGGAAAAGGACTTTTCCATACTTGCAGTAAAACGGAAAGCTAAATAAAAAAAAATGTACTCAATAATCCAATAAGAGTTTATTTAAATTCCAAGTTTGCATAACCTTCGTCAGAACCTTTCAAACGGAGAAAAAAAAAACCTTTCACAAACTTTTATTTAAAAGGACCTTCTCTTCCGTAACGGGTATTTTCTTGCATATACAAATGTAATATGTAATGTGTAGTAATAAAAACAAGTCGTCTTACAAGTTATCTTACACTCATTATATGCATCGATCGGTTTACATGATACATAAAACACCTTACGTAATAACTGACTTAATAGTATTATATTCTAAACTTTCCACTGATCATGCTGTAACAGCATCGGATGACATATGCCAGGCAATATCGCAAAGCGAAAGTGTATCGTGTGCCCGTTAAATTTTTAAAATAGCTAATATAGAAAAAATGTTGTTTATTTTTACGCGAATGCGCGACGCTAGGGTAATGTGTTTAGCAGTCTATATGTGTATGTATATATTATGTATGTTTGCTCCTTTGTGGCGCTTTAAAAACCAAACGCGAGGATATATTTTGAGAATTCTTACGTCATTCGAATTAACTTAATCTTGTGTGTCAATGACAGTAATCAAAATAAAATATATCAACAAACAGACTACATATTGTGAAAAAAGAAAAAAAAAAGGAAAGTCTACGAACTATGTCAAGTGGGGTATTGAATAAGTCTTTGAAAATCATCCTCAGGTTTCTTGAACCATTTTTCATTTTGAATGACTAAAAATCTATAACGATTTAAAGTTGGTTAGCAACCATTCTCACTTAAATTTTCGAAACTTATAATAAAGCTGTGTTAAAGTTCTTATATATAGCTATATCGTAAAATTTACAACCGCATCACTTTAATGGTTAAAGTAGCCATCTAATAAAATACGGGTTTGGACTTAAAGACCCGGAGTACTCCAAGTGCGTACACGTGACGTTAGTAATACGAGTATAATATGGAAGATATCACACCAACCCTGCGACATGTGCTAAACACAGTAAGCGAATGCATTTATTGCGCTCCTCCCTTAAATCCTAGGTGGACCCAATACATATTTTTGTGACAAGTTAAGTTTTCGAGATCGTATGTTTTGTGAATTGTTATAGCCAAGAGGAAGGTCCTGAGGAGGATGTTAGGTTCAATTAGGAGGTAAGATCTAGTAGCTGTATACCGTTATAGTAGAGTAGAGTAAAGAGATAACCTGGCTGTATGCTGCAGGATCACACTATCAAAGATTTTATTACAGGTACAGTACAGCTGTACAGCTGCATATTTAATTTGGTAAGCTTGGAATACGGTGAGTGTAGAGAAACGAAGACTATTTTTACTAATGACGAGGCATTCTGTCTTACCCCGAGTTCTTGTAATATTTTGTATAATCTTGCATTTGTATTTTGTTTATTATTAATCAAGCATGAAGACTGTGTCCATTTCACTGTATCGATCAGGTAAAGCCTGTTCCGATCTGCCAGATAAAAAGATTTAATGACAAGAGTGAATTTTTAATCCGGGTATATGTTAACCAGATGGATCGGATAATATCGTAAATAGCCGGAAACCGTACAATGCGCCTTAACTCGACGATATTAATTTAATCGGTTTATAAAAGAAGAAACAAGGCCAACACAAATGCTCTATCTGGGACAAAGAAGCAATGAATAGCACACGCGGCTCGCTTTTTAATTTGTTTTCAACTCTGTAACGGCACAAAGGGATGCTCTCTCGGGCTGAATTGGGACGTATCCCAACACTGGCGGAATTATGTACCGTAGGTTTTATTAGAGTCCACTCAGAGTATTTATGATTTAGGTACACTCTCGCGTAGAAAATAGCACAGCTGTATTATATTTTGCAATATGAGGTTGAAAGCAAACAATAAAATGTTTGTGGGCTTTGTTTTTATAATCTATTATTAACGTGGAGGGAAAACTTTGTACTCCATTTTAAGCATATTGTGCGCACGTAGTAGTAGTGTGAGATTTGACATAGTTAAAGTTTATATGCAGAAGAAGTGCAGATAGCTATAATTTATTTAAAACTAAGGTACACAGGTACCAGACCTGGTACCTTTGTTGAAATGTTTTAAAATTTAAAGACTTAAATTGTTTAGATAAGAATGATTATCATTTCATTGAAGTTGAATGCTATACAACAATCAAATAAATTTGTCGGTAAGATAAGCACACCACCTGCTGTAATTTAATTGTACTATGCCTATAACCTTTGCGCAAGTGCAAGCAATAAGTTGACAAAATTTTACCGCAATCTCTTGTACGCATAAAATACAAACAAAGAGACATTAATTTTTATATTATACTAGCTGACCCGGCGAACTTCGTACCGCCTAACAGTCGATTCTTTAATTATTTTTTTAATACTTATTCTGCTATTTGGGACACCAGGTTACTCAATTGTTTTGCCTTCCCGGAACCCCTCCACTAACACTTAAACTTATATTATGTTTGTATGGTATTAAAGTTCAAATTGACTTTAAAGTATTATTACGAATCTTTAGTATGGGAATATAGAAAAGTGTTGTTTTTAGACTTTTTTAGGCAATTTTTTAAATTTTTCTCTCCGTAAGAACCATCTTCGTACTTCAAGGAATATTATAAAAAAAGAATTAGCGAAATCGATTCAGCTGCTCTCGAGATTTGAGCTTAGCAACACATTCGGCGATTCATTTTTATATTAAAGATTATATGTGTTACATAAAATAAAATATTCATGGTTGACTCATAAGTTACCCTTTTTTATTTATTTGTATATGTTATATATATATAATGAAGTTTGTACTTATTGCAATATCACATTTTTCAGGCTTCTTTCAATAACATGCCTTCAAAATGGTATCATTTTACGTTAAAGTTTAAGATTGTCTTATTTACGCTGATGAATAACTTGTTAGTATGATCAATTACCCAGAAAGGAATTATTTTGCCTTCATTAAAAATATTCCAAAAAATAATATATGATTTACAGTCTATATTACATCAAAATACTGAAAATTCTTTAGACGTTATTTATTAAGCTGACTTTTGGGAAAATAATTTTATACGGTAAATGAACTGCTGAGAAAGAAATTAAATTTTAATGACTGTTAAATGAGCTTTACTTGATCATATTTTTAAGGGTTAAAATAAAAAAAAATGTAAATTGATGTGCATTTAATTTTACTTAAAATTTTATTTACCGTTATTAGTGAAAATGTGATACTTTTTTTGTATTGTACGAACAGTTATTACCACTAGTTGGTAGGACGTATTATATACGAGTACACAGTCCACCTGATGGTAAGTGAATGCTGTAGCCCATAGACATATTAAACATTTATTCTCAATTAAGGCTTGGGTGCACTGCTAGGTCCCGGTCTGAAGGATAAAGAAAGCCACTATAATTACAGGCTGTGAGTTCTATCTTAGTCCTCAGGGGTGATAACGCACGGACTGTAGTAGCCACTTACCATCATGTGGACTGTGAGATTGTTTGTCATTTCAATTTATTGAAAAAAATTGTAGCATATTGTTCCTAGTGAATAAATATATTGTTATGGTTGTTGCAGAGGGGCGGTGTGTGAGTGCCGCACCGCCATGTCGCATCACAGCGACGAGCAAGCGCTGCTCACGGGCGCGTCCGACTCGTTCTGGGAGCCGGGCAACTACAAGCGCACCACACGGCGCATCGACGACGGACACCGGCTCTGCAGCGAGCTGCAGGCGCTCGTGCAGGAGCGCGCCGACATCGAGAAGACGTACGCGAAGAGCCTGCGAGGCTGGGGCAAGAAGTGGAACGACCTCATCGAGAAAGGTGAGCTCTCGGTGATTTATTTGGTTGCACAAAAGTGTATAAGGGCGGTAAGTGTAAAAAGCCTTAAGGCGTTCTATACCAGTCCACCTACTCGTATTAGCAGAGAACACTGCTTTGGAGGTGCAATATGACTTTTAAGAGAAAAAATTAAGGATCGATGATTGTTGGTTTCCGTTCCTTCATTCGCCACTGGTGCGCTCGGTGTTGATAAAAGACACAGCAGTCATTTACAATTAGGGCTTATAATCTTACATTCATCTGTCGCTGGGTGGGACTGAGGTGAACTTATTTGTTACGCAGATGGTCGCATATTGTCATCATCATTGAAAATTTGCGTTTTAAATAAAAGTTTTTCGGTTTCTAATTAATGCATTTTTTTATGGCATAGGGTGACAAACGAACACACAGTTCACCTGATGGTAAGCGCTTGCTGTGACCCATAGACATCTACATTTATCCTCAATAACGTGAGGGCTAAGATGGAATGCCTCTTTTCTAGTAAAATGGGTCTCCGGTTCTCTACACTCACCATACGAAACACAGCAGTGTCAAGCTGCCATTTTACGCTGGTATTCTGTGAGTGCGTGGTCGTTCGCCGGACGAGCCGAGCCATTCGTGCTACAACTATACTACTAATATAGCTGCAGCATGGCTCTACCACGTATAGATAAAACATACATAAACACGCTGTGTTCTTTAGTGTTTTACACACTTAAACATTTTTTTTAAAATACCTTGAGGAATATCCGTAGTTTGGTTAATCGATTTCTAATCTAATTCATATAAAATATAAATAATATTTTAGAAAGAAACATTAAACCTTATTCCAAAGTGGCGCCGGCCTGGTGGCAGAAAAATTCGTGGATGCCCTCATAAGCAGGAGACTACAGTATACGTCCCACTGCCGGGCACAGGCCTCCCACGTTTGAGGTTATGGAGCGATCAGTCCCCCGCGGTGCTTTCATGGCGGATTTGAAATATCCTCAAAATATTTTATTTCTCAAACATTCAGGTTTCCTCATGGTGTTTTTCTTCACCGCCGAACTCTTGGTAAATCAGCGCTTAAAATTGCTTTAGACAATAATTTTATTTTCCAAATCTTTTATTCCTATCCATACAAATATAATATGAAATATGTTTTTAGATCACCTCTTTTTCTGTATTTAGGAGCATATTACGCTCTCGTATTTAGCTTACGTGTTTTCGTACTTGTGTTGTTAATTGCATCAGTTTATAGCAAAAAAAAAATATCATTCAACTGACGTATAAACACATTAAACAATCACAGTATATAATTTTAAGGCGACTTCAAAAAAAGAGGAGGTTAACAATTTGAGTATGTGTTTTTTTTTAGTATTTATTATGCGATCAATTGTGAATCGACTAGGTTCATTCTATTTTTTATAAAGTAGTAATATTTTATGCTTCAAAGAAATTTGGAGAAAAAAATCCATCATCCATCATCACATTGTTACATTCTACACTCACAACTCTGAATTCGTGACTTATTCTTCTAAACAATCTCTTAGCACCGACTTCAATGTGAAATTATCTTATTCTGTTCGGTTGTTTGAAGTCGGCTTTTACTTTTAATTAATATGTAGTTAATTTTTGCGTAATTAACTTTTCACTCAGCGCAGTTACGCAGACTCCATTCATAAGTAGCATTACAACGACCACCCACGACGGCTCTCTCTGACGATGTCTTTTTATTTTGATTTCAACTGTCTTTAATGGGCGGGCTTAAGATGAGAAGAAAGCTTTTAGCTACCTCTATCATTAGTCGATGCTATCTCGAAGTGATTTACAATTGGTTTAACTTTTTTTTAAAGTAAAGGCAAAATGGACACAGTCCGCCTAATGCTCGTGTTATAATCAAAACGCAGATGCGTTTTACTTCTGTGGACTAAGATGAAATGCCTTGTTGTCACTCACCATACGAAACAGCAACATTATGCTGCTAATGATTTCTTATATTAACGCGAACACTAGACATTTAATAAAACTAGTTTTTACGGATTTTCGCGTATATTAACTTATTTTATATTCCCAATGTTTCAAGCACTTTACAGCACCCATTGTTACGGGGGGGGGGGAGGGGGAATGAGGTGTTTGACGTCCCCATGTTACTGCGTAGATCGGAACAAAAATTAATAATTTTAATCTGGAGGTAGTCGTGATTAACTATGGGTGCTGTAAAATGCTTGAAACGTCGGGAATATAAAATAAGTTAATATACGCGAAAATCCATAAAAACTAGTTGTTTTTTTAAATTACGCTGCTATTTTACGCTGGTATTCTGCAGCGCTGCTGCGACGTGGATCTGCCACGTAAAACGCTTACATGCAAGGCCTTGTATCGTTGTTATTGATTACGTAACTATGTATCCCGCCCTCAATTTCCAGCACTACTACCCCGTCACCACTAATCTCAACATCACCAACACCACTACATCAGTACATATTGTCATATATTGGTATCATTTCATATGTTTTATCTCATTTTTTAGTATTTATACAACTATCTAAGTATGCAAAAATTATTGCTTTATTTTTTATCAAATATAAGTGGAATAATATTTACCTATTCCGACACCTTATAAAGATTATAATAATGAAACATTGGAAATAGAGGGGCTATACTCTATTTTCAAGTGTGCCAATCCCACATTAGAACGTGCACTGCGTAACTGCTTGCAAAAACTAAACAGTTTTATGAAATTAAATTCGAAGCGAGTTATTAAAACGATGTTTGCATCTTCCTAAGTCGTCTATAATTCATTATGTATAAAACAAATAGACTTCTTGCCCCTAAATCTTAACAGGATACTCTTTGACATGTCTGTTAGAGCCGGACGTCTCTTTGTGCCTTTGTTTTATTGTTTATTGATCGGAGCAGAGAGCTCTCAACTGCCGGCGGCGATTACGAGATCGCTGGGCGAGACAAAACTTACAAAGACGTCTTTAAAGTTGGGCATTACTAATTTTATCTTTATTTCATTCAGCCAATTGTGATAAAGCGTCTTTGTTAGATTTCGTAAATTGTTCTAATTATGTTTTTTCTAAATAAATAAAGAAATATTTCAAAGACATGTGAAGTTCGCCAACACGCACATTGGTTGCGCGGTGGCCACTTCCTTGGCCAATCTTGTGTCTGAAGTCGAGTCTTTGCTGAGCAAAGTCTCGGATTGGGGGCGACTAAATCTAGTCCAGTTTAATCCTCAGAAGACACAAGTTTGCGCGTTTACCGCTAAAAAGAACCCCTTTGTCGTATCTCCTCAGTTTCAAGGTACTCCCCTTGTTGCCTCAGCCAGTATCGGAATCCTCGGCGTCGACATATCGAGTAGCGTGCAGTTTCGTGGTCACTTGGAAGAGAAGGCCAAATTGGCCTCTAAAAAGCTTGGCGTGCTCAGCAGAGCGGGACAGTATTTCATGCCGGCACACCGCCTGCTACTTTACAAGGCGCAAGTTCGGCCTCACATGGAATACTGTTCCCATCTCTGGGCAGGGGCTCCCCAGTGCCAGCTCCTTCCACTTGACCGCATCCAACGCAGAGCGGCTCGAATTGTCGACGACCGAGCCCTTTCCGATCGGCTCGATTCATTGGCACTGCGAAGAGATGTTGCATCCCTTTGCATTTTCTTTCGCATCTACCATGGGGAGTGCTCTGAGGAATTGTTCGGATTAATCCCAGCCGCCAAATTTCACGAACGCACATCGCGGCAGAACTCCCGATACCATCCACACCATCTGGATGATTGGCGGTCCACCACTGTGCGATTTAGAAGATGTTTTCTTCCTCGCAAGACCTCCTTGTGGAATCCATTACCATCAGCGATTTTTCCGGACCGATACGACTTAGGGACCTTCAAGAAAAGAGCGTACTCCTTTTTAAAAGGCCGGGAACGCATCTGCGATTCCCCTGGTGTTGCAGTTGTTCATGGGCGGCGGTAGTCACTTACCATCAGGTGAGCCGCATGCTCGTTTGCCCCCTCTCCTATAAAAAAAAAAAACTAAAACCCTCTCAGAATTGAGAGGAGGCCTGAGTCCAGCAATGAACGTGCATATGCTGTAACTTTACTCTTTTAAACTTTATATGTTGTCTGACATGTGAAAAGTTTTAATCGGCAGTTTCAGAAGCCACACCGTGTACTCACGCTATATTCGCGAGCCTGGATGGTTCTTAGTGCCAGGCATATAACATATTCGTTCACAGTCTTGAGTTTGATGAAGTCTTACTAAGTTGTTTACTAGATTGTAGGATTTTATTTTCGCCCAGAAGTCCGTCCGGGTAGGTACTACACTCTTACCTATTTCCTGTTTCCTGTTTCCTATTCCTGTTTCCTATTCCTGTTTCTTTGCACTGGTGTGTTCCGATCTGAAGCTAATAGAGAACCACAATATTTATGGTTCTCTATTAGCTGTGAGGCATTCCATCTTATCACTCGCCCCGTGTAGTGGCGGTTAAGAATACCCACTACCCCATATCTTCCCGTTGGTGTCGTAAGAGGCGACAAAGGGAAACTGAGGCAGCAGACGGCCAGCACCATCTGTCTGATAACAGCAAAACAACAATAAAAAAACTGCGGTTGCCAACCCGCTCGCCAAGCGTAGCAACTATGGCAATATACCCTCCATGATTAAAGTTACGAAGAGACGGCCCCCAGTCCCCGGCGGCTCCGCTATGCCTGACTTCGGTGGCGACCATAGTAACGGCGGGGCAGGGGGTGCTAAGAGGTTCGGTTGCCACCTAAGACGACTCGTTCAGTATAAACTTAGAAATGAGGTTATCCGCAGTAGAAGCAGAGTGACCGACATAGCCCAACGGATTAGTAAGATGAAGTGGCGATGGGCCGGCCATTAGTTAAGAACCAACAACCGATGGGAAAAAAGTTTCTCGAGTGGCGGGCTCGTACCGGCGGACGAAGTGTAGGGCATCCCCCCACTAGATAGAGTGACGATCTGGTAAGACATGCAGGAAGTCAATGGATGCAGCTGACTCAGGACCGTGCTTTGTGGCATTCTTTGGAAGAGGCCTATGTTCAGCAGTGGACTTGTGAAGGGCTGTAATGATGATGATGATGATGATGATGACGCATTCCATTTTAATTCTCAGAAGTGAAATCATCTTTGTTGTAGGTTGGTTGCAAGTGTCCATGGGCTTTAGTAGCCACTTACCAACAATACTATCTCGTAGATTGTAACTTCGCTGTTACTTCCGTTTTATGAAAATAAAGAAGTTAATACAGTATCCCGGCTGGACAGTACTCGTATAAATATCGCCGAAAATTTTTTATCGACCTACTTTTATACTACAAAAGTGATTATCCCCCTTATGTTGAATAAGCAGTGCTTTTGTTCATGTGTTACTTTTACCCTTTTCCTATTAAAGTATGACTGAACATAAACTATTAAATAAATAAATAAATAAATAAATAAATAGTAATCGCAATTTCCTTTCGACTAAATATTTCGTCAATGAATCTTTCGATTTTAGCACAGGCAAACTACGTCAAAGTAAAGTTTTACGTGGTAGAGCCATGCTATAATTATGTTTATTGTGCTCGTAGCACGAATAAGAACTTCTCCTGGAAGAAAGAGTTCATTATAAAGAGTCCATCTTTCTCCATGAAGTCGTTCAGCTGCTGGCCCCTTGGGTTCCGTGGCCCTATTCCAAATTTCCCTACCCTCAGCCCGCCTTCTCTCTTGTGCCTAGTTTTGCGTTGAAGAATATCCTTTCTCATAATTTCTTAACCGGGAAATGCTGTTGTGTTTCGTATGGTGAGTGTAAAGAACCGGAGACCAATTTTACTGGAAACGAGGCGTTACATCTTAGTATCTATCACACCTAAGTACTAAGATGTAATGCCATCTCATCTGCATTACGAATCTTAACCGAGAATAGATGTAGATCTCTATGGGCCACAGCATCTACTTCCCATCAGGTAGACTGTATGTTCTTTTTTCACCTTTATTCTATAAAAACGAGTTCAGAAAAAAACCTCTGTTTTGGGAAGAACCAGCAAGTAAAGCCAGCCGTTCTTTTTTTATTTTCAATATCTCATAAGCGTCAGCCCTTTTCAACAATTGAGGAGTCTTGCAGTTATCGCTCCGGTTGGCAGGCGGATTGGCTACCGCGGTACCAGGCGTTTCGCACCAGCTATTTTAGTCTAGAATACAAAAAGGTAATTAGAACGACCTATGTCTGAATCTTCATGCGATCTAATCGTAATAATGTTATGCATTTCAACACAAGTGGTCCCAGATGTGGTAATATATTTTTATCATACAGTCATACCTCGACTTACGCTACACCGTTTTACGCGAATTCAGAGATACGCGGTTTTTCATTTGCCTACTTCGCTCTGTCAGTGTTCGGTTTACGAAAAGTTCTACCGTGTTACGCGTGGAATTACTTTACGTACACAATACACATTTGGTTTACGACAAGCTCGGACGTGTTCCTCGTGGAATTATTACGTACGTATGTAGTGCACAATCACCCAAAAGATCAAAAAATGAGTCATTTGAACCCAACAAGTAAAAAGTTACAGGCGTGCTATGAGGAAATTTTACGTAACAAGAAGAAAAACTTAACTCGTCAGGTGACATTGTTAGAATATATGAAGCCTTCGACATCAAAATAACTTCGGTTTATGTTGTTTTATTCATAGTAATGCAAATTGTTTTTATTATCTAACATTTTATTAAACATGATTCTTCTAAATTATTGTTTTCTTTAGACTCTGGTCCCGATTTTACAAATTTTATACGTATTTATATGCAAAATTGAACCCCGAGTTACGCGATTTCGACTTACACGGCTATCGCTTGGTCCCACCTATTGCGTAAGTCCGGGGTATTACTGTATTCTAAACCTATGATATATTAGCCGTACATCATTATTGTATATATTGAAAAGTGTTATAGCATACACACCCATATTATATAGATAGGTTCTGAGAAGGTTAGAAGCTAATCAAATTCCTCTCATTTACATATAAAGCGGCAATCATCCAAAAGCCACTCAATGTTGCTTTGAATTAAAATAATAAAATTCTTCTAAGACAACTACTTTTACATTTATATTCATTACGTCTGCCACTCTCACCTGGAGAAAGGCGTGTGTCAATGCGTACACCGTATGATGTACCCCGCTAACCTTTTAGGAATTATTGACTATCCAATACCTGTTCGATACGAGGAAGTGCCGCGAGATTGTTTGTTCGTCCATTTGTTTGCTCGCCTCGGTTACGTGGCGGCTCATGCAACAGTCCACGGCGTTGGGCTTACGCTTAAGTTAAATATTGATTTATTTGATAAAGTTTAAACTAGGAAGAAAGTCATTCATTACTAAAAACTAAAAGCACGAAATATTTTTCAAATATTCTCAAATATCCTCTATGCACTTTAGAACAGGTTAATTTATTTTTATTATTGCGTCTCTACTCATCATCATCATCATCATCATCATTAGCTTATTGGCACGGGCTTCTGCCGTTTCCGAGGATTTTTCTGGAGGATTGGCGATCACCAAACGTCTCTACTTTCCGTCACCGGCCTGGGTGTTTTATGTCTTCCGTAAACTAAATCAAGCGAGAAGTGCCCGTGTAAGAATATCAAGTACCCCATATCATCCCGTGCGTATCGTAAGAGGCGACAGAGGGATACTGAAGCAGCAGATAGGCAGCAGCATTTTGTTGTAAACAACTTAAAATATATTTATTTAAATAATTGCCGTTACCAATCCCCCTGCCACTTTTTGTACGTGGTAGAGCCATGCTGCAGCTATATTAGTAGTATAGTTGTAGCATGAATGGGTCGGCTCGACTCGTGAAGGACTACGCTCTCACAGAATACCAGCGTAAAATAGCAGCTTAACACTGCTCTTTTTCGTATGGTGAGTGTAGAGAACCGGAGACCGTTTTTACTGGAAAAGAGGCATTCCATCTTAGTCCTCACGGGTGACAACGCATCTACATTTTGATTCGCAAACGAGGATCTATGGGCCATAGCAACCACTTACCATCAGATCCGCCGCAAAAAATATATTACATTTTTTTTCATTATTTCTTAAGTTTTGGTAGTAGACCTATCTATATACTTTTGTGGTGGAGAAATAAATATTATTTTCATTTCATTTCATTTTTCATTTCATTTGACGCCTCTTACGACAGCCATGGTTTATTACTATTTTTTTTTTATAATTATCCTAATTTGACAATGTGTCTTGTCTCTTAAGTCATTTGCTTAAAACTTGCTGTTTTAAAAACTCGTTTATAGTTTTTTTACATTCAGTTTCATGATATTGTTGCTATAACCCTTTTTTTCTGCATATTTTGTCTTGCTTAGACATAGTAGTTTTTATTATCACTATTTTTACTTTCCGGTTAATAAAATAATTTACGTTTTTATATGAATTCAGCCTAACTATAAATTTGGTCAATGTTGGGAATAGAATTGGTTGTGTTAGTTAGTTACATTGAAATTTAAATGTCCATCCACTTCATTGTTAGTTTACTTGTTCAATCAAATCTGTGCCTGGCCCTCTTGATCTATTTTCAAATTCCTGCCGACGTCAATATTTGTACCGAAATTTGTTGTTTAGGCTAGAACATAGCTGTGGTGCGATTGGCCTCGCGTTTCAGAACAATTTGCTCCTTTGTCTGTGTGCTGTTTTTATTAACAAGAGTAAATACTACCGAAGATTGCGTCACTACTCTCATGCAGATGCGTTATCAACACCTGAGGTCTTGAGGAGTGCCTCGTTTCCAGCAAAAAGGGTCTGCGGTTACACACCATACGAAATACACTCACCATTAGACACACAGCAGCGTTAAGCTGCTATTTTAAGCTGGTATTCTGTGAGAGCGTAGTTCTATCCCGGTCGCCCTATTCGTGCTACAAGTAATATAGCTGCAGCGTGGCTCTACCACGTATAAATCGTACCAAAAGTTCACTGCAGAACTGCGTAACCTATAGATTGCTGCATAGGAGGATATTTGCTATAGTTGCCACACTTACCAGGGGAGTTGGCAATCGCAGTTTTTTTATTGTTACGCCTGTTACGCCGCAACTAAGCGGCGATCATCATGACAATCATTATTAAATGACTTGTCGTGCTGATTGCAATACCCTAAATTGATAATTTCATTTAGGCTAAATTTTGGCCGATGGATGTCATATGCCGACGTTTTCGCGAAAGGTTACGTAATACCACGCAGTGAAACATGGCGCGGTCGATAAGAGTACAGAGTTTTATCACTAAGAATATGTATCTGTTGATAATTTATAACTGCGTTTATGTGTGTGTGTGTGTGTATCAGCCTTTGCTGCCTGAAATAAATAAATTATAATTATCATCCAAGAAAAACTTGCGATATTTATTACGGACAGATATAACCGTTACATAACGGAATGTAACGAGAATAAAACATTGAGAGAGAAATTGAAAGTTCATCGATACTCGTTCGATCGCCAATTCAGATCACGGGTTCGAAACCGCGGGTCGTTCGTAACGCCTAAAGCGTGCACTTGCATACTTTATCGATTCGAAAATCGAAAGTATCGTGCGTGACTATTTTTAAGGTGCAGTGTTCACGATGACCCAAACTGTCTTAAGTGTATTTTAAATATTACTCCTGGCTTTCGTATAGTAAGTGATGAGAATCGGATAACCTTTTTACTGGTGATATCCATCTCAGTCCTCACGCCTAACTAGGCATTTGCATTTTGATTATTGACCGAGGATAGATCAGGTGTCAATGGGTCACAGCATTCACTTACCATCTCGTCTTTTGTGGGATTTAGTTACATATACATAAAATAGTAACTTTATGATAATATTAAATTATTTTAACGTGGATATAGCTGCAGCACGAATGGGTCGGCTCGTCCGGGATAGGACCACGTTCTCATAGAATAGCTTAATGCTGCTGTGTTCCGTATGGTGAGTATAGAGAACCGGAGACCCTTTTTACTGGAAACGAGGCATACCAACTCAGTCCTCAGGGGTGACAGCGCATCGGCTTTTCGATTCTTGATTGAGGATAAATGTAGATGTTTATGGGCCACAGCATCCACTGTGTGCTAATTGTCACCCTTATTATATTTTTTTTTGTTAAAGACACGACGTTCACATTAACTGGGATTGAGTTCAACAGCCTATCTATCTATTTGGGTGTGCAGGAGTGTTGTAAACGAATCTCTGACACCCCATTTCTTCCCATAGACAGCCTTGTGACACATCTGCGATAAATGTATCTGCGACTGCGTCGTCAATACTATAAAATAATACCGTATGATATACTATAGTAATATAGTAAGATTTATGATTACGAGAAATCCCGGTAAGAAAAAGATTACTTGAAGCAATAGACTGTCATATGTCTGCTGAAGATGATAGTGATTGGAATCGTCTTGTCCTTCATCATCAGCTCACAGAAATCCACTTTGCTGCACGTGGACCTCTTCCGTTGTAGAGAGAATTTGCCATGATCGTCACGCTTGACAGGAGGAATGACGATCGCAGTACCAGCGCCTTTAACGCTGCTGCCCGTTACCGATCTGGTTATTTTACTACTTATTTCTATAGGTTTATCAAATAATTAAAAAATTTGTACATCCGACTTCAATATAAATAATTAAGAATAACTTAATCAAATTTATATGCGACCACATGTGAAGCACCAGCTTTCAAATCGGTTCACCTAGTAAAAAGTTATGAGGTAACACACATAAAAAAACATACAGTCGGATTGCGTACCGTCTCCGTTTTGAAGTCAGTAGAAAAAAAAATAGAATAATGGAGACAAACGCGCACACAGTCCACCTGATGGTAAGTGGATGCTGTAGTAGTCAATAGACATCTACATTTATCCTCGATTAGGAACAAATATACAGATGCACCAACCTCCTCAGGGTTACTAAGGTGGAATGCCTCCTTTCCAGTGAAAGGGGCCACCCGCTCTCTACACTCACCATATAAAACACAGCAGCATTCAGCTGCTATTTTACGCTGGTATTCTGTGAGATGCCAGTCGGTGTGATGTGTAATGTAAAGATTTTTAAGCTATGAATACCTATTGGTATGCATAGCTTAAAAAACTTTAAACGTTTACAGCTGTTTAATTATGTCGCCCTGGTCGCTCGTATATCTTTTTCTGCGATAAATAATGACGTAACATGTGGCCAGTATGACATAATCGTCTCATTATGGTTTTTATCAGTGTTCAGTGGAATCGGTAAACTATATTTTCTGATGTGACTTAAGATCAGCTTTATTTTAAACATTATTCCGGGACTGATAGCGACGCGCTATTAATTTCGTGCTTTTTGTAAATTAGACCGTGTATAGCCTCCGTAGCGGCGGTGTGAGGCATCACGGACTTCATCGATAACCGCAAGTGTAAATCAGCCGGTTATGAAACTTGCACTTGCGAAAGTCGCGACATTCTTCGAGCCGCGACCGGTTCGCCATTTTACAGCTGTTCAATTATGGTGACCTGGTAGTTTAAGTATTTTTGCCCGCGAGTCTAATGATGAGGTAACACGTACGTAATAAGTATGACATCATAATCAGTGGAAGTTTCTTTAAGTTCAGCAAAATATTGTTCTTCCATGAACGTAGTAATTTTCAACATTATTTTTAAAATAATATGCTTGTTTCAAACAATCTTGTGGTAGTTCAGGGGATAAGCGCTCACTGAAAATTTCACAGTACGCGAACTCGGGTTCGATCATCGCCGGCACCCACGAAATTGTTAATTGTAATTGTTAATAACTACGTGCTTGGTGTTGAAGAAACAAATCGTGAGAAAACCTACATATCTGAGGAATAAAAAAGTATTTTGAAGATATGTGAATTCCACCAACACGCATCGGGCAGCGATGTGGTCACTTCCTTGCCCTAAACCCTTCTTAGAAGTGAAAGAATGCCTGTGCCCATGATTGTAACGAATATCGGCTGTAAATTTACTGTTTTTACCGTTTTGCTGCTTTTGATTTGTATCCCTATAAACAATTTTTGTAATGAGATTTATGTTTCTCGTTTTCGGAGTTTGTATTTTTCTTTAGTAGGTACCCTTACATGTATTTTGAGAGGCTGGGTGCGGACTAGTCTACCCAAACTACAAACTCCACATTCGATACCCTATTATTATACTTTTTAATATTATATGGACATAAGAGAGCCAGTGTAATCACAGGCAGTGAGGCATTCCATCTTAGTCCTCAGACGCAACAGCTTATGTGTAACCTTGCTTTGTTTTAAGCTGGCCGATATGCAGGTGTCCATGCACTGCAGAAGCATTCTACCATCAGAATCAACAGAAATCATTATAAATTATCTTTGTCGTGTCAGTTTACTAATAAAATGGTTTGTAAGCCACCTTTGGCCTCACACGAACAGTTCCATATTACAGTTACGTCAATTACACACGAAATTCATTTCCTGTGATTAAATTTAAAAAGTGGACAACTATCTGCCAGTGAAAGTCCGTGAAAGTCCGGTCAAAATCGGTCCAGCCGTTTCAGAGATTAGCCGAAACAAACAGACAGACAGACAGATCAACAGACAAACAGACAAAAATGTTAAAAATCGTATTTTTGTTATAAGTACCGTATATACTCGTACATCCATATGCATATAGTAAAAAGCTGTGATTCCGACATTACAAACAGACACTTCAATTTTATTTATTTGTATAGATATATGAAAATAAATTTTTGTTCATCAGATTGCGCTAAAACTTTATCACCTTATTGCTTGCACTTCCGCGAAGGTTATAGGCATAGTAGTAGTACAATTAACTTACAGTAGGTGGCGCAAGTGTCGTACCGACAAATTTATTTGATAATAATATAGGTATTCAATCAATATTTTTGTAATTATTCCAAATTTAAAACAACATTTTCACAATTATTTCTTCTGCGGTAGCAACGCGCCGGGTAGCAGCTAGTAATATATAAAAATCCTGTATGAAAATATTTGTTAATGCTAATCTCCGAAACCGCTCAACTGATTTGTGTATATGTATTGCTTATTGAAACTTGAGACATAGGAAAATTTTTATCCCGATAAGTGAACTTTAATATTTTTTATTGTGAATTTAAGGATTTATTTTTATAGCACAAAGAACGTCGGCAGCGTGAAAACTTGGCTTACCAATTTCTTGATAATAGATGATCCCTTCGTCACCATAGGAGTTTTTATTGAACAAGATCCCCGGTCAAAACATCAGCACAATTGTCCTGTTTTATTTTTAAAAATTCTTTTTAATTCCCGACATTTCGAGTGTTTTTGTCGGTCATGGGAGACCGAGATGATTGACGTCCCGATGTCAGAGTTAATCCGGAGTACCTTCAGCTTTTTAATTATTCCTTTTGGTCCGAATTACGCACAATGAACTTACTGTGTCTTGAAATCTTGCAGTAATGTGCTTGGGTTTAGTTTTAATTTTATTAATTACAGGATCCTAAGCAGGTGGTAGTAACCAGCCCCCTTCTCTATTGAAATTAGGACGGTTTTTTTATAATATAGTAGTCTCACGTGTCATCCTTGGCAGGAATCAATGTTCTTTCGCGAAAATTTGTGGTCTATCAAATCTGATGTCATTGCGGTGGCCATCTAGGATATGATCACAAACTGCAGATTTCCCGGAGCGTTGCGGAGCGAGCGTGTTTAACGTCAGCTATGTTCTTTTACGCGGGGGAGATCTTTTTGTTTGCCCTATATATGAGAGACCACACGAAGGCACCCGAAATGTCGGGAATTAAAAATATGTATAACTAGCTGTTCCCCGCGACTTCGTTCGCGTGTTAGGGTTTTTATGTTTCTGCGCGGAACCCTGATTCTTTTTCTAAAATAAAAGTAGCCTAAGTTACTCCTTATGAAATCAGCTATCTGCCAGTGAAAGTCCCGTCAAAATCGGTCCAGCCGTTTCGGATATTACCCGGAACAAACAGACAGACAGACAGACAGACAGACAGACAGACAAAAATTTTAAAAATTGTATTTTAGTTATAGGTATCGTATTTACTTTCATATGCATTTAGTAAAAAACTGTAATTTTGACATTACAAACAGACACTTCAATTTTATTTATTTGTATAGATTACACGCGATAAAATCTGTAAAATATATATAATACATACATATTATTTTTACATTAAGTATGAAAAAGTGTAACAAATTAATTA
Organism: Parnassius mnemosyne; assembly: GCA_963668995.1. NCBI lineage: Eukaryota > Metazoa > Arthropoda > Insecta > Lepidoptera > Papilionidae > Parnassius > Parnassius mnemosyne. The sequence goes on along the minus strand of CAVLGL010000083.1, from coordinate 12,085,338 downwards.
AGGATATACATATAAGAATAAAACAATAGAATTATATAATGCATGCTACCATGTAAATACTGGTAATATTATTTTGTATGTATACTTAATCTCTATAAAAGTGAACAATGTGTTCTTTAAGAGAAATAAATGTCTTTAGCCCGAAAAGTAATTTTACTTAATGTGTAGTGTTCGCGTAAATGTAAGAAATCTTTATAAATCCTCTCTATTCCTATCCCGAAGAAATTTCGAAAATCCTACCTTATTCCTTATTCCTTGTCTACGGTACGTTATAAAGGAAATCTTTGTGCAAAATTTCAGCTTTCTAGGTCCAAGGGTGTGCCCAGTGAGTGAGTGAGTGAATGACTCGGGATTTGTCTTTTTTTTTAAATTAGTACAGTCGTTATTGTAATTGGCTATCTATACGGCTGTCCATAATGATAACTTGTTAAGTTAATATAAAGCTATATTTTTCGCATTACCCGCGGCTCTCAGTTTTGTTTTCGGTAAACACAGACATTTTTTTCTCGGTAACATTACCGTTTACTGATTACATAGCACTATCACGCCATTCACTTACATCTTACTTAAGATAATGTCACTCGTTGACGGAGAAAATTGCCGCAATTATGTTTTTTCAACGTTGTCCCTGTAAACTAAAACAGAACAGACATGCACTCGTGTAAGGCACGGAAATCCATATAATATTTTAAATTTTATTTTTAACTAGCTCTTCCCCGCAACTTCGCCCGCGGACAATTTATTACAATTGGATTTTATGGGTTTAAATTTTTTGCGCCGAACCCTAATTACTTTTCTAAAATAGAAGTAGCCTAAGTTGCTCTTTATAACATCAGCTAACTAAAGTCTCGTCAAATAGGTTTGGCTGTTTCGTAGATTAGCCGGAACAGACATACAAAAAATTAAAAAATTGTGCTTTTGTTATAAGTACCGTATATACTCTCATATGCATTTAGTAAAAAGCTGTTATTTTGACATTAAAAACAGACACTTCAATTTTATTTATTCGAGTGTAATCGTTATAATTTATTGCAGACCAAGAGCGGAATAAAAATACGGACGCTTTGTTGTGGGATTTTATTGTATTGTACTAATCTCTATTCGCGTGCGTGTGTCGTATGACAAATATGATTGCAGAACTGAGGGTGCTTCACACATTTTCACTTTTCAGTATAACATTACTCCGTATTTTCTTTTTATGTCCGTGTTGCAGATGTTCTTATTTTATAAACAAATATATGAAGGCTGAACACGACCGAAGCAAACTTATTTTTACGTATAAGTCCACCTATTAAACTAAGGAGTTAATGTAAATATGGTTTAATTAGCTAATGTGAACAGTGCTAGACGTATAATTTATGGTACTGTGATTGCCAAGTTTGGAGATGACGGGTAAACCTTCGCTACATTGGGGAACGTATGAAGGAGGGCTAATGAAGTGTTATGAAATAAAATATATTATATTTGTTGTATTAGACGTTACTTACTACAAATGTCAGTCTGAGGCAAATGTTCAGCATTAGGTTGTTACAGGCTGAAAAATAAAAGTTTTATTTTGGTTGTAATACTTTACAATTATAGTTTTGCCTTCTTTTCTGTAATAATTTAGCTCAGTTATAAAAAATGTATAGTTAGCACAGACACAGATTTTTAGCTCGTTATTTACTCCCATATTAATTCGAGTTTATGAAAACATAGAGAACTTTGTCCTGCTCGTTTGCCCCCTCTCCTATAAAAAAAAAACATTCAAGAAAAGAGCCTACTCTTTTGTGAAAGTCCTGCAACGCACCTACAATTTTACTGGTGTTGAAGTTGTTCATGGGCGGCTGTAGTCACCTTACAACCTGATCAGCCGCATGCTCGTTTGTCCCCACTTAAATGAATATAAATAAATAAATAAAATCTAAAAACAATTATTTATCATCATCGTCATCATTACAGCCCTTCACAAGTCCACTGCTGAACATAAGTCTCCCCAAGGAATGCCACAAAGCACGATCCTAAGCCACCTGCATCAATCGACTTCCTGCATGTCATACCAGTACCAGGTCGTCACTCTATCTAGTGGAGGGCCACCTTACACTTCGCTTACCGGTACGAGGCTGCCACTGGATAACCTTTCTTCCCCATCGGTTGTCGGTTCTTCGAGCTATATGGCCGGCGCATTGCCACTTCAGCTTACTAATCCGTTGGGCTAAGTCGGTTACTCTGGTTTTAAACATCTATCTATAGATAGATATAATCAGCTATGTATGTATATGCAAAGGCAGTGTCGTAAGTATCTCGGTCAAGCAGCGTACGTTCTACCGTAATACCGCGTGTTAATTATCTCTTACGATACAGACAAGATGGGGATAGCCGAATTGGAGGTGCGCCAACAGTTACCACGGAAGTACACATTAATTTGGAGCACGTACGAGCTTAAAAACTTGGAATTGCCTGATTTCACACAGTGCTATCTAGGGGTCGTTAAACTAGCCAAAGAGTAATACGTACTTACTGTTTTAACACGTTTTTATTAACTGTTCGGTACAAGTTTGCTTTATTATTAAATAATTATTAACTTACTTTCTTGTCTGTCTGTTTGTTTCTTTATCTGTTCAGTAAAAAAATTGCAACTTTTTTAAATAACTTCCCGATGAAGTAGCTACTTTTCAAACTTTACACATAGCTCAAAGATGGTCGACAGACTAGAAAGCAGAAAATAATTATATACATATAAAAATTACCACGCCATGTTACAGACTTACAGGTAAGACCAAAATATATAAAATAATTTTCCCTATCTCTATATCGATTTTAAACCCAAAACAAATAAAAATCTTTGGGGGGAGGCCAATGTTCAGCTGTGAACTTGTGAAGGGCTGTAATGATGATGATGATGATGACAAATAAAATGAAAAATCTGGAGCGTATCCTCTAGATAGTAAGTAAGAAGTGCAGAGAGTAGCCCTTACTTATTATTTGTGAAAACTTACACATTTTATATTATTTGCAGTGCAAAAAAAATTGTAGTTTTTCATGAGGTGAACTATGTACGTATCACTTACAAGTATCTTTCGCATACGCTACGCGTTTTTATTTTTATCTGTTTATGAGGTTATAAATCTCTATGAGCCTAGAGAAAGTTATTTTATACTCGTACTTTTTAGTTCGTTTAAAAACGTGGTGTTTTTATTACAATAGAGGGGTCTCGTAACATGTATTGGAATTTTTAGCGTTCCGAGGAATTATTCAGATTAATTCCAGCCGCCAATTTATGTCAATCAAAAAAATAAAATTCATCAGTTATTTAACCGGACCGGTACGACTTAGAAACGGAAGAAAAGAGCCTACTACTTTTTAAGAGACCACTAATGTACTTGATATTTCAGAAATAGATATAGAATTTTTTTTATTCAATATAAATTATACTTATTGAAAGTTATTCCTATCTTTAATTCAACACTGGTTCGGAAAATATCTCTGCTATGTGAAGAATCAGCATGAGACCCAACGGGACTTTTTTTCTTCTCGAGTGACCGTCGCCAAATGAAATCATATGCAAACCAACTTACCATGCAGCATGCTCATTAGCTCCTTTCCAAAAAAACATAACCAACTCGTTTATATTTGGTGCACAAATACTGACTATTGGGGTTTCTTTTTTTAAATATAAATAAATAGAATATATTATTATAATTGATTTCTTGTCCTCAGGCCCAGAGTACGGTACAATGGAGGCAGCGTGGAAGGGCGGTATGGTGGAAGCCGAGCGCCTGTCCGACCTGCACCTGAGCGTGCGGGACCGCCTCGTCAATGACGTCATTGCACAGATTAAGAACTGGCAGAAGGATACCTATCATAAGGTAAGTTGTAGTCGCAAGGAATGCTGTTCTGTAATAATTACGCTGCACTTGGTGCAATTAGGCAGGTGTGGCGTCGTGCGCGACCGCGGCATTATACAGGGTTATTTTGCAAATTCGCAATAACCGGCCAAATTTGCAATGATGGTTCAGGAAGAATAATTTAGGCGATTGGTGACGAAAAATTAATTAAAAAATCTCAAAGATTCTGTCCTTTATATCTTGTAAGTTCAAAATGCGTGGTAATGCATTATATTAACTGATTTTACTGCGCACGCACACATTAGTAAGGGTCGATCGGTAGGCAAAAACTTTGTTGTCCATAAATCAAATACGAGTAAAACAGGTAGAGGCCTTATTTACTCGTATTTTCAAAAACTGCAATAACGGTATATCATTATTTATATATTTTAACATAAGTTTAAAATTTGAAAAAAAAAAAGAATGAACGAGGAAAGAGTGACAAAGCAAATTTATGTTTCAGAAGTGAACGGCAGGGTCGGGAAGGGACGCCCTAGACGAAGGTTTATCGACCAAATCGGCGATACATTAAAAATGGGCCATATTAGGAGTACCCTTAACCGACGAGCGTATATGCGTAGATATATGGATGTAAAAGAGGCGAGAGAGGTGTGTCAGGATCGCGCCAAATGGAAGTCCGTAGTCTCTGCCTACCCCTCTGGGTGACAGGCGTGAGTGTTTATGTATGTATGTATTTAAAATTTGGCTACTCTTTGAAATATAACCCTTTATAGAAAACATTGTGAGGAAACCATATAAATAAGGGGAGGCCAGATTTAAAAGATCAGAAAGATTTTGTAGGTGATCCATTCCATTCCACAAGAATATGGCAATATAAGTGGTGGTAACGTAAGAAATTTTATTACTGTTCCTAAGCTAAAGATTGCATCAAAGTATTGACAGAGTGAAAGAGAAGACCGAGCAAGGAACTTGCTTGCATAGTAAAACAGCGTAAAATCATAATCATCATCATCATTATCATCATTGCAGCTCATCACGAGTACATTACTGACATTGGTCTCTCCCAAAGAACGTCACAATGCACGGTCTTGAGCCATTTATATACGGCGGCATATCTGCCAGCACTGCAGCATTGGGACAAAAAAAATTTCCCCCCGATTATGTCCACTGACGAGAGACAAAATTATTTTGTCCTTATGCCATAGCACGGCAACGGGGAGAAGTATATCCCCGTTTGACATAACGAGTAGACATATATCCCCCGTCCGTAGCATGGAGCCAAATGAAATATAAAAATTTGTGCTGTTTGACATTTGAAAGGGACAATTTTATCCTAGTTCATTGGACGTGGGTTTTAGTTTATATTCATATAAAAATCTGTCAAGTCCAAGTCTATCTCCCATTTTATCTACTGTGGATATTATATCCACCGGTATGCCTATGCTCGAATGGTGGATAAAACTAAGTGAGGTTATAAACATTTTCTCCTTTCCCCGGGGATAAATTGTCTGCTGCCCATGCTAGCCCTGCTGGTCGTTACTCTATCTAGTAGAGAGCACTCTTACACTTCGCTTACTGGTATGAGACTGCCTGCACTCGAGAACCTTTCTTCTTCAGCGTAAAATAGTACAGCTGCCATATTTCGTAAAATCGTAGGCCCTTTTTACTGTTAACGTATCTGCTGATACTTAGTGCTGATAATTTTTAATCAAATATTTTTATAAGTCGTCTATTGGCCACAATATTCAATTACCATCAGATTGATTGTGTGCTCGCTTATCACCATTAATTATATATAAATATATTATTTACAAATCTTTAATACAAACATCTATTTGTTATAAATGTCTAATTAGTACTAGTAGTATTACGGACTAGTTCTATTAGTATTACGGATTTCTGTCCCCCCAAATCTAGTTCTTCGATTTTGTGAATTATCAATCATTAGTCATTACGTATTACCATGTAACGTGTTTGTGCCATGAAAAATCTTGGAACAAAAATCAAACGGACTACATTTTCCATGTCGTCGAAATTAAGGAAATTCTCATATTAACCGAACAATAAGGCGTACTCGATTGAATTGAGAATTGAGGGAGTATGATCATAAATTAAAGCCGTCGATGCTTTAAATGAATATACAAATCCCATGAATACGCTATTGCTCGATGAATACTGACTCTAATCCGTTTTCGGCGATATTCGTCAATAATCAAATCGTACACATTGCATAGTAAACACAACAATAACAAATCGGCACAACACATAAATCAAGGCACGTGTGAGTGGCGTTACGTTACTGCCATTTGATATCTAGATTTCACAGAGTAGTTGTTTGCAGAGTAGTTTACAGCAGGAATATAATACGGGCAGGGCAGTACGTTTAATTACTGTACTAAAAATCGTAGTTTTTCTATTATTATACAATAAAGGCAATTATAAAAACCGTTTTAATCTGTATGATCTTTATACATATTTTAAACTACCTGTACCTCAAAAAGTTTATCAAAAAGTATATTTTAAAACCCCGCGCCTATACGAATGCAACGTTGCTTAGAGTAATAATTGTACCAAAATTTCAAAGCAATCGGTCAAAACATTTTGGATATTTAAGATTTTGAACAATCTAACTTTACTTTTTTCGTTATAGCAATACTATAATTATTGAATAATAAATACATATTGTTGAATAACTTCTTAAAGATAGTAAGTGTAACAGTTTCTAAGTCTAACGCACATCGCGGCAGAACTCCCGATACCATCCACACCATCTGGATGATTGGCGGTCGTCCACTGTGCGATTTAGAAGATGTTTTCTTCCTCGCACAACTTCCTTGTGGAATCGATTACCATTAGCGATTTTTCTGGACCGATACGACTTAGGGACCTTCAAGAAAAGAGCCTACTCCTTTTTAAAAGGCCGGCAACGCTTCTGCAATTCCCCTGGTTCACCTGGTGTTGCAGTTGTTACTGGGCGGCGGTAATCACTTACCATCATGTGAGCCGCATGCTCGTTTGCAGGGGGCAAATAAAAAAAAAGTTAGTTGTATTGAAGCTTTCGTATTTTTCTTTAATTTTGTTTTTTGGATTTACTTCAGTTTTGTCAAATTCCATCCACATCATCTCAGCTCACCTGATGATGAGTGATTATATACACACATACACACAGCTGTAACACCAGAAGAGTAACAGGGGTGTGTCCGGCCTTTGAGAAAGAAGTTGGTGCAGAGAAATCGCTGGTTATAGTAAATTTCACAATTTTATAAGAATTCCACAAGACTATATAGTTTTACATGTACGCGTACAGAGTACTCAAAATATCACTACTACATTCTATCAGATATTACGACATCTTCCTGGCTTTCCCATAACCATCATTTACAACATCAATTCAACGAGACTGGGTATACCAATTGTTTATGCCCAAAATTGTTTATTTTGAACGCCGTCAAATCGCGTTCGAGCTGGCGCGTCACCCGATGGTATGTAGGTGAAAAAAACGCCGCCAGGTGGGGCGACCGTGTGCGGCTTGTGTGGTTCGACGCGTGGGCGAAGAAGATGAGTAGCTCGTTGGCCGCGATGCGGGGAATCCGCGTATATCGGTTATCGCGGCAGAAGTTCACGCGACCGGTAGGGTCTAGATGGTTAGATTTAGTACGTCATTATTATCTAGTCTAAAACGTTCTCTGCGAACATCCCTAGGAGATGAAGTTTTTTTTAATAATACGTTAAAACTCTGCAACATCATTACCTATGTTCTGGCACCCGGCCATTTTCCAGTGACGTTTGTCGATATATCTGCGAAGGCCGAGATTACTTGATAATTGTATTTAGTTGTTATCAAGTTTTAATGTGTTACTTACTTTAATTAAAAGGAATGTCTATTTATTGTTGCACTTTCACCATATTACCATTGCCATATGTTTGTTAAAGTCCGCTGTTGAACCAAGGCCCATATAAATGGCCCCATAGCTTGCATCATTGCCTCGGTATATTTGTCATAGTTCCTCTGATTGGCAAGCGGGTTAGTAACCGCAGTTTTTGGAACGAAGTTCCTTATCAGACGCTACGAATTTGGCGGACGGGGGCTAGGCGACAAAAAGTAAGGTTTTTCCGTCACGACCCCTTCTGACGTTGTGTAGGTGGCCTAGGAAGTGAGATTGGATAATATACATCTCCCTCGCACTTTTTCTTGTTTTGCCATGAAAGAAAATTTATTTGAATTTGTTAATCAGTTAATATAGTACGTTTATCAATAATAATATACTACGAAAAGAACTTCGTTTCAACCGAGTGTTCCACGACACTCACGTATGTTTTTTTTACTCAGCTGTTATCAGGTAGATATTGCTGCTATCTCCTGGTTCAGCTTCCCTATGTCGCCTCTTACGACACTGGCGGGATGATATGAGGTAGTGGTTATTCTTACACCGCTAATTCACGGCTACATTGCAAATCAAAGTCATATTTTAGCTGTAATATACATATTCTAATCTCTGCATCTTCTGCCACAGCCGTAAACAGTCTAAAATATATATTTAAAGTCTAGCATAATCGAGATGAGTGTAATGGATTTTTCATCCATTTAAGCCACCGATTTAAAACTTTTTTGTTTTAAATTGGTGGGGTGGGGTGGGTGCATGATCGATAAGTCGGGGTACTCTAAAGCTAAAAGATATTACGAAAACAAGGTTTAAGTTACACGATTAAAAACGACGCAGTGAAAGTTATTTCATTCCAAAACTTTATAAACGGGAAAATCAGTTTCTCTCCTTTTTATCAGCTTCTAAAGCCCATTTTAGAATTGGCTTCTCCCATTGTAGAAAGAGTTAGCTTTCGTCACATTGATCACGCGACGCATTGACTCGCTTTACCAGAAGTTTCACACCTTAATGATGCTGATATATTACTTCTGGCGTAACCGAGATAGTACATCGCCATCTATGGAAAGCTATAATTTTTCTGGCCTTTTCCATAGTCGCCACATACGGCTCCTACGGGACAAAATGGGATGACGGATTCTCTTATGCCGCCAGCACATGTCAACACTAAACTATTTACACTAAATAAATTTACATCGCAAGGAAAAGGCCAACTGAAATAGGAGAAGTGCAGCATCTTCCTGTTACCAACTCAAAATAAATAATTTAAAATTAAAAAGTTTTGTACAACCGACTTCAATATAAATTATTAAGAACAACTTAAAAACTATTGGTCGGTCAGACCTTAATCGAAAAATTATATGGGACGAGGGACCACATGTGAAGCACCAGCTTTCAAATAAAAAAAGAATCATCGAAATCGGTTCACCCAGTAAAAAGTTATGAGGTAACCTATAAAAAAAAAACATACAGTCGAATTGAGTACCGGCTCCTTTTTCAAGTCAGTAGAGAAATCTTGCGGTTGCCAAACCACCTGCCAAGCGTGGCAACTGTGTCAAAATCCACCCATGAGGCAATCTCACAGATTTACGGAGGCCAATGTTTAGCGATGGACTTTTATAGGCTCTAATGGAATGGAAGGCAAAACTACTAGCCCAATGCCTGTGAGGAGAGTGTTTGACTGGACATGTAAGGTAGCAGCGAGTTCGACATTCATTTTGAGCGGATCACTAATACAAGAGCATGGATCGAGTGCCTTGCTCCTATACTTCTATGCGTCAAATTGTATTCTATAATTCTATTCATTATCGTCATCATTATAAACTTCCTCAAGTCTACAGCAGAACATATGCATCCCCCAAGGAATACAATTAAACACCGTCCTGAACCATCTGCATCGATTGACTCGCTGCATGTCTTACCAGATCGTCCCACTATCTAGTGGGGAGCCGCCCTACACTTCTCTTGCGGCTACGTACTAAGTCACGCCACTATTATGTATTCTGTGGTCACACATAAAAATTCCTAGAGCTGTCCACTACTTATTACGTAGTTACAATTTAATCGAACAGCAATTCTAAAAAATACTCTCACTTTGCTCTCTCTACCGCAATTATATCATTCTGAATTTAAAATCTAAAAAGAAAAGTAGTTTCTACACGTATTTAAATTTGTAATCTATTGTAATGAGTCAAATTATACAGTGCATTGCAATAATAGTGGTGATTTTGTTGGACGTTGCGTAAAATACCCAATTAGCATGCAATGCAGTGTGTTACTAAGGCAATGTATTCAGGGGAAGTTTTACGTTGTCAATATTTTGGTTTGTAGGCAATGAACGTATTTGGAGTGCGAGACGAATTTTTATATCGAATTAGAATATATTATTTATGTATGTAACCACTCGTTGAAGTAATTGTTGCTAAAAGTTGACGGCTGCGTGGCGTACTGGCTTAGCAATCAGTTGTTGCGCTGGGGGCCGCGGGTTCGAATACCGCACGGAACAAGTATTTGTATGGCCTACAAATAATTGTTCTGGGTCTGGATGTTTGTCCTTGTGCAATTTATGTTTGTAAACTGCCTCCACGACACAGGAGAAAATCCTAGTGTGGCGGTAACGTTTTCAAAAAAAAAAGAAAATAATTAACGATCGCTTACTACATTTTATTTCTTAGATTTTCTCGATACAAGGACTTTTTCCTGTATCGTGGAGGTTTTACATACATCATTTGAACTTATACCCGGAAAAATTATTTGGTCATAGAATAGCCGTGTGACTTTTCGCGTGAGATTCGAACCTTAGCGCAGGGCTACCGGGCAGAGTATCTTACAACTTGTATTTGTTACTTACGACGTGTAATTTTTGAATTATTCGACAAAAATGCTTACAGTCCGCCTGATGCTGAGTTGCTTCTGCAATCCAAGTACACCTGCAACCAACTTGTAACGAAGAACACTACAGATGCTTCGCACCCTCTGTGGACTAAGATGGAATTCCTTACGACTTGTAATTATACACCTAACACAACTATATTGTCATCTAAATAATTACATTAAAATGTTAATCCCATATCTATCCATCCTTAGCGATGGAATTTTTCTTAAAATTCATATTGGAGCACTCTTGAAGAAGTATAATCTGTTTAATAAAAAATGTAATACGAATCGGATCCACCGTTTTCAAGAAATCGGTGAACATTGAACATACATTTAAAAAAAAAATAGTCGTCGAATATAGAACCTTCTCGTTTTTGAACTCAGTTTAAATATAAATATAGATTTCGAGTATTAAATTACCTTCTTTACTGTTGTGTAAACTGCAAAGGTTTCCTGCACTAATAACAAAATATAATGATTATTTCATCCATATAGATAGCACCTGGCGAACGGCCAGAACGACCTAATTGCATCTAGAATATAACATCTATTAGCTATTCGCAATAGCAATGCGTGCCATACACGTGTATAGTAAACATGGACCATTGGTTCATGAATTATTCCTCGCGGTGAATGATGCCTTATACGAGTCCGTGACGGACCGGCGGAAACTTCCTGCGATGGGCATCAGCAAATAGATTCCTTGTCTCATTCATTTGTATTCTTGGTTTCGATGTGCATACTGTGATTATTAATGTATTTTTGATTATTTTTTTCTGTCTTCATTTACATTCATAATTTCAGTTGCATCCACTTGATTTTAACCACGAGACTAGTGACCGCCCGTTGGACGATGTAGAAAGGTCCTTAACACTGCATACGTACTTTCATAAATGGTCTTCTGAGATATTTTTTTTATTGGATGTGGGTAACAAACGAGCACACAGTCCACCTGATGGTATGTGGTTGCTGTGGTCCATACACATCTACATCTATCCTCGATTACGAATCAAAACGCAGATACGTTGTCACCCCTGAGTACTAAGATGGAATGCCTCGTTTCCAGTAAAAGGGGTCTCCGGCTATTTTACGCTGGTATTCTGTGAGAGCGTGGTCATTCCACGGTCGAGCCGACCCATATTTTATTATACCTATACAACCTATCAAAGGTCCACTGCTGAACGTAACGTGTCACGCTTGGCAAACGGCTTGGCCAGAGCAGTTTCTTTTTAGTCGCTATTAGGAAGACGCTGCTGCCGATCTCCTGATTTGTTTCTCTCTGTCGCCTCTTACGACACCCACGACATGGGGTAGTGGATATTCTTACACCGCCACTACACGGTAAATATACTGTTATCGTTATTTTACATCTCAGTATTACAACTGTATCCATTAGCTCACATCAAGCGTTATCTTTTTATCCATTACGAGCCAGTGCTTAAATAGTATCCCACCGTATATGACAGTTCTAACGCATTACTAATATTACATTGGCGATATTCCAGATCCATAAACTTACTTCTTATCTTTCAGATTCACTCACGTGCATTTCAAAACTATATAATTAAATGTATTAAATATTTTCGCATACTGTATTGCGCATCACCGATGTGTCATTAAATGAGTACCAAAGACAGTAAACAATGGCCAGTAGCAAAAAAAATAATAATTTATACGTTTTAAATTTGTCAGATGTCCATAGTGCCAGAGCCAAGAATGATACTATTAAGTATTTTGTATAGTGAGTTACAAGAACTGATCATAGTATTCAGAGGTGACAAGATATATTAATTTTGAAATGGAGGATTGGTGACAGATAGACGTAAGACACTTATACGTAGTAGAGTCACGCTGCAGCTATATTATGGTTGTACCATGAATGGTTTGGCGCGACCGAGGTAGGACCACGCTCTCACAAAATACCAGAATAAAATAACAGCTTCACGCTGCTATTTTATGCTGCTGTATTTCGTTTTTTTTTTATAGGAAAGGGTGACAAACGAGCACACATTCCACCTGATGGTAAGTGGTTGCTGTGACCCATAGACATCTACATTATCCTCGTTTGCGAATCAAAATGCAGATGCGTTTTTTTTTATAGGATAAGGTGACAAACGAGTCACCCGTGAGGAGTAAGATGGAATGCCTCGTTTCCAGTAAAAAGGGTCTCCGGTTCTCTACTTTTTTAATTAGGAGAACAATAGTTAATTTAGTTTTTAGGTTTCCTTACCCAAAGGTTAACCAACAGGACCCTATTACTAAGCCTCCGCTGTCCGTCCGTCCTTCTGTCCGTCTGTCTGACACCGGGCTGTATCATGATCCGTAATAGATAGACAGTTGAAATTGTCACAGAATGTGTATTTATGTTGCCGCTATAACAACAAACAATAAAAATAAATTAAAAATTAAAGGGGGTTCTCCCCTACTAGAGTCCGACTCGAACTTGACTGGCATACAGTGTCGAGTAAACAAGTTATCCTTCAATTATGAGAACCCCGCTGTATGCGGATGATTCACGACCAGTGATTGTTTAGGAACAATCGGTCATTGGGTCGTCCGTCAACGATTCAGCGTCGCCATCGTTGATACAATGGACGTTATTGTGTTCTTAAATGTGATCGGCAAATGATTGTTGTCTAGATCTAGTGATGCGCTTGTTGGTCATGACCATAGTTAAAATTTATTTATTTTATGAATGGTAGAACTTGCTTTGTTGTGTTTGTTTTTGTATGAGAAGTGTATATTTTTTAATAGAATCAGTGTGACATACGAGCACACAGTCCACCTGATGGTACGTGGATGCTTCGGCTCATAGGCATCTACATTTATCCTCAATTAAGAACCAAAATGCAGATTCTTTGTTATCCTTGAGGACTATGATGGAATGGCTCGTTTCCAGTAAAAAGCGTCTCTGTTCTCTACACTCACCATACGAAACACAGCAACCTTAAGCTGCTGTTTTACGCTGGTATTCTGTGAGACCGTGGTCCTACCACAGTCGAGTCGACCTATTCGTGCTATAACTAATATAGTACACGTATATGTCGATTATGTAAAAATATTTCATCGAGACTTCACGAAAAAACGGAACGAATTCATATTATTAAAGTGTTTCTATATGGCAATATTTTCTGTTTACTATTTGCCGCCATTCGATCCACACTTATTCAAAATTTTAAATAAGTTAGTTGGTAATTTAATTTTAATGGATACAGTTGATATCACAAATATTTGAGGATTGCAACAAAAATAAATTACAATATTACATTCATGACAATGATGTGCTGACCTTTGCAAGTCCATTGGAGCCATATCGAATTGCACGATGCCTTTGGAATCGCATTACGACACAATTGGTTAGTTGACACCATCATTAATAAATTACTATACAGTACTTACATAATAGCACAAATTCAAATATATAATTATAATATTAGAAATTATCTTGTAAGTAATCTCAAAACCTAATCGGTTTCTCGTATTACGTAACATGACATTTAGTTATTTTAAAAATTTACAATTAAGATGTTTATTTGACTACAAGAAACTATGACGTCTTTTACTGGTATACCTACAAAATATCTATTGATAAATTTTGCTATAATAGCTCATAAAAGGTGACACAATTGACATGAGTGTCTACTACTAGCTTATTATATTGTTAACATGCGAGTACTTTTTTTTCAATCCGCCATTTTGTCTTGGGTGCGGTGAAATGTCAAGTTTGTTTTTTGTTTCTAAAGCCGGTCGGATTTCAAAAACATCTCCAAGTTGGTGTCGATAACGGTGTTTTGTTTATTTCTAGACGATTTAAATCGGCAAATATGATATCATAATATTTATCTGCTTCGTTTATACCGAAGTTTTCCTGTTATACAACAAAAAATATAGTTGACGGCTCCGTGGCGCACTGGCTTAGCAATGAGGTGCAGATGTATTTGTATGGCCTACAAATAATTGTTCTGGGTCTGGATGTTTGTACTTGTAAAATTTACGTATTTTAACTGTCTTCACAATAGAGAAGAAAATCCTAGTGTGGTAGTTTTTGGAAAACAAATTCCTATTGCTTAAGCTTCGGTCACACACAGCCAAAGAGATTTAAATATATAGGTATACTATAGAGCGGGCATTGGGAAGATTTATATACAAAAACTTTGAGCTATTGCGCATGTGGCACCCTCTAGCTAAAAATAGAAAAACAACGTTAAGCATTTATTAAGACAACATTTTAGCTATTCCCCAGTAGGTGACGCTAATAAATATAACGTCGTTTTAGGAATGTTACCGTTTCGATATAAAAGTATCGATAATGTTGTTAAAGATTACTAAGTTTGAAATGCTTTTCGATATAATAATATAATAATACATGATTGTTTTATTGTATAAATATATTTATCATAACTTCCATCACACGAAAAAAATCATATTAACTTTTTACGCCTATTTAGTGTCATGAAATAAAATATTTAATTTCCAATAACTAAGAATCAACTCAAGCAGCAGTCACTTTGATTGCCACCTTGGTGGCGTCTTGGATGGTGTCACTCGGTCCATTAGCTGCTATAATAATAGCATATGATTGATCGATTGGCGTTAAAGTCATATCGAGAAACACCAAATCCAATAAGAGAGCGCCTCTATGTTTTTAAATTCGTTTCTATTACAAAAATACACTTCAAATCTAAAATATTTTAGGAAAACACTGAACTTAAAAGCAGTTTCACGATTTTTCATGTTTCATCAGCTGTAGTACTTAAAGACACTACCCACATCAATAAAAATTGTTATTTTAAGTTCTTACCTTATTTTCTAACTCAGGCTTATACAACTTCTTGCATCTAATATCTTTAACAGTAAAAATTGTTTTAATGTAAGAAACCTATAGCCCTCTCCTGTAAGCGAGGATCTATAATGGCTTTGTCCTTGAAAACCACCAGACAACGAAGCCCGGTGTATAACAACTAGACAATGAAGCCTGGTATATAAAAGAGAAGACTTGCTGTATTGCTAAACATCAACACAGCAAATATCCTCAGCATGCTCATAAGCAACACAGAAAATCTCATCAGCATGCCTAAAAAAAATTCCCACCCTTGCTCCACATAAAGTAGGCTACTTAGCATAGTTCGTATATGCTACTCATTGTTGTTGGTATGGGTACAGTATCGTTGACTATTTTACCTCGTTAAATATTGTAAAAAATTAAATCGGCATCCTGTATATTTTTTATCGATAATCCCAATCGTCGTCAATCACTACCTTTAACATTGGTAACTAAATAGTGATGTTTACTTGATAACAGAGGGAGCTTATTACCATAAAAGTAAATGTTCTAGAACAATGTACTAGAAATAATAAAATTTAAAGATTATTCGGTAAATATATGTTATATTTACGATAATAAAACGAAATCACGTTCATTTTTTGCTCCATATCATGACTTACAATATCTTAATGCACAACCGGGCATATTTTCTTTAAAAATATTTTTTAAATATATGAAACTACAGAACACTAAGACTAAATGACAAAAATCTGAGATATATCCTATAGGACATAAGTTACAGACGACAATTTTGCTGCTGATGTCCGGTCTATTACTACTACTACTTTAACTGCTTCGTTGGTCTAGTGGTTGTAGTAGTGCGACTGCTGATCATGAGGTCCCGGGTTCGAATCCCGGGTCGGGCCAAAAAATCAGTTATTGAGTTTTTCTATCAAAAAATTCTCAGTAGCTGCCCGGAGTCGGGAAGTTGGCGGTGTTTCACCCCTGTGATTCGGAAAGCACGTTAAGCCGTTGGTCCTACGCTTGATCTCTCTCCGGTCGTGTCGGTTTACCGTCCCATCGGGTTATGAGAGTGAGGGAATATAGAGTGCACCTGTGCTTGCGCATACACTTGGGCACTATAATCCTGTCCTGCGCAGATGGCTAGTCTCCGTTGAAACTGGCCGCCGTGACCGAAATTCGGTCTGGAGGACATTATTACTACTATTTAAATGTCTTTGCACACAGCGAATATTCATTTATATTTAATATTACTCACAGCGACAATTCGCTTCCCGCCTGTCACACCCAGCGAGTACTACACGAGATTTATCCATAATATGTATGTTTTATATTTTTTAATTTTCTTTTCAATTGCTCTTGGGTTGGTATTTCGAATCCCAACTCAATTAATTCGTTAAACAATGAAGGTGTCTTTGAGTTTTTTTAATTACTGTTACACCCAACATCTACACCCAAGAAACGAATTACATCGTAATTTCTCCATTTTAGAGAATCGTTTATCGGTTGACTCATTTGATTGACCTACACACACGTATCACGCCGCAATGAAACGACCTATGCACAGGCGTGTAGTCTGAGCGAATGGCTACTCGTAGCGAGTACCCTGTCACACACAGCGGATTCTCGCAGCGAGTGCGCATTTGCAGAGAGTAAAATTGAACATGATCAGTTCAATTCACAGCGAATTCAACTCGCGGCGAATGAATCTATCCGCAGCGAATAGCCTGTCACACACAGCGAGTTTTCGCTGCGAGTGCCTAATCGCAGCGAGTATTCGCTGTGTGTATTCGAGGCTTTATTTTCTATTTGTCCAGTGATAAGTATTGTGCTACAGAATATTCAAGTTGTGTTGGGAACTGAATACTTACGACATCAATAAGCAGTTTCTTACACAAATAAATTGCACGTTGAAGAACAGTCCAGCGGAATAATTATTTATTGGTCATACAAACCCTTGATCCGTGCGGGATTCCAATCGAAATAAAATAATAACAAGCATTACGAACATTTTTGTTTTTTATTAAGCTCCATGAGGTAAAGCAAGGTCAAAAGATATAATATCAAAAACAGATTAACATGGAGTAGTATGATATGAAGGATGTCAGCCGACAAAATGCTTGCAATATTTAAATTTATTTTTGGTGTCTCTAAACCTAAATGTATGATATCTTAATAAGGTATTTCGAATATGACTACCTACAAACATGGCTCGCTTCTACCGTTAGATATAACCTTCAACCACCTACAAATGTCTTGAGACAATACAGTGCATTTGAAATGACCATTTATTATTAATAGGTTTGTTTCTCAGAATTCTAAGTATTTTAGGTATAAAATTTTTGAAGTCATCACAGTTGAGACTATCCTAGACATCTTAAGCGTCCTTGGGTCAGGAGATTTATTTTTACATTACTATTTATCTGTAGTACTACTTAAATGAATCATATGATTGAATTGAATGATTGATATTGGGTGTTTTTTCTTTACTTCTGTTTTAAACTAAAAGATTTTAAAGTTAGGTTAAATTAGGCCATCGCCACCATCCAAATCGATTTGGAGAACCTATGAGGAAAGCTAGTTAAGGGTTATGTATGTAGGGGCATCATGAGTTAAGGCTAATCTTATTTTGTCTTTAGGTACACTTTATAGACAGACCTCGCGACTTCGCTCGCGTGTAATTTAGGATTTTAATTTTTTTGCGCGGAACCCTAACTCTTTTTCTAAAATAAAATTACCCTAAGTTACTCCTTTTAACATCAGCTATCTGCTAGTGAAAGTCCCGTCAAAATCGTTCCAGCCTTTTCGGGGATTAGCTGGAACAAACAGACGGACAGACAGACATACAAAAATTAAAAAAAAATTGTTTTCTTATTGGTACCGTATATACTTTCATATGCATTTAGTTAAAACCTGTTATTTTGACATTACAAACAGACACTTCAATTTTATTTATTTGTATAGATAACTAGCTGTTCTCCGCGACTTCGCCCGCGTGTAATTTAGGGTTTTAATTGTGTCGCGGTTGCTAATTCTTTTTCTAAAATATAAGTAGACTAAGTTACTCCTTATAACATCAGCTATCTACCAGTGAAAGTCCCGTCGAAATCGGTCCAGCCGTTTTGGAGATTAGCCGGAACAAACAGACAGACAGACAGACCGACAGACAGACAAAAATTTTAAAAATTGTGTTTTTGTTATAAGTACAGTATATACTTTCATACGCATTTAGTGAAATGCTGGTATTTTGACATTACTAACAGACACTTCAATTTTATTTATTTGTATTGATGTAGTTAGTACATAGTTATAAAGGAGATTTTAAAAATATTGGCATTACTGTTGTTTCTGTTTCATTTTCTAAATAATAAATTGAGATGACATTTTATTGCATGTATTTCATTTTCAATGACATCGGATTTATTGGAGTTGTTGAGCTTAGAGTACGTTGTTAAAGATAAGCTATGTTTAGTATCTAGTTAAATTTATACGCGGAGTAATTTTTATGATGGAATTATGCGGGTTTTTATTGCGGAAGGTTATAATTATATGGCGAAGGTTATGTGTTTGTACATTGTTTGAGCAAACAAGACAGTGTTTGCGTCTTTCGGTGATTTAATGATTGTGTTATTCCGCAAATTTTTAACTAAAGTCACTGCTAGGGAAAGAAAGTGGATTGACATAAAGGCTAAATAAATTATTAAATTACAAATAATTTTGTGATTTGTTACTTTTTCTAAATTTATAGCTCACTGCCTTGATGAAAATCAAATTTTTTAATTATTTAGGTGATTCTCATAAATGTCCACTTATTTATAGATAATATACATAGCTATATATGCTAGTTACAGCTATGTATATTTTAACTACATAGTATCAAACTTAAGACAGCCAGTATTTGACGGCTCCGTGGCGCTGTGGCTTAGAAATATCTGGGGGCCGCGCGTTCGAATCCCGCTCGATACAAGGTATTTGTATGGCCTACAAATAATTGTTCCGCGTCTGGATGTTTGTCCTTGTGCAATTTATGTTCGTAAACTGCCTCCACGGTACAGGAGAAAATCCTAGTGTGGGTGTTATTAAAAGTTTAAGCATTCCATTTTAGTCCTTAGAGGTGATAACACTCCTGTCGTCTTCTTTGTTAGAATTTTGGGAGCAGTTTGTGCAAAAAAACTAATATCAATTCCGTTTCCATGATAATTTATAAGTATAATTCCTGACTGTAGTTATTATGCTGTATACGTGTTCAATAGTACTAAATATTTTAAATGACAATTGGACTGATGATTGTTGTCAAACTAACTTCACTCGAGTGCATTTAAGTATTTTTCTTCAAAGAAAAATAGTGTAGTATAGTGTTTCATTCAAAGGAAAATTTAATTAATTAAATAACTTGATGAGGATATTTCATTTATCCATTATAATTAGTTTCAGTAAAAGAATAATCAGTGCATTCATTGTTTGCCGACTATTTATCTGATCATTTGAGTGAAGTTGTATAATAATCGCGTTGATAAAATAAAACACTGGTGAGGGAAACTTGGTGTGTAGTGGTGACGTAAGAATGTCATAAAAGTGATACAGGAGATGGTTAGCAGCATGGACCTGATAATAACTGAATATAAAAAAAAAACTGTAGCCGCCAAACGTGGCAACTATGGCAAAAGCCTAATCACTATAATATCTATTGCCCCCTATGAGAATCTATGTAGAAGGCATATGTTCAGCAATGACCTTTTGTAAGGCTGAAATGA
The DNA here is from genome assembly GCA_963668995.1 of Parnassius mnemosyne. Classification (NCBI taxonomy): domain Eukaryota; kingdom Metazoa; phylum Arthropoda; class Insecta; order Lepidoptera; family Papilionidae; genus Parnassius; species Parnassius mnemosyne. Next base: position 12,065,213 of record CAVLGL010000083.1, on the reverse strand, counting down.
TAGAAAAATAAAAGGAAACTTATTTCTGAACAAAAACATGTTTCAAGAAACACGTTCTGATCCTATTACCTGTGCAAAAATGAAAGCAAGCTTGTACAACATGTCGTTCCTGGGAAAGAGATATTTATACACTGTTTTACTTTTTTATAGAAATAACTACTTGATTGTATTTACAATATATTATATAAGTGAAGTGTGTACTTGTGTATTTAAACGTAATTAAATGTAATTAACACGACCTACTTTCAATGACTATAATCAATTCTTCACTCGGCAACACTCTAAAATAACATCTACGTCTCACCTGCTTTCCGTTCTATTAAAACAATCGTTTTTTAAAGTAATTTTGGCTCAGTGAAATGGCCTGCCCGTTACTGATTTCTTTATGAAATTAGTTATTGTTTAAAATAAAACTAGTTGTTAAAATCTACCGACACTTCTCAAATTATTATCATGCGGTCTGTGCGTTAGTTTCTCCATTCTTAATCTAATAAAAAATGAAAAGAATGTGGTTTTATAATCTCATCAGATAGACCGTTTGTTATCTCCGTTAGAACAGTGTTATCGTCACTCTTAATTTATGTAAGTTATTTGTGTAATACAATCTAACAGTTTTAGGCCTTTTATTAGGACTTAACATATTATTACGTTGGTCTTGAATTACTTATGAAAGCTTCTTATCATTAGATTACTGCGTGACATTATTCCGGCTTTCAATTTCTTTCAGTTTCAGAAATATTTCAGTTTCTTTCTAGATAAACGTAGACGTACTGAATACATTTACCACTGAGGTAAAAAGAAGAGTTTTAGGTCGATTCGAACAAGTGACGTCCTTTGCGTTATAGTCTATTTACATATAAAATTAAAGTAAAGTATTAGTGTGTAATATCGAAATTACTAGTCTTCTATTAATCTCAGGTGGTTATTTTCACGCTATTGAGACATAAATAACAATTTTTAAATTTTTTGTATGTCCTCGGTCTGGGCTAATCTTGGGAATTGCTGAACTGTTTATGATGAAACTTCCCAAACAGATAGAGAACAATTACAGGAGTAATCTTGGCTATATTTTATACACAAAATATAGATAATTTTTGTCAAATCTAAAAGTTTATAAAAAATTATTATATGATATAAAATTATTATAGATCTGCACTTTCTTTTTAAGTTATACGCGGATGGAGGTTCGGCCACACCTTCGTCGTTTTTGTAGTAAAGCTATTAGGTGGCAGCTCTGAGGATACCACGAAGAAGAATAACCCAACATTCGAATCGAATACGACTTCCGATGGTACATTATTAAAGTGAATCCACTTTGTCTACGACGGTTACATATGCCTCCACGGTAACCCGCACACCGACCGTGCACTTCTTTTTCCAGCACCAGGTATTTGAAGGAGACTCTGAAGTGTTACCGTAGCAACACTGCGTGGGTCACCGTCAATGCGTAACTGCAGAGTTCAATAGAGGAAAACGACTTTTGCTCCTTACCTACGAAAAACGGCGGATCATGTGCAAAAGTCTGCCGCTGTATCCAAATAGAAATAATTTTATCCAGACGTTTATGACTGGTGATGAATTGTAAGGTCTATGTAAGAACACACTGCCGAAAACTACCTCTCGCATTCTATATTTATCTTCAGAGACGGTCAAAATCTGTACGATCTAATTCTAAAATCTGGTTAGGATAAATGCTGAAAACCTTTTGTAGCCACATTGTCATTATAATGGTAGAGCCATGGTCTAGGGCAGCGTCACCAAATGGCTGACCGCAGTATTTAAAAATATCCGTATTAAAACTGTGATAATTCAATTTTCTTCTGTTTTAAAACACAATAATTCGGAAGTTCTTTGCCAAGAAATTGAGATAAAATTAGTGTATGGTAATAAATACCAATTTGGATCAACATAATAATATATTTGTAAAGCAGCGTTTTATAAGATTAACTACGTTAAAAATAAATTTCGATCTCGTCTTACCGATGACCAGCCTTAAGATTTGGTGGCAATACGAGTAACTTGCACTAACTTAATTCAGACTTCAGAGAGTGTTCAGATTATAAAATGCCATTTTTCACCTCAATGTTTGGTGCTTACTTTATTACTTTTATTTAGATGTTTCCTTAATAAAAAAAAGCATTTTCATTCTTTTTTTTCTTTTTGATAATAGTTGCCTATTGGCCACAGCATTCATTTAACATCAGATATACTGTACACGCGATGGTCACCCATTTATAAAATAACAAAAACAATGTAAAAACGATCACGACAATGTCGACTGGGTTCGACAACAATGTACTTTCAGCCCGGACCGATCACAGTCCGACCATCATTTTCGGTCCTATGCAATAAGTGTTCAAAACCGTGATCACATCAAAAGTCCCCTAGCTGACTTCTTTCTTTCTGGTATTCAAGATAACTATGCGCAATTTAAGTGACGACCTGTTAAGACGTGCAGGAAATCGTTGGAGGCAGATGAATCAGTCATGTGTTATTTGGCATTCCTTTGTATTCGTATGGACTTGTGAAGGGCTTTAATGATGCAGAATCTATTATCGATTGTTTGTCTCGATAAAATAATTAAATGTTTTATTTTCTTAAAATTGAAATATAAATATGCAATAATCTGATAAAATTTGCTTCCTATGATTATCTACCAGCATCACAGATCACGTTCTGATAGCGTATCAAGTGCCGAATTGAATGACATTTTTATCTTGCAAGTTGCAAGTGTTGAGATAAATATGTGACATTTTTTTAAATACTTATCTTAGATACCTACTCATAACGTTGGTGAGATAGTGACCTTTTGGAGGCATTCTATGTATAATGGGCGGGCAGCACTTGGAACGCTGTGATACAAGATTGTGTGTTTATCATGTACGCAGAACATCCCGCCCCGCTGCACGCTTATCTCTGTCTTTCTAAACCAACATAACGTAATGTAAATGGTGTGTACCAGTATGTCCTAGTATGACCTAGTTTAGTTACAATATGGCGCCTCGCGTGTGATTTTTTTTTATAGAATAAGGGTAACATACGAGCACACAGTCCACCTGATGTGAAGTGGTTGCTGTGGCCCATAGCATCTACGTTTGCGAATTAAAATGCAGATGCGTTGTCAGCCGTGAGGACTAAGATGGAATGCCTCTTTTCTAGTAAAAATGGTCTCCGGTTCTCTACATTGACCACACAAAACACAGCAGCATTAAGCTGCTATTTTACGCTGGTATTCTGTGCGAGCGTGGTCCTTCCCCGGTCGACCCAACCCATTCGTGCTACAACTATACTATTAATATAGTTGCAGCATGGCTCTACCACGTATAAAATATCTGTGGAATTGACCACCATCAGTAAACAAGCTAAAATTTTCACTTTGAGTAAAATAGGCCGGGAAGCTCACCATCATCATCAGCCTTACCCAAGACGTGAACTTTATTCCGAATTTGGGTTTCAGTCATTTAGTTGTAGTCAACTACCTATACGTGGTAGAGCCACGCTGCAGTTATATTATGGTTGTAGCGAATGGGTCGACCCGACATGGGAAGGATCACGATCTTACAGAACACCAGCGTAAAATAGCAGCTTAATGCTGCTGTGTTTCCAATGGGAGTGTTAAGAACCGGATACCCTTTTTACTGAAAACGAGGCATTCAATCTTAGTTCTCAAGGGTTACAATGCATCTGCATTTTGATTCTTAAATCGAGGATAAATTTATGAACCACAGCACCGACTTACTAATATAATGAAAAAAAAAAATATCCCTTGAGCAGAGAGTCACTCTTCGCCACTGATCTCCACTCCACTCCACGATACGTCCTCGTATGTTGTAGCTGTCGCTTATTGACACGGACGGCTCTGTCAGTGCCCTTGGTTCGATGGTGGAATCTACATAATATATCTAACAGATAAACTCCGAGCGTAGATCTTGCCGTCTCCTTTCTTTTGCTTGCTATGCTATGTTGAGACTACAAAATAATCGTATACGTAAATCTTTATTAAGAACACTTATATCTTATTGTACACATTTTTCGTTTTTTTCACTCAATAGTCATAAAGCGGAGTTGTTTCTTTATGTTAATTTTACGATTTTTAAACGGCTCCATTTGCGCACATGTGGACGAGTACCTGTGGCTTTTAGTGCCCTTTTTGCCTTTAGTATGAAGGCTCAATTTACAAGATTAGCGCTGATCAGACCATAAAAAGTTTTACTGGATATTATATATTTTTATGAATTAGGTACTCAAATGGATTTGCACGCCGTCAGCCTGTTGAATCGTGGTTTCAAAATTGAATGTGAACCTACCATCAGGTGGGCTGATGGTAAGTGATTTTTTGCAGTCCACGGACATCTGCAACTAACTCAAAAAAGAAAGCAGGCTGCAGATACGTTGTCACTTTCGAATAGTTTTTTTTTTAACTAGTTAGGGCCATATTGTGGTTGTATTCTAACTGCAGCACGAATGAGTAGGATCGAACAGAGAACTATCCTGCCCCACAGAATACAAGCATTAAATAGCGGCCTAACGCTGCTGTGTTTTATACGGTAAGTTGCGAGAACCAGAACCCTTACTGGTATCGAGGCATTTCAACTTAGACCTCATGGATGACAATGCATCTTCAATAATTCTTACTCGTTGATACATGTAGGTCAATAAGCCACAGCATCCACTTACCATCGGTAAATTGTGTGCTCGTTTGTCACCCTTACTATAAACAATAGTAAATATCCCCCAAGACTGCATCGCTACGCCCCATCAGATTGTAATCAAGCACCAGCTTAAGCTTAAGTTTATAAAAAATAATTGCTGTCAGCTTTCAAATGTGCAGAAGTTATTATATATCAAACATGTACCAGTATTCATCAGCGAAACTAGACAATCCGTCACAGAAAAGGATTTCCCGGGCGAGTGCTTTCTGTATACGACACAATCTATTGTCTAGCGTGTGTTTCATGACACTTCAGCTTTTACATTTTGTAGGAAAGTTGATTTGTTCATGTTATATTTAATCGGAACATACGAGTAGTTTCTCATGAAAACTATGTTATTATTTATCTAACTATTACACATTTTTAACTGAGTTCAAGAAAGTGAGAAAGGACTATTTTTTTGTATGTTATGTTTGGTTAAGCCGATTTGAATTATTCTTTTTTACTAAAAAAACTTAAGTAGTCCCATATAAATTTAGAGAAATAAATTGGTGGGAAAAATAGGGGATAAAGATTTTAAAGGTACGTGTGGTGGCGCTGTTATCGCGCCACAAGCGAAATAAATCGAAGCCTAAATTCATCATCATCATTTCATCATTACAGCCCTTCACAAGTCCACTGCTGAACATAGGCCTCCCCCAAAGAATGACACAAAGCACGGTCCTGAGCCACCTGCATCCATCGACTTCCTGCATGTCTTACCAGTCGTCACTCCATCTCGTGGGGGGACGCCCTACACTTCGCCTACCGGTACGAGGCTGCCACTCGAGAACCTTTCTTCCCCATCGGTTGTCGGTTCTTCGAGCTATATGGCCGGCCCACTGCCACTTCAGCTTACTAATCCGTTGTGCTATGTCGGTTATTCTGGTTCTACTGCGGATATCCTCATTCCTAAGTTTATCACGCAGAGAAACTCCGAACATAGGCCTCTCCATATCTCGCTGAGCGACCTTGAGCTTCCTCATACGGCCAGCAGTGAAGGACCACGTCTCAGTTCCGTAAGTCATCACTGGCAACACGCACTGGTTGTACAATTTCGTTTTAAGGTTTTGAGGTATGTCTGACGAGAAGATGTCTTAGCTTCCCGAACGCTGCCCAGCCGAGTTGAATCCGTCGATTGACCTCTCGGTCGAAGTTGGACTTACCTAGTCGGACTATTTGTCCCAGGTAAACATACTCGTCAACAAATTGCGAAGCCTAAATTGCGCTATCAAAATTCCGAAGTAAAAGCAGTACATATAGGAAATCTCCAAGCTACTACTCGGAGCATTGGTCGCTTCCAGAGCATTAGGACTTGCCCGGAGATCTCCCATTTTTCATCTACCGGCCACATGCTTTATTAAACAACATTCTAGCTGTTACTTTGAACTTATATTCATTAGACCATTCAAACGGGTAAAATAATTGAAGTTTTAACGCAGAATAAATAATAGTACAAGAGTTTTAATAAAAAGTAAAATCAACTGTAAAACTAAAAAAAATCTACATAATAGCTCCTGTAGTAGTTTACTCGTAATTCTTCGATTCACCATGTCTTAACATCGACTTGAGAAGCTATTATGTGAAAATTATTATTTGTAATTTATTTTTTAGTTCTTGAAGTTCTTGAATTATATAAACTTTCAAATAAATTTGTCGGAACGATACGTGTACTTACCTACTGTAAGTTAATTGCATTAGACCTATAACCATCGCGCAAGTGCAAGCTGTAAGTTGACAAAGTTTGAGCGCAATCTGATGAACGGTGTGGCATCACATAAAATACAACAAACATTAATCTTTATATATTAGATTTAATTATTCGTAAGTAGTTTCCAAGAAGGAAGCTCCAACCACAATAAACTGTATGAACTAGACTCAGTAATGGAATAAAGAATTTTGAATTTTTTAAACACACAAGTATAGCCTAGATAAGTTTTTATCTGTCGCTGGATGCGTAATTTCTGTAGATAACGTACAAATATGCGGATATAAGTTGATACACGTAACACTGCCTTAGCAAACAGTGCTAATATTATCTGTTCAACAAGATGACGCATCCCAGTGTGGGCACCTTGGCCAGTCCAAATTTGTTTTATAACGTAATTCTGAAAAATACTAGGGTAAGTCCGGGGGAGTTGGCCGTAAGGAAGAGATGGCCACTAAAAAAAAATCATAGTTACACTTACTACATGGCACTACTTTCTCGTTAGTTCAATTTGTGCTGTACGTGGAAACGACATTTCGCTCCATCTCCGGTGAAAAAAATCGAAAAAGTAAGTAAAATGTACCTACATTTATTTGTATATAGCCTAAAGTTTTCAAAGGGTTTACGTTATACAGTGTGGTGAAAAGACATCATAAAAAGTAAGTGCTTTTTTTAAGTTAAGTGCTCAGTTAATGAGCCACACTTTAACATAACCTCAAAATGGCGCGTGGGTTGTTTATATTTTTCTACAAATAATGTGTGGCCATCTATCCCGGCTGATTAGGAGAGATGGCCATACATAATCGGTATGAGATGACCATAAGGCCATCTCACACCTACCATATATGTAATGAGTAATGGTGACTGTTATATTATTATAACTTGATATATTTTTCTTTATTTATGGTGCTGTTATACTTATTTGGTTTTAGTATTTCATATCACAATATTTTATTTTTAGATGCCAAATAAATACCAAAGAAAAGCATGCAGCTCACGAGGGAACTGGAGTGAAGAGTCACTTAAGGCGGCCATGGATGCTGTTAAAAAAGGTGAAATGACTATCTACGCAGCTTCAATAACCTATCAAGTACCAAGGAAGACCCTCGAAAGGCGATACAAGAAAAATAATGACAAAAAAGGACCAATGGGACCATCCTCTATATTCGGCGAAAAAAATGAGAAGAAACTCGCTAACCATATTAAAACTATGAAAAAAAATGGTTTCTTATTGACTATTGATGACGTCAGAAAGATTGCGTACCAGTCCGCGAGGCAATTGAATTTGAATCACAGATTTAATAGAGAAACTGAGAAAGCAGGATATGACTGGTTGCAAGGTTTTTTACGAAGAAACCACGATATTACATTAAGAAAGTCAGAAGGAGTATCTTTAGCTAGATCAACTGCTATGAATAAACTGGAGGTTGACGCTTACTTTGAGCTTCTTGAAAGCATATTGACAGTAGACGATGGTGTGTTGAAACCGAGTTGTATCTTCAACGTGGACGAGACTGGTCTTCAGCTTAATAATCGACCAGGGCATGTTCTAGCTGAAAAGGGTTCTAAGGCTGTATCTACAGTTACTTCGACTGAAAAGGGAGAAACGATTACAGTTATAGCCTGCTGCAATGCTGAAGGTACATTTTTACCACCTGCCTGTATCATGAAAGAATTGAGAATGGGATGCCACCGGGATCGAAACTTTTCATGTCCTCAAAATCAGCGTATATTACCTCAGATTTATTTATTGAATGGTTGAAAACACATTTTGTTCCGAGGAAACCAGCTGGAAGAGTACTTCTTTTACTAGATGGTCATTCAACTCACTGTAATTCTGTGGAAATACTGGAATATGCAAATGACAATGACATCAACTTACTTTCAATGCCAAGCCACACGTCTCACTACCTCCAACCACTAGATCGTACGGTGTTTAAATCACTGAAGACTCATTTTTACGAGCAGTGTCGACTTTGGCTAAAACAAAATCCTGGTCGTCGTATAACACGATTATCATTTGGAAGATTGCTTAATAAGGCGTGGGGAAAGGCAGCTTCTGCAGAGAATGCAATTGCGGGTTTTAAAGCTACAGGTGTCCACCCCTTGAATCCATCTGCAATTCCCGACTACGCGTTTACCCAAGAATTGACAAAGCAAATGTCAATGTGTACAGCCACTGTTATGGTCGAGGAGCAAGAAGAAAATAGTAGTAACATAGCTTCTGCTATTCTGGAACCAGTTCCAAATACTTTCGAAGTGCGACAAGATATATCACCTGCAATCGCTGAGCCAAATAGCTCTGTTGAGCGAATAGTTTTAAACGCAAGTCCTGAGATGATTACAAGAAGGCCTAAAAAATTATTTGCTACTGCTTCAGCAGCAGTAATTAAAAAAAATGTCAGAACAATTCCCTCCAAGAAGCGATTTGCCAGATCAGATTCCAACACGTATTTTAAAGCAAATATCGCCAGTTCCACAAAAAATTATTGAAGTACGCAAACGTGCTAAACAGGTAGGCATGCTTTTAACCTCAGAGAATTACATCAAAACAAGAAAATTTAAGGAAGCGCTTAAAAAAAATAGGGAACAAAAAAAATTCTAAAAAGACGTTAAAAATGAAAGAAAAATTGAGATAAAACCAATAAAACGAGCACCAAGAAAGAGAAAATCATTAAGAAAGTTATCTGAAAGTAGTGATGAGGATGAAGAACTAATATTATGTAATTCGTCTGATGAAGAAGATGGAAACGGAGAATTGGATAACTGTGTAGGTTGTGGAGAAAATTATTACGAAACGCAACTCATCGAAGATTGGATTCAATGCATTATATGCCAACTGTGGGTACATGAAAATTGCACCGAATTCGATGATAAGTGTTCATCATGTGGACAGAAAAAGAAGAATGAGCTAAGGCTCAAAAACTTAAAGGGAAAAAGTGATTAAAATGCAGATTAACAAACTGGCCATCTCTCCCTTGCTTCTATGGCCATCTCTACCGGGCACTACGGGAGAGATGGCCAATCGTGATTTGAAAAAAAAGTAAATTATGAGACTGATTATGTTAAAATGACAAAAAAATGTTGTGATTTTCTTAGAGTTTAATGTCGAAAGTTTAATAAAAAGTTGATTTTTGTTAATTAATCCTTGTAGTTTTTATTTTAGTGACTTCTTTAAAAACTATGGCCAACTCCCCCGGACTTACCCTATAGAAGATTCAGTACGGATTTTAAATATTACATATCTTAAATGAACCTTAGACATTATTTTCTTTTAGATAATATGTCAACGTAGCCATAGTATATATGAAATTATAATAATCATTTAATATTACAAGAACTGGGGCTTAGATATGCGTGAAAATAAAACTCCTATAGCATTTTATTACTTACTTACGTGATGACGTGCATAGGTTAAAATAAAAAAAGCAATTTTACCACCGATATTACCGATATTTTAATTTTCCCACGGCTGGGCCTCTCATTTTTAAGAGGGTTATAGAGAAATTAGTCCACTGCGCTGTTTCACTGCGTGTTTGTGAACTTCACAAGTCCTTTAAAATTTGTGTACGAACCATGATTATTTTTGTTTTACTTATGTGCGGATTATCCCGCGTATAGTTTTATTTTTAAATTCCTGTAGTAAATCAGTTTAAATAAATGTAATGAAATCTGTGAAAATTAGTTTTAAATTTTTTTTAGTATTCTCTCAAATATAATAATAGAAAGAAATTTATATTTTTTTTCGATTTGTTTTAACCATGAATACTTTTGTTTATTTAATAATTAATAATTTGTTACGATTTGTAGACAGCAGCTCATTATTCTACCCGGCGCGGCTCTAATGACTGATAATAGTGCTGAAGTTGAAGTATATTTCACATTAAAAACACACAAAGAGAATTTCTCGATTTAAAATTCAATGATCGATTTTTAATTGTTATTTTATTAATAATAAAACACTTGTCGAACTGAAATGACTTTTGCCCGAAGTTGATAACCTAGTTTAAAATAACGAGAAGGTTATATTTTCGACGCGTATGTTTTTTTTTATGTATGAGGACGAGTGGTCAGGCCACTGTAGGTCCCCAATATGAAATCTAGCCTGAGCTAAAACATTATTGATTTACAGGTCTGGTTGAATTGTTATTATCCCCGTGTCTGACTGTTCATCCTAGTTTGCTCCCGATCATATCACATAAACACTAAATCAGAAATGGATAGGATAGGGTAGTCTCTCCCCTATTTTTGTCGACATTACATGCATTCGAACCAAACAGTTTGCTGCGTATGTCTTAATGCGTACAGCGTAGTGATGGAATAATTTGCCGGCGTCAGTCTTCAAGGCAAGAGTAACTAGGCTTTTGTTAAGTTAAGACAGTGCGATTTACCATCTAGGACTTCATCACCTCTTACTACTAGATGTGATTGTAGTCAACGTTATACTAAGGAAAAAATGTTTTTTAGAGCCGTATTTGTTTGTGCCTTTTTTTATAGGATAGGGTGACAAACGAGTACACAGTCCACCTGATGATAAGTGGCTACTGTGACCCATTGACATCTACATCTATCCTCAATAAAGACTCAAGATGCAGATGCGTTACCACCCGTGAGGACTAAGATGGAATGCCTCTTTGCCAGTAAAAAGGGTCTCCGGTTCTCTACACTCACCATACGAAACACAGCAGCGTGAAGCCGCTATTTTACGCTGGTTTTCTGTGAGAGCGTGGTCCTTCCCCGGTCGAGCCGAGCCATTCGTGTTACAACTATACTACTAATATAGCTGCAGCATGGCTCTACCACGTACATTAATACCACCTTTGTACACTTATACCATTAAATGATTTTGTACTCGATTATTCGGAAGTTGAAGATGAATATAAGTTCTTTATATACACCGTTACAGCCTAGTAAAGTCCACTGCTCAACATAAGCCTACTCCATAGATTAACTCATAGGAGGGATATTTGCCATAGTTGCCACACTTGACATGCGGGTTGCAACCGTAGTTTTTTATTTCGTCATTTTTTAAGTTATTATTAGGAAGACGCTGCTGCTCATCTCCAGATTTGTTTCCTTCTGCCGCAGCTTAGGACACCCACGGCATGGTATGAGGGTAGGGGATATTCTTACACCGCCACTACATAAAATAACTACACAGTTCTCATCATTTTATGACTGTTTTTTGTTATTTACTTTTATCTTTGATTTTTTATGTATTATTTTATTTTCTGTATCAAAACTGTATGAGTGTTTCTTGCTGAATAAATGCATGTCTATGTCTGTCTATGTCTATGTCTTGTTCTTCACGGTTTTTATGTATGTGCATAATAATTTGTACGCTAGTACGCTATCTCGCAAAGAATCGGCTGATATGGGCAATCTGAATTCCCAATGATATCATCTCGTGTAACTATCGGATTTAACGACGGAGCGCTATTATCTACATTAGCATGTTTTGAACATACCTTTCGTTGCCGAAAAACAAATAAAATTGAAGAAAGTAATGGTGACAAACGTGCACACAGTCCGCCAGTCCAGAAAATAAGTAGACGTTGTGGCCCGTAGACTCCCATATATATATGATATATGCTCAGTTAAGTACCCCTAAGAACTATGATAGAATGTCTTGTTTTACGGGTTTTCTTTCCTCGCCATACGTAATACATCAGCATTAATTTCATACTGGTAAACTGCATGAGCGTGGTCCTTCTCCGGTCGAGTCGTACCATTCGTGCTGAAGTCCTGATATCGTGCTATGTATTAAAAAAAAAACACTATAATTATTGTTAAGCTCCTCCTTTTTAGAGACTTGTGGAATATTTAGAGTCGACGCCTAAATACCAGAATGCATAATTTTGGTCCCTTGGGAGAAAGACACAACCCAAAGTATGGAATGTTACGTGCGTAGATACTCTGGTGATCTTTTATATCAGAAGTATCTTATTTAGAACCTGGGTGGCATCAGAGGGTATTGAAATGAGTAAATAGCGCAAATATGAGTCTCTGACGGATGATTACATATCTGTGCCATTTGCTGTAGAGATACTATTGGTTCGTGGGATAATTTTAGTATTTAGTTTTAGTGTTTTGAATTATTATTATAATTATAAATCTTTTAAATTTTAGTCTGTTATAATTCAAATTTACATAGATAGACAGAAAATTATTTTTTTGCACTAATTTTTTTTTGTACCAAGGAATGCATAAGGTCATAATGGTCTTAAGTATTCCTTCTCCGCCATTAACCTTTGGTAGTGTGATGCGAGCTACGGGAACTATAGGTTATAAAAGAATGAAATATTGTATTAATTAATTTGCTGATTACCGCTACCACGCCATTACACAGGACCACAATGTATATTCTACTACACGATTTAGGCTCGTAGTGTATCCCCGTAGCGGTTTCTAAAGGCGTAATCGAAACATCTTCCATAAAAACTAAGCTGCGAGTACATCGCGATGGTCAGTTTGCGACAGTTGTATAATGTTGATTGCATCGCGTGGTGTCGAGTTGTCATTTGTCGCTTTCTCTGCTTTATCTAAGACAATGGGTTAAACTTCTATTAAAAATTTATCTTGTGTCAAGTTTTGTTTTGTGACGAAGGAGCAAACTGTTCTACATCTATAGAATAAGGGTGACAAGCAAGCACACAGCCCATCTGATGGCAAGTGGACACTGTGGTCCATAGATATCTACATCTATCCTCGATTAAGAACGCTGTTACCCCTGAGGACTAAGATGGAATGCCTTGTATCCAGTAAAAGGGGTCTCCGGTTCTCTATACTCATCATTAGAAACACAGCAGTATTGAGCTGCTATTTTACGCTGGTATTCTGTGAGAACATAGTCCTTCCCTGGTCGATTCGACCCATTCCCGCTACAACCATAATGCAACATGGGTCTATCACGTTTATAACATGGCTCTACCACTTTTAAAATGCAGTTTTGTCACCCTCGTTGAAACTGAAATGCCTCGATCCTAGTTAAAGTGTGTCCGGTTCTTGTCACCCACGAATCATATCAGTATAATGCTGTAACTTTACGGTGGTATTCTATGAGAGCGTTATCCTTCTAAATGGCACGACCTCTCCGTGCTACCATGATATAATCGGAGAGTGGCTCAAACACGTAAGTTGTCATCATCACGAGGAAAAATTCTTAAAACAATTTTAGAAGATAGTAATTAATGCGATAACGATAATTTTCTTTACATTAGCCTTATTAACGGGATTATATTTCGTATTTCGGATTAAAATGCCAACGGAACGTTGTCACTTCATTGTAGTTTATGTGTATGCGTGCTATCGTCAACTGTGTAGCCTCTTTGATAAGTCTACATTGTACTTAATAAAGGATGTGTGTTCGTAGTTTGACTTACGATAAACTTGCTACAATAACGCTCATATCATATATTATCATTTTCCTCTTCATGACCTCGTAGGGCTCTACCGTAGGTCATGGGATCCATCGATGACTGTGGTAGTATTAAATACATAGAATATATATTCTATTCATTTAATACTAATAATAGTGGGGAATAGAATCTGTTCCTCATCATGCACGGGTATATTATAGTGCCAATCATAGAAGCACTAATTCATCCTAAGCTTCCCATATCTGATATAGTACTGACGTAATAATATAGAACTGGATTTGAATGCACTGCTACCTGCAATTAATTGTTACTGGAGCAATATATTAAATCTTAAAATTTATAATATTTATGATTTTAAATAAATACACAAACTAACCCCGGACTCGCAGTTCTGCAGTCTCACATTAGAGTACTCAGTAATTAATACTACAATAAAATGATATATTCTATCCGACAAAACAATAGTTACTTGCATACCTGTAACGAAGGTCACCTATATCAAATATCAAAACAAGGATATTATAACAGGGTAGAAATATTACGTACAGTAACAATTATTGATTATGTGAGAGCCGAGGTGGTATATTGGCTGGTAATGCAAAATGCCACCTAGCAGCCTTGGACTCAATAGAAAGACGTACTAAGAGGCTTATTGGTGACCCAAATCTGGATAAAGCCATTTCAAATAGTGTGCGCAGGAATTAAATAACTTAATTCCTCCCTTTCCCTCCCACCATCGGACAACCAGACTCGATCAGTGTCAATCCCCTCGTATAAGACTTACCACGCATTAGAACGATCGTTCGTCATACGTACAGTAAATGAGTGTAATGAGTTGCCAGCACCTGTCTTCTTATACAGTTACAAATTCAACACGATTTACTATCTTCGGCTGCATCATCATATATAATCTGGTACCGGTGAGGTGATACCGTGTAGCGGCGGTGTAAGAATATTCACTACGCCATATTGTCGCGTAAGTGTCGTAAAAGTCGATAAAGGTAAAGAAACCAGGATGGGCAGCAGCGTTTTCCTAATAACAACTAGAAAATCGAAGGGTGTGCAGTTCACACACGGTAGAAGTAAAAACTTCAGTGAAAAATTGCTTTGTAATAGCGCCATCTATTTTATTCTATAGGTAAAGTCATTTTATCGACCAAAGAAATTATTGACTCCTAAGGTGGTATACGTAAAATAGACGTTAGATAGCCTGAAGTCATGCAATTGTAGATTGTTATTAATAGATTGAATATGATAATTTTATTTATTTAATAAATTATTTTATTTTATACTTTTTTTCTTTACGTGTTTTCTTTACCTATATTACTGGTATAGTTGTACCCGGTCGTAAGGATCACACTCTCAAAGAATAACAGCGTAAAATAGCAGCTTAACGCTGCTGTGTTTCGTATGGTGAGTGTAGAGAACCGGAGACCCTTTTGGAACTGAACTGGAAACGAGGTATTCCATCTTATTTCTCACGTGTGACAACACATTTGTATTTTGATTCTTAATCGAGGATGGATGTAGATGTCTCTGGGCCACAGCAACCACTTACCATCAGGTGGACTGTGTACTCGTTTTTCACCCTTATCCTATTAAACAAAATTAAATATATTATTTAACAGTTAAAAGTTATATTAACCATCTCTAAATCACCGCACAAAGAAGAGACCGAGACTAAGAAAACACTGTATAGTGTACTGTATATTATCGCAGGCTAATAAATCCTATAGATGTATATATATTTTGTCTCTTTTTAGTGTCGGTTTTTTGTTTTATCGATTTTCAAATGACAACGATTCTAAACAAGTTTTCACAGAAAATATAAAGTACACTTAAATCTTTGTTAAATATGCTTTCCTTTATTATTATAACTGTCTATAATACAATGTGAATTATCATGGTAATCCAATCAAATCATGGTGTCATGGTAGTTCTTGATTTTTTTTTAAATCTAGCAGTTAACCGCTAAAAGCTCAAATCGCTTGTTACGATAGTTTACGACAAAAGTCGAATAGCGGATTTAGAATTCACGACTTTATTTTCGCAGCTCTTATGACGAATTACCTATTGATTATAAATAGATCCATGTAATTTCCTTGGCTTTATTAAGAATGAAGGTCATAATATACTAAGAAGTTTTTACACGGAAATAAACGTCATTTAAACGGCAATAAAACTAATGTATTAAATTTACAACTTCGAAAAACTGAGCCCTATTGAATTCACTGTTTTTCTTGGCATTACTCTCGACGCAAAGCTTCAGTGGGGTGGTCCATATATCCAAACTAACAGACTAAGTTCTGCTGCTGCTGCTAAAATAGATTAGAGGTCTTACTAGTGTCAAGACAGCTAGATTAGTTTTTTTCAGTTATTTCCATAGCATAATGTCTTGGAATTATGGTATGGGGAAATGCGGCTGATTTAGAAACTATTTTTGTTTTACAGAAGAGAGCCATTAGAGCTATTTACAACCTAAACCCGAGAGTCTCATCATAAAGGGATATTTAAAGAAATAAATATATTAATTTTGGCCTCTCAGTATATTTACGAAAATTTAATAAATGTTTACAAAAATAAAGGTGGTTTTAGTTAAAAAAAAAGTTATATACACTCTGTAACCACCGCTTTCTCGACTCCACAGAAGTCAGTAATTCATTCTTGAGGCAATGTATACGCTATTACAACAAAGTCTCAGAAAATATACAAGCTCTCTCTATTACCAAGTTTAAATATTTTACTAAACAAAAACTGTATAAAAAGGGTTATTATAATAATGAGTACATGGTTGATTATTACAACCCCTGGGTATGAGGTGCTCGCTTCCACGCTGTTTTTAAAATAAATTTTGTAAATATTTCGTACAACCATTCATGTAAAATTTACTTTAAAAAGAAGTCCCGCTGGGTAAAATTTTTAATTTTAAACTAGCCAGTCCATGCAGACGTTGTTCTGTCGTTTTCGGCGACCCTTCATATAAAAATCATTAAATTCATAATAAAAAAATATTGAGTGTCACTTATCAGGATAAAAACTATCATATCTCTCAAGTTGGACGAAACTGCACAGAGTGTGCAAAATTTAATTGAAATCAGTTCAGTAGTTTAGGAATTTATCGCGGACAAACAATGCGACACGTAATTTTTATATGTAAAGATTATTCGATCCAGTGGTAAGGTAAAAATTGACTCAATAAGAAATACACATATGATCGATATTGAAAAAAAATATCCTTTTCTATTCTATTCTATAGTCCGTTCGCGTTAAGAAAATAGTGAGTCATCAGTGCAACTACAGGGTAAAGGTGTATTCACAGTGGAGTAAAAATTCTTTTTTTTTTCCAACATTTAATTAAGTTTAATGGAAACAAATTTTCTTAAAATTACTTAAATCACTAATCAGTATCGCTAGGTTCTCCAGTTACATTAATTATGAAAGAAGTCGATAGTCGAGCTCTTTTTTTCCACGGGTGATTTTAATGTGTTAGTATCCTTTTGTTCTTTAATAATTTTATTTATTTAATATTTTTTTAAAGTTCTATATTTATGGATCAAAATGGCTCAAATTTACAATATGTAGGTTTAGTGCTAAATAAGAGACCACGCGAGCAAAGTCGCGGGATAAATCTAGTTATACATATTATATATAGAAGCTTCATCACACAATCTCATTAATATCCTAATATCAAATTATAAAGTCTTGAATGCATAAAAACAAATAACCAATATTTTAAAGGACTATGAACCTAACCTGTCTTTAACAATTATGAACAAATGTGCTATAAAATGAAGTAACGAGTCATATTATCTTTTATTAAATCTGTGCCGAACACATCACGTCGCATTTCACATAGACAATGCCCCGGACGATTCAAAATTGGCCGGGTACGGTTGGATAGCATCCGTCCTATTACATGTACCTGCTCGCTTAAGCATAATTTCGCGCTAAGTCATGTGACGGCGGACGCGTTTGCACACACAATATTATACTTACACTAGAGCTAAAAGATTTAGACAAAAACTTATAGGATAAGTTAAACGAAAGTTACAGCGTATATTCGTCTCACAGGTAGGAACGGGTCAAATTTTTCAATATTTTTTATTCCTCAACCGTGCAAGTTTTTTCACAATGATTTTCCTTCGCCACCGGGTAGACGGTAAATCAGCACTTAAAACTGCAATTAACAATCTCATTGGTGCCGAAGGGAAATGGACCCAGGTTGCTCAGCTGTGAAATTTACGCCAAGCGCTTAACCTTTGCTATAACTCAACTAAATTTGTTGTTCAACATTATTCGCAAATACGCCCTCAAAGCCTAGATATCACTCAAATGCATGCTAGCAGACACATTCTTGGAGAGGCCTACGTCCACCAGTGGACAAGTTTGTTGAAAAAGAAGAAGATAGCGTCTGTTAATCGGAACAGAATTGGTGGTAGAGCCATGCTGCAGCTTTATTAATAGTATAGTTGTAGCACGAATGGGCCGGCTACCGGGACCACGCTCTCACATAATGCCAGCGTAAAATTCCAGCTTAACACTGCTGTGTTTCGTATGTTGAGTGTAGAAAACCGGAGACCCTTTTTACTGGAAAAGAAGCATTCCATCTAAGTCTTCACGGCTGACAACGTATCTGCATTTTGATTCGCAAACGAGGATAGATGTAGATGTCTTTGGGCCACAGCAACCACTTACCATCAGGTGGACTATGCGCTTGCTTATCATCACCCTATATAAAAAAAAAACATGAATCTGTTAGGTTGCATTCGGTAATATTTGGTGTTTAATTGAACGTCGAAACGCAAAAATTGTACAACCTAATAAAAATGAGATATTATTTTTGTTTGCCAGAATAATCCTAAGGGCCTTATTTCGGACTATCAGTGTACTAGTAAAACTCCAGTAAAAAACGCAGTCCATAACTAATCAACTCACAAAACGGGGAGGTCCATGGCCATCTGTGGACTATCAAAGGCCTGGTGAAGAAGAGGATAAAAATGCAAATGAATAGGCTATGATTGGTTATCTTTCATTTATATACAATATATTTATAATTTTCAATCTAAGTGAGAAATAGAGTCGCAATAGCAAACCCTAGTTGTTAAGATGAGTTTGAATTATTCCTAAGCATGTCACGAACTTATTGAGTAAACGTTGGAGGTCGGCATTACTTTGTAACTTTGTTTATTGCTTGTATTATCTAGATTTCAAAACAAAAGGTCGCATAGAATTCGTTATGTCTTTATTTTTCAGTCTCACTTAAGTCTACAATGTAACACTAAACTTCTGAAAACTATTCGGAGTTAGTAAGTTAGTTGAAAGACGGATAAATGACTACAATATCAAACGTCTAATTGTACCAGTAAACTAGAAAATGTTTGAAATTTACTTCGGAAATTTTAATTTTTGACTATTTGAAAATATTATTTTGTTTTTAAAATATTGGTTTAGTATTATTTTTTGTATAATGTATGACTGATAAAATTATCTATTGTTCGCAGTCAATGATCCAGCTCAAAGAACGAAAGGAGATGGATGAGGCTTTCAAGAAAGCGCAGAAGCCCTGGTCGAAGCTGCTACAGAAAGTCGAGCGCACCAGGCTGGAGTATCACACTGCATGCAAACAGGAACGGACGGCACAGAACCAAGAGAGAAATGCTAGTGGCGACAGCTCTTTGAGTCCTGATCAGGTTAGTTTGTTGGTACATTTTTCATAATTACAGGATTCTTCAGTGAAAATTGAGTACATTCTAATATAGATGATTATCTGAGACATTGGTCGCAAATTGATAAATCGATGTATTTTAACGTGATTATTTGTTGAATAATACGGTCAAATTTATAAATAACTAATAAAAATAATTCAATATAACAAAAATAGCTTGGTTGTTTTCAAAGACTTGGTATAATATTAGAATTACTTTTACTAAACAAACCATAATGTTAATTGTTCTACTTCGGTCGGAAGTCTTATCCTATTCAAACAACCATTATAAAAGCAATTTGTCAGGGCGTAGATCTTCAATAAAGTAAATATTATCTATACATAGGCCGGATTCAGGGTCAATTTCGAGCTTAGACAACACATTGTCATAATTTTCGTAAAGTAATGATCTAGAATCATATTTTGATATTAGTTATAGAATATCGGCCATAGAACCACATTTCTTGCCGTCTGTTTTTAGAAGGCGTTAAAAGCTTATAATTGTATTCTACACCCAGGCTCATTTAAAATATTAATATATAGTAGCCACTGCAACAACTTTAATCATCATTATACTAAGAGTACACTAAGAAATTGAAATAAAATAATAATACAAATATATTGCGGAAATTTGTAATATTTTATTTTAATTCTATTTGTTTCATTTTTTTTTAATTTTTAAAGCAGCTTTTGATTTAATCTAATTCCCATTCCCATGACCTTAGCTTTTCTTATAATTTTTAAATACACTATTTTAACGAGTTTTTTCCGGTTTTAAAAGATGTGCTATTTTGATTTCACCTCGGCCCGCACTGTGGCAATGCCGCTCAGTACGTAACAGGCGATGGATCTGTTCCGCAGAGATGGGCAGCAGTATTTTTCTTAAATACTAGTAATGCTATTAAACATTACTAATATTCCCTTTAACCACTTCTGGTAAGCTTAAAATGCTTGTGTTAGAAGTGGTTCACGGCAGTAGTCGAATGGCGGATTCGAACCCACGACCTTTCGAGTTCGCGGTCCGCGCCCTTTTTTTTTTTTTTTTTTTTTTTTTTTTTTTTTTTTTTTTTTTATATAGGATAAGAGTGACAAACGAGCACACAGTCCACCTGATGGTAAGTGGTTGCTGCGGCCCATAGACATCTACATCTCTCCTCGCTTGCGAATCAAAATGCAGATGCGTTGTCAGCCTTGAGGACTAAGATGGAATGCCTTATTTCCAGTAAAAAAGGGCCTCCGGCCACCTGCACTCACCAAGCGAAACGCAGAGGTTAAACTTCTACTTCACGCTGGTATTCTGTGAGGTCGTGGTACCACCCCGGATCGAGCCGGCCCATCCGTGCGACAGCAAAAGCTGCCGCGTGGCTCTACCACTGTTAAAAATATGGGAAAGCCAGGAAGATGTCGTAATATCTGATAGAATGTAGTAGTGATATTTTGAGTACGCTATACGCGGACATGTAAAACTATATAGTCTGTGGAATTCTTATAAAATTGTGAAATTTACTATAACCAGCGATTTCTCTGCACCAACTTCTTTCTCAAAGGCCGGACACACCCCTGTTACTCTTCTGGTGTTACAGCTGTGTGTATGTGTGTATATAATCACTCATCATCAGGTGAGCTGAGATGATGTGGATGGAATTTGACAAAACTGAAGTAAATCCAAAAAACAAAATTAAAGAAAAATACGAAAGCTCCAATACAACTAACTTTTTTTTTTATTTGCCTCCTGCAAACGAGCATGCGGCTCACATGATGGTAAGTGACTACCGCAGCCCATGAGCAACTGCAATACCAGGGGAACCAGGGGAATTGCAGATGCGTTGCCGGCCTTTTAAAAAGGAGTAGGCTCTTTTCTTGAAGGTCCCTAAGTCGTATCGGTCCAGAAAAATCGCTAATGGTAATCGATTCCCCAAGGAAGTTGTGCGAGGAAGAAAACATCTTCTAAATCGCACAGTAGACGACCGCCAATCATCCATATCATAATCATCCAGATGGTGTGGATGGTCCACACCATCTGGATGATTGGATCGGGAGTTCTGCCGCGATATGCGTTAGAAACTGTTACACTTGTTATCTTTACGAAGTTATTCAACAATATGTATTTATTATTCAATAATTATAGTATTGCTATAAAGAAAAAAGTTAAGTTTGTTTGTTCAAAATCTTAAATATCCAAAATGTTTTGACGGATTGCTTTGAAATCTTGGTACAACTATTACTCTAAGCAACGTTGCATTCGTATAGGCGCGGGGTTTTAAGATATACTTTTTGATAAACTTTTTGAGGTACAAGTAGTTTAAAATATGTATAAAGATCATACAGATTAAAACCGTTTTTATAATTGCCTTTATTGTATAATAATAGAAAAACTACGATTTTTAGTACAGTAAATTAACTGTACTCCCCGTATTATATTCCTGCTGTAAACTACTCTGCAAACAACTACTCTGTGAAATCTAGATATCAAATGGCAGTAACGTAACGCCACTCACACATGCCTTGATTTATGTGCCGATTTGTTATTGTTGTGTTCACTATGCAATGTGTACGATTTGATTATTGACGAATATCGCCGAAAACGGATTAGAGTCAGTATTCATCGAGCAATAGCGTATTCATGGGATTTGTATATTCATTTAAAGCATCGACGGCTTTAATTTATGATCATACTCCCTCAATTCTCAATTCAATCGAGTACGCCTTATTGTTCGGTTAATATGAGAATTTCCTTAATTTCGACGACATGGAAAATGTAGTCCGTTTGATTTTTGTTCCAAGATTTTTCATGGCACAAACACGTTACATGGTAATACGTAATGACTAATTTTTTTATTTTTTTTTATTTTTTTTTTTAATTACGTTACCCCCACACTAGGATTTTCTCCTGTGTCGTGGAGGCAGTTTACAAACATAAATTGCACAAGGACAAACATCCAGACCCGGAACAATTATTTGCAGGCCATACAAATACTTGTTCCGTGCGGGATTCGAACCCGCGGCCCCCAGCGCAGCAACTGATTGCTAAGCCACTGCGCCACGGAGCCGTCAGTGATTGATAATTCACAAAATCGAAGAACTAGATTTGGGGGGACAGAAATCCGTAATACTAATAGAACTAGTCCGTAATACCTACTAGTACTAATTAGAAATTTATAACAAATAGATGTTTGTATTAAAGATTTGTAAATAATATATTTATATATAATTAATGGTGATAAGCGAGCATACAATCCAACTGATGGTAATTGAATATTGTGGCCAATAGACGACTTATAAAAATATTTGATTAAAAATTATCAGCAGATGCGTTAACAGTAAAAAGAGCTTACGATTTTACGAAATATGGCAGCTGTACTATTTTACGCTGAAGAAGAAAGGTTCTCGAGTGCAGGCAGTCTCATACCAGTAAGCGAAGTGTAAGGGTGCTCTCTACTAGATAGAGTAACGACCAGCAGGGCTAGCATGGGCAGCAGTCAATTTATCCCCGGGGAAAGGAGAAAATGTTTATAACCTCACTTAGTTTTATCCACCCTTCGAACATGGGCATACCGGTGGATATAATATCCACAGTAGATAAAATGGGAGATAGACTTGGACTTGACAGGTTTTTATATGAATATTAACTAAAACCCACGTCCAATGAACTAGGATAAAATTGTCCTTTTCAAATGTCAACACAGCACAAATTTTTATATTTCATTTGGCTCCATGCTACGGACGGGGGGTATATGTCTACTCGTTATGTCAAACGGGGATATACTTCTCCCCGTTGCCGTGCTATGGCATAAGGACAAAATAATTTTGTCTCTTGTCAGTGGACATAATCGGGGGAATGTTTATTTGTCCCAATGCTAGCCGTGCTGGCAGATATGCCGCCGTATATAAATGGCTCAAGACCGTGCATTGTGACGTTCTTTGGGAGAGACCTATGTCAGTAATTGACTCGTGATGAGCTGCAATGATGATAATGATGATGATGATTATAATTTTACGCTGTTTTACTATGCAAGCAAGTTCCTTGCTCGGTCTTCTCTTTCACTCTGTCAATATTTTGGTGCAATCTTTAGCTTAGGAACAGTAATAAAATTTCTTACGTTACCACCACTTATATTGCCATATTCTTGTGGAATGGAATGGATCACCTACAAAATATTTCTGATCTTTTAAATCTGGCCTCCCCTTATTAACTTCCTTCTGCGTAGCATTGAAAGGAAGTTAATGGTTTTAGCTGGCAGTCTGTTAGTCTGTATGCCGACACGATAACTTCCGTTCCACTGGACCGATTGACTTTAAATTTAGTATGTGGATACCTTGAGGTAGTAGCTCGGTCGAGTTTTTTTTTTGGGCCCTGTAGGTCAAAGGGCACCAGAGATATGGGATTCACGCAGAAGGAAGTTGTTTTTCTTGAATTTATATTCAACTCGTTTATATGGTTTCTTCACAATGTTTTCTATATAGGGTTATTTTTCAAAGAGTAGCCAAATATTAAACTTAAGTTCGAATATATAAATAATGATATACCGTTATTGCAGTTTTTGAAAATACGAGTAAATAAGGCCTCTACCTTTTTTACTCGTATTTGATTTATGGACAACAACGTTTTTGCCTACCGATCGACCCTTACTAATGTGTGCGTGCGCAGTAAAATCAGTTAATATAATGCATTACCACGCATTTTGAACTTACAAGATATAAAGGACAGAATGTTTGAGATATTTTTAATTAATTTTTCTTCACCAATCGCCTATATTACTTATTCTGAACCTTCACTGCAAATTTGGCCGGTTATTGTGAATTTGCAAAATAACCCTGTATAATGCCGCGGTCGCGCACGACGCCACACCTGCCTAATTGCACCAAGTGCAGCGTAATTATTACAGAACAGCATTCCTTGCGACTACAACTTACCTTATGATAGGTATCCTTCTGCCAGTTTTTAATCTGTGCAATGACGTCATTGACGAGGCGGTCCCGCACGCTCAGGTGCAGGTCGGACAGGCGCTCGGCTTCCACCATACCGCCCTTCCACGCTGCCTCCATTGTGCCGTACTCTGGGCCTTTCTCGATGAGGTCGCCATTAGGCTACTGACGCGTTCCTGATAACAACTCAAAATTATAAAAAGCTGCGGTTTCCAACCCGTCTGCAAACTTATGTTTATAAATGCTGTAAATATCCCCCTTATGAGGCAATCTATGGGAGAGGCCTATATTCTATTCAGCATAGGACTTTTAATGAGCTGTGGTTATGATTATAATGTTAAAAAGGAAATTTATCTTGTTGAAATGGAAAGGTTATATATAAATTCTTAGAAGAACCACACATCAAAAGGTACTCAGAAACGATTATGTGTATAAATTATTTATGCTGATTTCACGTTTACTATATTGCGTTATTGGTGTGAAAGCAAAGCGCCCCAAACACACCGTAGCGATATCCGGATTGCATGATTCCTTGCATCTTTAATACGTCTGTTATTCATGATTCACCAACTCCTTGACGTTTGATTTGAAGCTGATATTATATTATTAGCCTTTTATGCTACGTTCTGACCTAGATCTCTTTGCTCTTTGAACATCTTAGATGGATTTCAATTGGAATTTCTTATATAGTTAACAAATTTAAAATAATATTGTTTTAGTTTATTTTAAATAAGTATAAGTAAAAACAAGCACACAGTCCACCTGACTGGTAATGGATGTTGTGGCATATATATGCCTGCATCTATATATTCGACTAATAATTAAAATGTTGAATGTTATACTACACCAACTGTAATAGCAGCAACGTTAACAACTAGTCTTTTAACAAGTGCCCTAGATTTTTCTTTAGGCTTATTAAAAAACCTTAAACCCTCAAAAACGATTATTCCATGGCTACATTGTACTTTAATACAAAAAACTATCTAATTGAACAGATTTGTAATTACAACTAAAGCATTACCTACAATAAACCTTTAAATTAATATTGCCCGCATCTAATTTAACTTTCTTTTGATAATGAAGTCAACGTTCCGTTTTATAGTAACAGCGACCACCAATTTACAATTTAATTATCCCTCGATCAAGTAGGATGGCACTGTTCAACCTCTCATTTAGTCGAATGACTTTGAAAGCGAATCTCAATCAGAAGCGGTGTATTTATTTGATTTGATCTCTGTCCTTGTATTCTAATATAAATAATCAAATAATTTCAGTTGTATACAGCATTGAGATGCCTTAAAATATGTAATCGATTTTGTTATAAATCTATATTTTTATAGATATATATTTGCTATAAATTTTTTTTTGTTGTTGATTATAACTGGAGTTATAAAAATCTGGCAAAGTAATAATCATTGTAATCCATAAACTATACTTAAACTATTTACTAGTACCGTTATTTACACCTAAATTGGGACGTAAACTTTTACTAAGTTAAAATTAAAAGTCGTTGATGATCGTTAATATTGTGAACATCACTCACCCGACTTTCAAGGAATGAAAAGTATGATTCAGTATCTTCTACGTATCGCCAACTATGCTTTTCTCTCGTTTTCCTATAAGACACGGCACGCACCCACTAGACGAAATTTGGTTATAAGCATAATAAGCATAAACACTCACGCCTGTCACCCAGAGGGGTAAGCAGACATTACGGACTTCCATTTGACACACCTCTCTCGCCTCCTTTACGTCCATATTAGTTTATAAATTAGTTTGACATCGCAAATAGGCCAAATCAAAAGTTCTAATAAGTGCTATATATATTTCACTTTCATCATCGTCATTAACCCGTAGAAGTCTACGGACTGGTATATTGTAAGGAGTATTTGCCACGGTTGGGATATACGACCGCAGTACCAGACGTCTCACACCTTTGATGCTGTTGCTTATCTGGATATTATACGGATAGTGTGAACTAAATCTTTACAACGTAATCTTTATTTGTTTGTGGTTTTTGTCCATGCTCTCACAGAATAGAAGCATGAAATAGCAGCTTATGCTTCGTATGGTGAGTGTAGAGAACCAGAGATCCTTTTTACTGGAAACGAGGCATTCCATCTCAGTCTTCAGGAGCGTCAAATCATTTACATTTTGATTCTTAATCGAGGGTAGGTGTAGATGTCTGTGGGCCACACTATCCACTTACCAACACGTGGACTATATGCTCGTTTGTCATCCAAAACATCTGATATTTCTGACCAAAAGTCCCCATGTCCCCGGCACATAGCGTAACACAACATGGCAAATATTGTGTGTACGATTAGACATATGTTTATAGACTAAATTGACTCATAAAACTCTCTGTTCTTAAACGTCATTAGGTATTAAGAGAGGTTGAGAGGGCATAACCTCGACAAATGGTGTTTGTTAGCCACTGTGAATGCAAACATTTATATTGTGACCGCCTGTAGAGGTGTGATTACATTGTCGGAAGCGGTTACATTGAGCTGAAACTTTTTCTAAATACACACTCTCTTCCTATAATTTTAAGAGTTCTTCTTGAATTGCAATTAACTTGACCTGAGTTTAATTTCTGAGGTCAAAGGGTGTTTGTGTTATTATACGATGTAGTCCACTGTATAACATAATTTCATTTTCTATTAAGAGAGAGTCTTTTAAAGAAGACAGATAGCGGCATTTTATACACGCTGTTTTCATCTTATACCAATTTCAGCTCGATATAAGTAATTCTGAGGAGAGTTGACATCGAATCATGACCCACCCCATGCCTAACTTTGCACAGGTTGCCTATACAAATAAACCATTTTTCAGTCATCAGATAAAAGTTAGAATACAAATTTACTGTACCCTAAGAAAACAAATAACATAACAAGCAACAAACAGAAAGAAAACGAAAAGTGGTCATGTTGCAACAAAGTTAATTGGATAAAATATAACTTAAACGAATTCAAAGCTAATCGTTAGTCATACTGACAATACAGCAGATTACAGACTACCCTCTACCGCTGTTTAAAAGCTAATAAAAGAGCATGCTTGTGGCTTTAGGGCACGTGAACTCAACGACTTGTCCGGTATCGATCCGTCGACTCTCGCAGTTCTTTGACCACTCGACCCATTTCCAATCGAATGGTATCGTTTGGCATGTCTACCTGTACTACATTATATGTCGTTAAATCTGTAAATGTTCGCTGTTTGTTTGTTTTCGGTCGTCATTTCTATAGCTTCATTACTTTTTTAAATAATGTTTATAAGGCTAAGTCCGGAGTAGAGACCGTTGACATTGCATAATGCCGTGTGTTTACCATAACCCACCCCGCTACACGCTATCTACACTAGCATGTTTATTTTTTTCCTTGTTCTCGCCCTTGGTGCCGAAACGTGGACATTGATGATAGGGCTACTCCACAAGCTTAAAGCCGCTCAGCGAGCGATTGAAAAAGCTATGCTCGGTGTTTCTTTAGTGAATAAAATTTGTAATGAAGAAAGCGGCCGAAGAACCAAGGTTTAGCCTTCTATGTTTGTAAAATGAAGAGGCAATAGACTGGTCATGTCTGTCGCAGAAGTGACAACCGGGGGAATAGACGCATTATGCAGTGGAGATCGTGTGTAGATAAACGTAGTGTGGGGGGACGCCACTTAACTAGATTTATATATAGATATTCACACTGATTATACTATTGTGATTAATCTCTTCTCGTCACCTCGAAGGTAATATCTGAAAATCAATGTTTGCTCTCTGAGCAATATTAATCGCTGATCTAGGACACGTTTGTCAAAGCGCAACACACATACATTTAGATTTTAAATTTTTGTAAACTTTTACGTAATACTTTACCTTGTACTTGGTTTGGTCTCTGAATTTACGTGTGTGATTGGAGAAACAAATAAATGCTTTATCTATCTATCTATCTAGTGGAGCGACGATCTACGCAAGCTTGCTGGTAGAAACTGGATGCGTGAAACCTAAGACGGAGATAAGTGTGAAGGTGAAGGTCCAGTTGTGAACTGCTGCAGGCTGATTATGTTTATTTGGGACTTAACAAAAAATAATGTGCCAACTGTGTTACGAACCTACCAGGGCTTAAAAGGCGATTAATGGGGTATTGGGTTAGTGATTTACACAGGCAATGGGCTAGCCACCTATCACTTCTTTTACAATTTACCATCTAAACCCATATATTTTGGCTAAACGTGGTCCATATAGCGCACTGCTCTTTAGACTCTGCCTACTCTCTCGGGTATTACAGGCCTGACGCTATATATTTAGGTAGGTATTTATCAGTAAACTGTCCTTATAACTAAATTAAATACTTATGGTGAACTTCTGTTTATATTAGTTACTTAGATACTCCATGTCATAATATCGTATGAAGTTTTGCTATGATTAAAAGTGACTGACACAAACTACATTTTACTATGCAAAAGACAGCCGTAAGAACAATTTAAAACCTAGACTCTACTTCAAATTTTTTTATGTCCATGTATGAAAAATAACGATATATCAATTTATCTTATGTCGCTGTGTAGATGACCTGCAGGCCTATTCGCCAACTTTATTGACATGAAATGATAGACATTTTGTTGTACATTGTCTTATGCTTTATGCGCAGTGGTAGTTATTATCGAAAAGCTATATAGAATACGCAATGTACTACAAAGTGATTCATTTTGATCTCAAAGAAGTTAGCGAATGGCTTTGGCTTTGCTGTGTTATATTTTGTAAAAATATAAAAAGAAAATATTTACTATTTTATATTTAAATATCATCTACTTATGATATGGACGATAAAGCTTCATTAATAGGGCGTGTGATTTAAAATTTTTGCTATCAAAATATCAATCAACATATAAATATTTCTTGATAAGCCTTATCTACAATGTACTCGTACTTATACGTCGATGTCGATGAATATTAATAATAGTCGCGATAAAATAATTATATCGATGTGCCAAGATACAGATAATGATACCGATGTGAAATATTAACCTAAATCCCTATATTTCGTTAATTTTATATTTCAAAAGAAGCTTACTAAGAATTCTGTAAGGCATTCAAAAGCACTTGAACGGAATCCGGTGCTCGTACCAATTATAACTAAGCTAGTAGTAATCTATCGATTTTTGAATCGATTCAAGGGAATGCGATCTTCACCCAGATCGAATCGTATGCCTATAAGATCGTATGAAAAAAATCGTATCAACTAAAAAAACTAAACATCAACCGAACCGTAACGTACTAACGTACGAACCGATCTTTGCATACCTATCGTATACGTCATACCTACACATTGAATGAGAGTAGCTTCGAGTTACATCAAAAGCGGTAATGTATGAAATATGAAGGTAGGATTGATAATATTATGTTTATTTATCGGGATGTTAGTGTTCTATGACCTTTCATTCTTTGTATTACATGCGATACGAAAAGTTGAGCTGTTTTGTGTTTTGCTTGTTTGCAAACTATTATTTTAAAATACTTTTAAATAACGCCCCGCCAACCAAATCAAACGTTTGGGCTTTTTTTTACATGGGTGAACTATGTAAAATGTGTAAACAGACGGTTAAAACTAGTGGAAATACTACCAATTTAACAAAAGCTGCAAAACTATCCACACATAAGTTTATATATAAAAAGTGGTGGACGTATAATGGTGGACTTTTAAAAGTCAACTGCTATACCGCCCCTATATATTGCCTCGGAGGAAGATATTTGTTATAGTTATCACGCTTGTGGTTTGTGTTTTGAGTTGTCATCAAGATACTGCTGGCCATCCTGTTTTAGTTTTCCTCTGTCGCATATTACGACACCCACGGCTTGATATATCCTAGTGGATTCTCCACTAGATTCTTACGCCGCCACTACACTAAATTTGTATTTTTATAGATACTGAATAGGAATGACGATATAGTGCGATGAAGTAATAAACATCTTTTTTGTATATTTTAAACAATGAAACGCTACTGATCGCAAAATTTTCCTTTTTTTTTTTAAACAATAAGATTGACAAACGAGCACACATTGCACCAGATGCTATGTGGATGCTGTAGCGAATAGATATTCTACATCTATCTTCGACTAAAAATCAAAGTGCAGATCAAAGCCAGAATAAATGGTATTTTATTCTGGCAAAGGAAGAAAACCTAAAATAATAAAAAAAAACATAAAATATCAGTAAGCATGACGCTAGATATAATAAAATTAGTGTGAGGTTGTTTGCTAGTGCTTGAGCTTGTAAAGTCACTGTCTTTATTATTATTTGTAAGGAATTTACATCTCGTGGTAGACAAGAACACTATTCGCATTAGACGTGCTTTTTCGTTTCATAACTTTTGTCTACATTAAGTACGCGGAGGCAGGAGCGGAAGCGGTTAACAAACTGAAATCTTAATATGTATCTCTTTCGTACCAAACAAATAGTAATTCATCCAACTAATGAGTTAAATGTTTTTGGTTAATAATATATATGCCGGCTACTCGACCACTTACCTCCAAAGAGACTGTGAAGTCGCGTTCTATATTCCTTATATAAATAAAATCTTTACGCCAGACGTAAAATACCCCGATCGGCGACGGGCAGCAGCGTTAAAGGTACGAGACGTCTAGTACTCCAAGAATTAATCCGACTGCCAAGCACGACGATTAAAGGCAAATTATTCCTAAGAAGATGCTTATGTCCAGCAGTACGAACTGATAAAGAAGAGAAGTTATATATTAGTATAATATACGATATTTTTTACCTCCTGTATGTATCCGTTACCGCTTGTGAAATATATCGCAGGTATATATAGTAATACACATAAAAGTAAAAAGAATTTCTATAACATGCATACAAGAAATTCTTCAACGTACAACCCCCGGTACCTGTCTAAAGGTCACAACCAGCCGGATATCACGTACTGACATACGGTAGATAATATTATACACAGATAAAAATCATTGCTGCTTCGTAACGTTTGAAATTGTACAAATTTTGTAAGTCAACTCTCGACGAATTCTGACAAAACATCAGATTGTTAGCTGTCGTAATACGAAATTGCGTTAAACTTTTCTTTTGTCGAATTAGTTTTGCGAGTTTAAGTTATAGTAAAACACTTATTTCCATCGATAAAGAGCTGGTTATTACTTCTTACCCTTAAACCCTTACTTGGTCGATGAGCGTGTAATATTTCCAAAAAACTGAAGCATTTATTTCAACCAAGCTATCTTACCAAAAGTTTTTACTTATCAACATATTGGTATTAACGCTAAACAGTTTCTTTAGAATGTTAGAATGACAATCGAGCAGTCCACCTGATTGCAAGCACAGCCCAGGTGCGTAGCTACTCTTTAGTACTAAGAATTATAGCAGTGAGTCTAAGGTGGGTTAGCAGCAGAAAAAGGTAAAGAATGGATGGTACCCGCTCCGACGAACTCTTAGTTAAAAAGAAAACCTACCTCTAAGTACAATAGACAAACTAATTATTTACCAAACTAAGGTCCGCCTTTGCACATTTTTGTGTAACAAACTTTAAATAAATAAATAGGAATTTCTCCTGTTTCGTGGTGGCATATTACAAACATAAATTGCTTGCAATTTTATTACAATTATTCGCTTTCTGGATTTTCTTTTAAAAGTTATTTCTTTTATTATTTCATACTGGATTTTAGCCTTGTTGAATCCTAAGATGTTTTTAATGTCTTTTTTAATACATCTTTGGTTGAATCCATTATTCTATTACTATTTTTATTTCTATTGCTGCAGGGATACATGAATCACTTTAAGAATGAAACTAAAAGATTTTTTTTGGGATATTTACCTCGGGTTCGAGATTTACTACGGGTTTGGCGGTAAAATAAATTTAATTCTCTGACAAATAATGAATATATTATTTCGAGGAAACGGCATGGCGGACTTATTGTTTTATTATTTCCAAACTTTCTACGACAAAAAAACGCGGCGAACACAGCCAGTTTATTGTAAAATATATCTTCTAAAAGTTAATTAATATAAATTAATAACAAATACGCAGCTAAGTAACGATTTTGCAATGAATTATTAACATCACTTTGAAATTCGGAGAAACTTGTTAAAGTATATGCGTCATCTATTTAGTACCTATAGATAATGAAACTGCAGTGTTATATCACATCGTAACAATACGTGCATTCATTCAATACGTCTCATAATATATTTTTAATGGAAGAATAAGGGTGATAAACGAGCACGCACTACCCTTCTTCTTGATTAAAAATCATAATTTGGGCGCGTTGTCACCCCTGAGGACTAAGATAGAACGCCTCGAGTAGTTACAAGTAAAAAGGGTCCCCGGTTCTCAACAATCACAGAAAGCTGCTATTTTAGCTGGTAATCTGCGGGAGCATGGTCCTTCCCCGTTCAAGCTGACGTGCTGCAACTATAATATACCTGTAACATGGCTCTACTTGATATAGAAATGGTAAAGTAAACAAATACTTTTTATTTACTGTATCATTTGCTATATATTCGATGTATACAACCGGGATAGCTTATGGGGGTTAGCGTTCGCCCTTATAATTTAATAACGCGAGCAACCTAAGTTTTGATGCCTTATCGGCACCAATGAAATGGTTACTTGCAATTTAAGCACTGATTTATTACACTAAAGGTGAAGGAAGGAAAACATCGTGAGAAAACCTGTACGGGAAATTAAAAATAATTTGAGGGCATGTGAGGTCCACCAATACGCATTTGCACAAGGTTGTACTTCTTCCCTTTTTCAAAGTTGAGAGGAACCCTGTGCTACTTATACTACGTACGTACTTGTATTGATAATTGATTTCATGATCGTATTGGTAAATGATTTGTGACCAACTGTTTAGTTGAAGGTTATTAACTATACTATCTAATCGATACTTTACTTGTACCTCGATATCTAATTGATTGACCCAAAATGGCTGTTTGTATTGTTTGGTGACATTGACACCATACAATTGTGTTAACTCTACCCCACTGGCTATTTTCTAGTATCTCTCTCTACTAAGTCAATTTGCAATCGTTAACGCTTAAAAAAATATATGAATGTGAATGAAATATCTCAACGTTAAGACTTGACGTTGGGATTGAGATTTATTTATAATTTTCTATTAACGTTTACGATTGTAGAAAATCAATTCGATTAACCTCGCTAGAGTACAGAGTTTCACAATACACATGCTTATAATATTTGGATTTTGATACTATTATATTGTTAGATAATTTAATACTGAATAGTTTACATTACACTATTATTAGTTTTAGTTTTTTTTTGTTTAATTACATTTAGTTGTAATATATATGTGCCATTTTCTTAGATAACTTGTTGCCATCTTGTAGGTATTGACATAATCCCGTTGCTGTAGAAATCCTGGGATTTTTGATCAAAAAATGCGACAAGTTGTTTTGCAGTCCTCTTTTGATGTTAACCTAACACTACCCAAAGAATCCTGAAGAGACCGAAACAGGGGAAATTGTGAGGGTGCAAGGTCAGGACTATATGGTGGATGCATTAACACTTCTCACCAAGCTCTCTCAATTTTTGCCGAGTGGCCAAAGATGTGTATGGTGTGGCATTATAATGATGAAAGATCACTCCTTTACTTGGTGATCAAATCCGGTAAATTTTTCTCAATTTCTTGCTTGAGCCTCATTAGCTGCTGGTAGTAGAGATCCAAATCGATGGTGTTTCCCGGAAGTAAAAGCTCATAGTAAACGATGCCCTTCGAATCCCACAATACACACAGCATCACCTTATTGCGTGTTTATCCGGGTTTCGCTACAGACTGTGAAGCTTAACCCTTTGACCATGATTTTTTTCGCACGTTCTCGTCGTAAGTGATCCAGTTTTCATATGAGGGCGCCAAGAGCTACATCTTTGACATCAAAATTCCCGAACACGCTTGAACCAATTTTGTGCTATTCTTACTAGCACTATATTACGTCCATAAACGTCACAATTTTTTTTGCGGCTTGTGCTTAAATTTCTGAATGTATCGAATTTCGCACGTCGCGGCAGAACTCCCGATACCATCCACACCATCTGGATGATTGGCGGTCCACCACTGTGCGATTTAGAAGATGTTTTCTTCCTCGCATGACTTCCTTGTGGAATCGATTACCATCAGCGATTTTTCCGGACCGATACGACTTAGGGACCTTCAAGAAAAGAGCGTACTCCTTTTTAAAAGGCCGGTAACGCATCTGCAATTCCCTCCCTGGTGTTGCAGTTGTTCATGGGCGGCGGTAGTCACTTACCATCAGGTGAGGCGCATGCTCGTTTGCCCCCTCTCCTATGAAAAAAAATTATTTTGGCGGACAGAATAACAATTGAAAAATGGCGAAAAAGTGTTTTTTACTTTATATTTTTGTTTTTCTTGATGTCCTCTATGCATTGATATTAAAACCATCCAGATACAAACAGTACATTCAAATAGATTTTTCTTTAATCATATACAAACAAAATACGAAGAAACTTTTTCCCAGACCTATTATAAAGAACCAGAAGAATTGTGCTCATTTCTCACCTGTTGCCAGCATTTCCCGAAATTTTCGTTTATCGTATTCGGTACTTACACGAAAAGGGGCTATTTCGCGCCAGGCGCTCCCAAAATAAAATGTTTGGAAGTCGTGACGTCATTGCACCCACGCACCTACCCAGAGTGCTGTGTCATCGATTTTTAGTTAGTGTTTAGATTTTGATACTGATGGATACCGTTAATTTAATGTAACAAATTTTGGAAGAGGTTTTTATCATGAATATTATATGTGGAAAGTGGAAACTTTGTTTTTGACTTTGTTGCGTAAAGTTAAGAGATAAAGGTTGTTTATTACGATATTTTATTAGTTACAAATTATCTATACTTGCAATGGAAATGTACATTTTTTTTCCTTATTGCTAATCTTTATATATAAAAATTACGTGTCACATTGTTTGTCCGCGATGAACTCCTAAACTATTGAACTGATTTCAATGAAATTTTGTACACTGTGTGCAGTTTGGTCCAAATTGAGAGATAGGATATATTTTATCCCGATAAGCGACCTTCAATATTTTTTTATTGCGAATTTAAGGATTTTTTTTTTAATAGGAATGGTCGTCGGAAAGGGCAGAACAACGTCTGCCTGGCCAGCTAGTAATATTGATAAAACATTAAGAACAAGATACAAAGTCAATATTCTGATGTTTCTGTATTCGTTTAAATAAATTTACCGACAATCTATATATATACATATACTCTTGTCTTTTGAACCTCATGGAATCTGTTACTCTACTATTTTTGTGAACTACTCCTAAAGCAATTTTTTAAAGCTTACCTGAAACGATTAATGGGAATGTTAGTATATTAACATTACTAATATTCCCAATAACCACTTCAGGTAAACAGCATGACTAGTGCTTTCTTGATTAAAAAACTTCAAATAATCTTCTTTTATTAGACTTTTTTATATTTGTCTTTGGAGCACTTTTCGCTTTATTCATATTCCCTGCGAAACTTTCATCAAACGGCTTATTACTGTTGTCAAACATCAAAGATGACATTAACGGATGGAAAGATACGAAATACGTGCGGTGTTCCGATATTCTTGTGCTCGTTTCCTCTGCCGTTACATTTAATGTTTCTCGCATTTTGAGGTAAGCAATTTAACTTAAGTTTGTAAGGAAACGTAATTTGTTTTTTTATAAAAATGTCCTTTCAATCTATCTTCTCTATAGTTATGTGGCTAAGCGTTTGGTTGCGGCGCTACGGGCCACGGGTTCGTATCCAACACGGTACTAGTGTATGTGTGATCTACAAATAATTATTCCGGGCCTGAATGATTTAGGTGTGATTTACATATATTATATAAAATATATATAAAGTAAAATGAAAAAAATCTCTACCAGGTATAAAATTTAATAGTTACGTGGTAGAGTCACGCTGCGGCTATATTATAGTTGTAACAAGAATTCTCAGTAACAGCCCGGAGTCAAGCGGTTTTTCACCCCTGTACTTCGGAAAACCCGTAACGTCCTGTAGGTCCCGTAGGTCACGTAGGTCCTGCGCCTGATCTTTCTATGTCGTGTCGGGTTACCGCCCCATCGGACTATGAGAGTGAGGGTGTAGAGAGTGCAGCTATGCTTTCACACACACTCGTGCACACATTCTGTCCTGCGCAGATAGTCTATGTTTCACTGGCCAACGTGACCGAAATTCGGTTTGAAGGATATTATGTGTGGTAGTGGAATTCCCTTACGTCGAAAAATGACAATAATTCTAATTAATTTAAATTTTTCCAAATACTACATGATTTATATTTTCAGACATTCTAAGAAAAATAAAAAGTTCGTTCTAAATCCACAGCCGCCGACTTGTTATCCTTTAATTTCTGTTAAATTGAATTTGCAAGTCCGGACCACTAGGTATGCCGTGTCGCAACATGCCACATTACTTCCAATTTGTGGATATTAATCCGAGAATATTTACGAGTTGATTTGAAAATGCATACGCCATTTTGAGTGAGCGCGCTCACTGCAATTCACTTATGGTAACCACATTAAATATTTGAAATATTGGGATAACTCATTTATTGCTCATTTCACAAAATTAAGCCTCTAATAAAATTAAAATGACTTGGAGTATAATCAATAGCGAAACTGGCAAGATGAAATTCCACAACTCAAATTTTTAATTAAATTTTAACAATAATTCAATAAAATCAGATCAACATGTTGCAACGGCTTTTGAACAATATTTTACCGACATTCCGATT
Source organism: Parnassius mnemosyne (assembly GCA_963668995.1). Taxonomy (NCBI): domain Eukaryota; kingdom Metazoa; phylum Arthropoda; class Insecta; order Lepidoptera; family Papilionidae; genus Parnassius; species Parnassius mnemosyne. The sequence continues at coordinate 12,028,035 of CAVLGL010000083.1, read as the reverse complement.
TTTATTACAAAGTCATTGAGTTCCTCCCCTACTGTCACCGACTCATTACTCAAACAAAATGTAAAACATCTGTAAAAAAAAATATTTTCATTTCATAAAATATTATCAAGAGACATTGTAAAATATTTCAAAATTATTGAAATTAAGAAAATTGCAGATCTATGGGGGATTTTCGTTAAAATTATTGCGTCTATAACACATGAAAACGCACCACAACTTGTTATTATTTTTAATACTAGTATCGAAACTGATGTGTTTCCTTATTTAATAAAACATAGTAAAGTTATATCTTTACTGGTAGTACATTGAACCCCCACTAATTTTAGACCTATATTCTGTGCTGCCAACACTCAGTAATTTTGTTTTAAATTATTCTAGATCAACTGTTAAGTTTTTTTTTTAATTGCTCCTTAAAAATCAGTTTGGTTTTACAAGAGGTCGCTCGAATGAGACGCCGGTGTTGATCTGATGAAACATATTTTCTGTGCATGGGAGAATTCAAATGATACTTTGGGTACATTTTGTGAATTTTCAAGGCTTTCGAATCTGTTCACCTTGACATTAATCAAGAAGTTACATCATTATGGTGCAGAAAAAACATAGCGCTTAAACTTATTACATCATATGTAAATAATAAAACGCAAACAGATGTTATTAATGGGAGCAGTTCTTCCGGAACGGTAATATCTTTATGGGTGTTCCTCGGGACACAATTCTTGACCCCTTCCTGTTCTTAGTTTATATTAACGACCTAACTTACTTAACTAACTAACTTACTCCGCTTGATAAGTAAAGAGATCTGAAAAACGATTTCTGCCCATCTAACGAATCTTGCCAAGTTAGACGCCGGCAAAGCTACACCGAAAAAAAAAAACTAACTCCAAAAACATATGAATTTTCTTAGCTACTCTAAGCCAGTGCTCGACTGCTACCCCATCTGATAGTAAGTGGTAATGAATGGATTAATTAATTTTACTTTCCTTTTCGTTATCATGAGGGGTATCAATGAAATCGTTAAAGACATGTAATGTGATAGAACCGCGCTGCAGCACAAATGAGTTGGCACGGCCGCTGAAAGAATACGATCACACAGAATGCCAAAAAGAAATAACAGCACCTTGCTACAGCGTGTCATATGTTTAATGTAGGGAACCGAAAAACATTTTTAATCGTAACGAGGTATTCTATGTTGTTTCTCAGGGGTGACAAGTGACAACGCATCTGCATTTTCATTGTCTTGAGCTACTTATCCACATTCCATCAGAGAGACTGTGCTCGTTTATCATCCTTAGGTTTATAAAACAAAGACATCAAACCCGCTATCAATTATTATTACACTTTCGCTAATTCCTATCACCGTGTTGTGGCGCCGTAAGATTATAGAGGTTGCGGTGCGGTGTATTTATGAGGGAGGTAATTGTTGAGCAGTGGACTTTTTATAAACAATCATTACAGTCTAATAAATTAATAATTCCCATCAACGTAGTCGTGTGTGATTTAGGCAGAATTAAACAGACAGAAAAAAAAAATACCAGCGTAAAATAGCAGCTTCCGCTGTGCAGCTGCAGCTGCAGTGTAGATAATTGGAGACCCCTTTTAGTGAAAACGAGGCATTCTATTTTCACGGTCTTCACGGGTGACGATGGTAGTTGAGGGTGGATGTAGAAGTCTATGGCCCACAGCATCTACTTACCAGCAGGTGGACTGTGTGCTCGTTTGTCATCCTTGTCCTATAAAAAAATGTTTATCGAAATCACTCACAACTGCGTACAATACACATTCTTTCATTCATTTGGTGTTCCTAATTTTAGCATGTAGAGTCGAAAATTTTTCAGTGGCGCTTATCGTATAGTATGTAAATTTGTATTAAATGTTTGCGAAACTTATTTACACCAATTTTAATGAATATATTATAGTACAGTGTAATGAGTAATATATAGAAGTAATTGAGCACTCTGTGTTGCAAGTGTTTATGATTTAAATAATACATACGTACTGATGACCTTGTAAACAATTTGGATTATTACGATATTTTCTAATTAGTACCGGAAGCTTCCAAAGTCGAAGTATTTCAGCGGGGTTAAAAAAGTTGATTCTCTACAATCGGTAACATTACTAGAAATAATAAAAATGAATAGGAATGACACATCATGATTTGATCCATTTTCTTAAGTTCAGGGGCGGAACGCTCGCCTTAAATTTTTTAGCACACAAACTTTCCGAGCTCAAGTCAAGTCAATTTTTACACCAATTTTTCACTAATCGACCGCGAAGGAAAAACTATTGAGGAAACTTGCATATTAAAAAAAAATGGATTTAATGAATTTGAACCGGATCAGCGTGGCCGTCTCTCTGTGGTTCTAATCTTATCCCTGTAACTCACCCTGGACATAGGCCTCCTTCATAGAAGGGAAAATTTCCCATCGTCGCCACGCTTTTGATGCCTGTCCATCACCTGCTTGAGTATTTTACGCATAATTAATTACAAATTAATAATATTTATGTTACAGGCAAAATAATCTCAAAAAAATATCGTCTCTTATATTAATTTGCGTAATTTGGCCTCTGTAAATTAAAAGATTACAGTAAGTAGCAGTGGTGAATTGATTAAAAATATTATATCGAGTTTACGCATCGTTCTGATAAAATCTTTAAAGTCCTTATCGACTTGTTGCAGTGTAAGCAATCATGTTAAATTAATTAAGTGAGAGTTAAATTAATTAAATCTACAATTTAATCGATTAAAACTAATTTTACTGATTTTGTCGCATAAATTTTAATTAATTTTTAATTGTCGACGTTTTCTAGTGATTGAGCCACACTGATATTCCATCTAGAATTGCCACACTGCCAAAAAATATCTTTATATATAAAAATTCCGTGTCAAGTTGTTTGTCCGCGATGAACTCTTAAACTACTGAACGGATTTCAATGAAATTTGCACACTCTGTGCAGTTTATTCCAACTTGAGAGATAGGATAGTTTTTATCCTGATAAGTGACACTTAATATTTTTTTATATGAAGGGTCGTCGAAAAGAGCAGAACAGCTTCTGCCTGGTCAGCTAGTTATATATAAAAATTATGTGTCACATTGTTTGTCCGCGATGAACTCCTAAACTACTAAACTGATTGCAATGAAATTTTGCACACTGTGTGCAGAGTTTGGTGCAACTTGAGAGATAGGATAGTTTTTATCCCTATCAGTGACCCTCAACATTTTTTTATTACGACTAAGAATTTTTATGGGACACAGGGTCGTCGGAGAGGGCAGAACAACGTCTGCTTGGCCAGCTAGTATAAGTATAAATTTGAATACATATATTTAGAGAATTTATTCATTGTTTGAATATCATATCAAAAGTCCTCTGCCGAATATAGACCTCTGCCATAAATTGTCTCTTAAGCGATATACCACCGCCACTACAAGGCGAATGATCTGAAAAATGAATTTTAAATAGGTACTCGAGAGTTTGATACTTTACAGAAAAATATTACAAAGTGAATAAAGCGATGCAGACGAAATTAACGACTCAGGGCCAAATATCATAAAATCCAACGATCCTCAAAACAGCCGTTTTCTAAAAGCTTCGCAGATAAAACATTTAATGTTTTTATCTCGAGCGCAAATATCGCTATATTTATCGGCACAAACGGTCGAGTAAGGGTCCGTACTGCGGTTACACAAACCGTTTGGTTTATGGGAGAAGCCACACGCAGAACGAAGTCGAGGTCATATTTTTAATATTGAAGAGTACATTGACACCTACGTTTTGTTTAAAAAGTTTAACATAACGGTAAATAATTCTCGTGTCAAATACCAAATAATGAAAAGGCCATCCATTATTTACACAAATTATGTTTATAGCTTTATTACCAATATAAAACCTTTGTATTCCCTGCGATCGGACATTTAATTACAATGGGGTCTATAATAACATGGAGATAGGACTTTTGAAGGAAACTAAAATTATAGTGTCCATTTCTCACCACTTAACATAATTTTTTCTCTATTAGTGTATATACTCGTATACAATTATTATTCAATTGCTGTCCGTTAGTCTCGCTGAACAAGAAAATCGCTCGACTGATTTTGATGAAAGTTTTTGTATGTATTTGAGTGAGTGGTTAGATTGTTTGGATGGTTTAGATTCACAATTAGACCCGGTAGGTGGCGCTGTTCTCGAGATCGCTAGGTATAAATAAAATAAAAAGTTTATACAAAATTCAAAATTCTTTATTCAGTATCATAAATTTAAATTTTAAATACGTTAACTAGGCTGGGGTCTCCTTTAAGTATATTAATACCTGTGTTAGGGGACCCCGCTCTTCCATAACAATTTTTTTGATACCTTTAGGATCGCATACATAAAGTTTGAACGTGTGTGCGTGTTTGTGCGCGTGTATGTATGTGGTATGTAGTTTGTGGGTGTATGTGTATTCCCTAAATCACCTCTCCCAACACCCCGTAATGATTTTATATTTAATAATTAAAACATTCGTTTATTTATTTGATTAATTTCAATTGTTTTATTATGTTCATTCTCTCCCATTCACTATGCATTGTCTATCAACAACCTTGGCCTTAAATAATGTGAATGGTGTTTTATAATTTGAAATTATTTACAGTTATACAACGTACAGAAAACAAGCGCTTTACTTGTAATGTTAACTTATATGCTTTGGACGAGTATATTAGTAGCACTCGAATGTGAGTACCTACTCGAAACAGAAAATAAAAAAGCGATTCCGTTTTATTTTACTAAAAAGGTAGTAAGTGTACTCTCCTAGAGACTGAACTAATGTAAAAGGGCCATTAGAGATCGGATGGCAGTGATTTTGCTCTTCCTAAGTTCAAATACAAATTACTTAAATAAATAAAGCATCTGGTTGAGCAGGTGTGAAAACCGCTGTGTAATTCGAATCTATTCATTCGAAACGAGGGGAAGGGCGTTCAATGGGGTGTCCTTAGGCTTGAGCGCTTCTCAAAGTGATCTCTAAATTTGGGGGTATTTTTGTGTACACTCTTCGCTTAACTGGACAGTGTTAATGTATATTAAATTTAGTCTATGATGTCAATCTAGCGACATTTATTAAAACTCTCAAACGTTTGTGCGCAACTTATCTATACAAATCTATACAAATAAATAAAATTGAAGTGTCTGTTTGTAATGTCAAAATTACAGCTTTTCAATAAATGCATATGAAAGTGTATACGGTACTAATAACAAAAATACAATTTTTAAAGTTTTTGTCTGTCTGTCTGTCTATCCGTCTGTCTGTCTATTTGTTCCAGCTAATCTCCGAAACGACTGGACCGATTTTGACGGGATTTTCACTGGCAGATAGCTGATGTCACAAGATGTAACTTAGGCTTTAGAAAAAGAATTAGGGTTCCGCGTTAAAAAAATTAAACCCTAAATAACACACGGCGAGGTTGCGGGGAACAGCTAGTCGAACATATAAATAAAAAACATTGTCCATCCACAGTTAAGAAACTGATCCCGTATGTCAACAACACAGTACATACGTAGCTAGATGTTTAAATATCATCGCGTGCTTTATAATGACATACCATATATACACACCATTATATATGGTATGTCATTATAGACATACCATTTACCTATACCACACTGAACACCCAAATAGTAGAAACCAATAATTTCAACAAAACAAACGTACAACAGTATGTTTTAATAGAACTAAAGTGACAAATGACCTTAAATTTCACCTGATGGTATGTGGCTACTGCAGTCCATGGACACTTGCAACCGATTCCAAACAATGAAGGCTACAGGTGTGTTGTCAATTCTGGAGACTAAGATGTAATGCCTCACAGACTGTTATTATACAGGCTCTCTTCTATACTCTTTAGGTTGGAACACAGCAGTGCAAGCACTGCTATTTGACGGCAGAAATAGATAATAGGGTGGTATCTACCCAGACGAACTCCTGGGCAGAAAATTAGTCCTACCACTTAGAAAAAGATTTGACTAAGGTGTAATTCACACTCGTAGCCCTTTGGCTGGACTAAGCGAAAATGAAGCGAAGATGAAGTGTTACTAATTAGGGGGCGTTCATAAGTTACGTGAGGTGGTTTTGGCGATTTTTCTACCTACCCCCAAATCTCACGTGAGATTATGATTTCTTATATTTACGCGAAGACTACACATTAAATGAAACTAATTTTAACGGATTTTATTGCGTTTAATTTAACTTCTAAATTCCCGAAGTTTCTGGTGAATTCAAAAGTTAAATTAAACGCAGTAAAATCCTTAAAAATTAGTTTCACTCACGTGAGATTTTTCAAAATGTGTATTTCTAGTGTAAATAAGTTAATCTGTGCTTGACTGCATTGGGTTTGTAAAAAAAAAACTCAATTTGCTTAATTATTTTTATATAATTTGTGAAGTTCGCATCACAGGAATTTTACACCGTTTCTTTAAAAAAAAAAACGTGATGCCGCCGAAACCATACCGTTCGAGACGTGAGATTGGGATTATAAGTGAGTAAGGGCTAGGGTGCCAATATTTTAATAGTGTTATATAATATTTCATGTGAACAAAGTATATTTCTAAATAATGAATACTTTAATAATTGTGTAGATGTTTGAATATTTTACTCAGGCTAAACGGATTTTTATAAATTTTGACACACAGAAATCCCAGGCCACACAGCTCAGAATCGGATGACAATGTAAGAATGTGGAAAAAACGTAAAATGTGATAATGTTATTATAAACATTTTTATTAAATAATTTTTAAACATTTCACTTGTTTCCTTTCATTCTGTAATCACGTCTGAGCTACTATTATAAGCACTAATTTTGGCCTAATTACTGTTCATTTTATGTCATGCATTCAAAAAAACAGCATTACTTTGAACCAGATTTATCTTATAAGTTATGAAACCTTGCCTTTCGTTTTACTAATTGTTTATTTAATTAAAGACATATTTAAATAATAACATTCGTGGACAAGCTGCAATTACTTACCAATAGATAGCAATAAAATAAAACTATCTCCTACAAAATTGCCACTGTCCAGGGCAAAAAAATATTTCGTGTCAGGGCTTCGAATGCCTCACGCTAGTTGCATGATTGTACATTCTGTAACTTGTCTATTAGGATGATATTTGCCCGCTACACGTAACTGTATTTCAAAAGTAATCGCTTAATAATCTATTATTTTACTTATGGCAAAAACAACCGTGAGATAACTCTGTAGAGAAACTTATAATTATCTGATAGAGTCGAGGTCAGGGTCACGGTGGTTATTGCAATGTAATGATTATTTTAGTGTCAGTACTTACAGTTTAATAAATTGACCATCGTAATTGAACTACAGAAAACTAAAACTAATTTTTAAAAACAATATTTACGTTGCACTAAGGATTTCAACTTTTTTATATAGTATGTACGTGTATGATTTATTATAAAACATTCCAAATTCAACCTACGTTGTTTACCAAAGAATACAAACAAGATATCTCGTCTTTTCCGTTTTAGCTGCCTGCCCATTAAGCTCGTCAAAAATTTTCCATTATGGTTGGAAGGGTGTTTGGTTAGTGTTCCGATTTTTTTAACGTTTAGGATCGTTTTAACGTTTAGGCAGCCAGTATCAGGTTTATAAAGTATTCCTTCCTAGCCCTCACCATTAGAGGAATAACTCACCTGTTTGTTTCTTTCTTTAACGTTTTTTCTTTATATTTACAAAAAAACGTTACCCCCACACTAGGATTTTCTCCTGTGACGTGGAGGCAGTTTACAAACATAAATTTCACGAGGACAATTATCCAGACCCGGAACAATAATTTATAGGCCATACAAATACTTGTTTCGTGCGGGATTCGAACCCGTGGCCCCCAGCGCAACAATTTATTGCTAAGCCACTGCGCCACGGAGCCGTCAAAAAAGTTGTTTACAAGTGTCCATGGGCTTCCAGTAACCATTTACCATCAGATGGACAGTAAGTTTGTTTGTCACTCTTAATGATGAAACGTCTTTGAGAGAAGTTTTACTCAAAGGAGGACTTACGAGGGTGTGCAATGATGTTTTTAGGAACTGATTTACATACATTACTGTTATATTTCTAATTTTCTTATACTTTAAGATATGTTTTGTAAATATGTAATTGGTTTCTTGGAAAAAAATCTGCCGTCGTCTGTCTTTCCGTTCTATTTGGGCGGCTTCAAGGCTAGACGGAATAGGGGTTTCTGTTACGCTAAAATAGGACTTGTTAGGTCAATGGTGTTTTTAAAACTGATTTCCTAATACGTTACTGTTATATTTCCAATATTCTTATACTTTAAGGTATATTATGTTAATATTTAATTGGTTTTTCGGAAAAAATCCGCCGACGTCTGTCTTTCCATGGTATTTGAGATTTGAGCGGCTTCAAGGCAAGAGGGAATAGATTTCTGTTACGCTAAGACAATGTGGGATTGTAGTCAAGTACTGCGTTATACATAAGTTTGTAAAAAAACGGCCATTATGATTTGGATGAAGTTTCGTAATTTGATAATGTTTTGCGTTCCGAAATTATCTAGATACATAGTATAGTGATCATCTTTATTCATACCGTGTAGTGGTGGTGCAACAATATCCACTACCCCATATCATCCTGTGGGTGTCGTAAGAGGCGACAAAGACCAACAAATCAGGAGATGGGTAGCAGCGTCTTTCCTATTAACGACCAAAAATAAAAATAAAACTGTGTTTACTAACCCGCTTGCTAACCGTGGCAAATATCCTCCTTATAAAGAAATCTTTGGGGGAGGCTTATGTGCAGCAGTGAACTATAGTAGACTGTAACTGGTAATGGTATAGGTTTCATCCCTGGGAAATTTATATTTCGTCGAGTAACGCTCGGTCGGTCAGATACTAGTTATTTCGTATTCAAATAAAAATGTTCATCATTATTTGGTTATGGACTCGTACGATTAGTAATTTTGTCAGTGTCAAGTAATTGAATTGAAAAATTATCGTTTATAACAATTTTTAACCTAGTTTTCACAGTATGTTGCTGCGTCACATTGTGAAGTTTTTAGGAATTTTTTACGACAGCTTAACCTAGCAGACAGTCGATGACAAAGCGAACTAAAAACTGGGTTTATATCACTATCGTAACACTTATTTTTCCACTTACCAACACAAAATCGCAGCAATGTTACCTGTCTAAATACAATTCAAGCAATTATTTAAACGATAACACAGCAGCAGCGAGCCACTGGCGGTCAAGTACACGCAAAAACCCTCGAAAATATTATAATGCAATTGTTTTAATGCTTTATAATTTAAGATTAAGTTTATTTACACAAGCATTTCGCAACTAATAACATTGCATTGTCCAATTATAACATAAATGATAATAACCAGTAGAGTAGCTTCGTAGCTTAGAGTCTTGCCTAAAATTTCTTAGTACCGCCGGGACCACTAAAAGTGTTAACCAGAATTTGAAGTGCTTAATTAATAGAGATAAAGAAAATAATGTAGATTACATGTCTATAAAATTAAATATATTCTCAGGACATTGCAGTCTGCTGAAGTCTGCCTATAGTTCGTCCATAATCTTCTCAAATAGTTGAAATGAGCCATGGGCCAGCAGTTTGTCACACGTATACTGCTTTCAACATTTATAAAACGTATGTTTCATACTATCATTATTACCAGTATAATCTTTGTTACCAACACACTATTAAATAAACACTTATATCTTATCATACATCTTGACACGTTGCGGCGCACCCAAATCACACAAGTATTTGTGATAGCATTATTTTGTTTGATATTTCTTTCCAGGATACCATTGCGTATTTCAGGGAGCATTTAAATAAATATAGGTGTATTGTAAGAGGCAACTGACGCAAACTGAAACAGGAGACAGCAGTTTTTTTTTATAACAATTGAATAATAATAATCATAATAAACTACGATTGTCAACTCGCCTGCCAAACGTGGCGACTATGACAGTTATACATCCCGGAGCCGTAATTATATACAAATATAATTACGGCTCCGTAGCTAAGTGACTTGCAATGAGTTCCAGCGCTAAGGGCCGCGGATTCTAATCCCGCACGGAACGAGTTGTTTGTATGGGCTACAAATAATTGTTTCAGATCTGGTCTGTCTGTCTGTTTGTCCTTGTGAAGTTTATGTATGTAAACTGCCCACTCGTACAGGAGAAAATCCGACTATGGAGGTAACGTACTCGTCAAAAACCCTATGGGGCAAATCTATAGGGGATCTTATGTTCAGTTGTAGACTTTTGTGAGGATATTATAATGATGGTGCTGAAATATGAATCATTTTGTAATAATTATATCAAAATATTTAAATGTAAAACAATTATTCAAAGTTCAGAAAGACGGCTAAACTTCGGGCTATTTTCGGCCGGGTTCAGGTCCTGAAAATAATTGTTCTAGGTCTGAATTTCTGTCCGTACAATTATCGATTTATGTTTGTAAAACGCCTTACGATACAGGATCGAATCCTAGTGTAGGCACGACGGTATTTATAACATAAAAAGGAAAAATGTACAATGTTGTATGGTTGTATCAGTTGCTTATTCTCGGATCTCTCACGTAGATAGCTCGACACTATGGAATGTGCTAGTTTCCACAACTCACTTATCACTTAGTTATGTACAGAGTCGTCGTATGTTAGGGGCGCTTACGTCGAATATTATGCAGCACGTAAATAGCTGTGTATTGTGTAGTAGCGGCGTAAAATAATAATCCACTGCCTCATATCATCCCGTGGGAGTCGTAGGAGACGACAAAGGTAAATGAAACAGGAGATCTACAGCAGCATCTTCCTGGTAACAACCCGTGGTCATGGGGAAATTAAAATTATTTAAAATAGAGATATAATTAATCGCTATAAAATCCGTATAATTAGTTTCATTCAACGAGTACTATTTGCGTAAATATTATAAATCATTATCTTCATCATTTAATTTAATTGAATTAAAATGAACACTAATAATATATCTATATATAATCATTATCAATATATGACAAATCTTAAAAATCTAAAACAGGATTCATAGGGACAGAGTCACAAACTACAAGTCAGATGAAATCCTTCAACTTGCAATGAAACTCTACTGCTTCAAGACCCTCTCAGAAATTAGAGATGCCAACATGCCCAGCGTAGGAAATTGTGAGCTTTACTTTTAAACCTCATGTGTAGGCTCTACTCGTTACTTAATGTTACAAATGCCTAACGCTATAAAAGCCTAAATTAATAAAATATGTTTATTGATAAGTTATGCTTTATATGGATATACGGCGTTGGCGGTATACCAAAAGTTACACTTAACAAAAACAAACACAAGAAAATACTTCGCAGAGAGACTTGCTATTGACTATAGATGATTAAACAACAAAGTAGTGACGTAATTATATATGACGACTGTATGGTTGTGAATAAAGAGCAGACGAAAGGTAAAATTACTCTAACGGTGTATTATTTATTTTTTGAATACATTGATTAATTTTTAACTTCATAGTTCGCATGACGTTTTTACACGTGGTAGAGCCCGGCTGCAGCTATATTATGGTTGTAGTACGAATTTCTACACGCTCGACTATTATAGCTCGACTGGGTAAGGACCACACTCTCACGAAATACCAGCGTAAAATAGCAGCTTAATGCTGCCCAGTGTAGAGAACTGGAGACCCTTTTATTGGTAACTAAGCATTCCATCTGAGTCCTCGGGGATGGTACATCTGCATTTTGATTCTCAATCAAACACAGATGTCCATCAATTAGACTGTGCTCATTTGTCACCCTTATTCTATAAGAATCTTTTGTTTTGAGCCTAACTGACTAACGAAAATGCTCTTGACAAACGTACATTTACTTTATTACTCGGAAAATGTAAAGATTTCGTAATATTTCAAATAATGCTGATAAGCTAATATTATTATGACCCTCTCCTTACACTTAATGTTTCTTTTGCCGTTTAAGTTACTTTTTTACAATATAAGTGACAAAAGAGTTATCAGTCCATCTAACAGAACCAACAAAGTGGTACAATAATACGTCTCTTATACCCTTAATAACATATTACTATTGCGTTTCAATGTAGTGGCAGACAACTCACTGCGCATTACCAAATCGCGCAAATTACTTGCCTGACACAGTACAAACACCGATGCAACTGCGTTGCACGAACCGGTCGCTTTGCATAACCGTGGGAGTATTTAACACATTTTAATTTTCAAATCATTGCCTGTATATATTCCGGTAAAAGGTTGATGCTTTGAAATTGTATTGGCTTTACTGCTGTACTTTACTGCTGTTGATTGGGTGCTACTACACACAGATACAGCTAGATCAAACTAAATCGTCACGTCATCTTGAAATAATGTCGCTTTAGGCTGACCGTTTGATAATCGTTCTCATCACCAGCACTTCTAGAATATAATAACGATCAAATGTAAGAATAAGTTTCACGAGCGTTATTGCAGTTACATTATATAAGCCCTTTTAGTGTGACACACAATCGCTGGCTGGCTATCAAGTGCCATCACCTTATCGGCAAATCGTGCGGGCGTGAAGAGCTCACTCTGTAATGATTATTTTATGATCTGGAATATTAATTAGTAATGAACCTACCTAGTTGTTTTGCTTTTGGTGTTTTAGACCATATTATCTCCAGGTTATATATATTATATATATTAGTATAGACTTTATCTATACAGTATTTTTCGAAATCCGAAACTATTCGTGTATTACACAGGCTTAATAAGCCAACTGATAGGGGTGATTAAATGTTATTATTTCTTTATGTCCTACAGACCAAGTTTTGGATACGGCGGGCAGTCTCATCGGGACTAGCCATATACGCAGGGCAATATTATATTGCCCCCGAGTATATGCGCAAGCAGTGCACTTTCATTTCCCTCACTCTCATTGTTTGATGAGACGGCAATTCGACACCGTTTCCGGTGAAACAGTTATCCGTGTTCTACGCTCATCATACACATCAAACACAGCAGCATTAAACTGCTATTTTAGGCCGGTATTCTGGTCGAGCGTGGTCCTTCCCGAGTCGACCATACCATACAACTATAATATAGCTGCAGCGAGCGTGGCTTTAACAAATTTTTCATTGTCAAAGTGTTGACGTAAATATCTTATTTTGCAATAGTACTCATCAACATTCGTACGTGCGCTTGTTAGAAATTATAAATTTAACTAAATCCTAAGTTAATGTTTCTATATAATTGTGTATGAACATTGTACCGTTGGTTTTATATTAATAATATAATAACCGGGAGACCGTGTGGAAGGAGAAGAATCTCCCGTGGAGCTCCACGGGAGGTTCTGCAAGGCTCTACATGAGCCTTTCGTAGAGTCGCCTCCCTCCACTGGCTACGTTTCGGTGATCTCTTTGGGGAAACAGAGGGTTTTGTCTGTGCTATACAGGATCAGGTTATTAAGACCAACAAATATCGAGATACATCCTAAAGGATGGCACAGTCGACATCTGTCGAGCTTGTCGCCATCACGATGAGTCACTTAGGCATGTCATCTCCGGTTGTTCGGCGATTTTTAACTCGGAGTATTTGCACAGACACCACCTAGTAACCAGGATTCTACACCAGGAGCTCGCTCTGAAATACGGTCTCGTGGATCGAAATTTGCCTTATTATAAGTACTTGCCGGAAGCCGTGCTCGCGCCAGACTCTGGACCTGGCCATCATCACAGATAGGACTATTCTTGTGAATAAGCCTGATATTGTGCTGATGGACCGGGCACAGTCAAGGATATTTTTGGTCGACATTACCATTCCATATGACGAGAACCACGTGAAAGCCGAAGCAGATAAGAAGACAAAATATCTCTACCTGGCTCACAAGGTGACCGACATGTGGGGTGGTCTGCCGACCGAAATTATACCTGCAGTCGTCTCTGCGAACGGGCTAATCCCGATCAGCCTCTCGGGTCATCTCAGGCGCCTGGGACTCCGTGACGGACCGCTCCGGGCTCAAATGCAGAAGACGGTGCTCCTCGATACCGCCCGCATTATCCGCCAGTTTCTTTCCCTTTCCCCCTAACCTTCGGCCGTTTGGTCTCCCCTGCCGAGGGCTTCCATCTGGTTGGGATTTTATTTATTTATGTATTATTTATTTATTAATGTTAGTATATTTAATATATATTTATCATTTCCTTTTATATATTTATTCAGCCCAACCAGATGAGAATTCTTTATGGATATCCAAAATATAATAACAATTTATTGCAGACCCACATACAATAGCGTACTTTAAAAATAAAATGTAAATCATTCATTATACACAAAAAGACAAAGTAAAAAGCGTTTAATTTGTTTTTGTTTTCAATGGTAGATTAACGAATTCTAATATACGAACACTATGTTTTTGAACTTACAAAGCTTGCTTAATCCCAGCGGTATATCTCGAGAGGGCTTCAGCTGTCACTTGATCCGTGTTTAATTAAGGTTAGGCCGTTTTATACCCAAACTTATCTTGTTTTATGTAAGTTAATAATTAAAGACGCATTTATAAACGTTACATGATTAGTTTCAATTTAAGGTTTAAGGAAATGGAAGTTAATGGAAATGGATTGTTGACGATGTTATTTTAGGTTCAGCATAGTAAGTTTATTAATTATTGTTCCTATTTCTTCAATAGTTGATAGAGTTATCATTCACCTTAAACGGACCATCGTCGTTCACTTGCTGAACTTCGCCTGTGCCATAATAAGGGTGGATTTCCCGCTACCGCCATTCTTAACAGGGGTTTTGATATCGGAGTGCCAAACATATGCCATTTTGAATGCTACTTCCCGTCATCGGGCTTAATAGATCTGGCAAATAAACTAGATAATTTATTGCGCCGTTTATTTTTTTTATTGTTTTTTTTTTATTCTGTATCAAATAAATTATTATTATTATTATTTTGGGTTATCTATAAAGTTTTATCATCTGGTTGGGCTGTATAATTATATAATTGTAAATAAAAATGATAAACACACATAAATATCAACAAAATAAAATAAATACATAAAAAATACATAAATAAATAAAAACCCAACCAGATGGAAGCCCTCGGCAGGGGAGATCATACGGCTTAAGGTTAGGGGGAAAGGGAAAGAAAACGGCGGACGATGCGGGCGGTATCGAGGTGCACCGCCTTCTGCATTTGAGCTTGGAGCGGATTATTATTATTATTATTAAAAAGGCACTGAAACGTATTTTTATTATTCTTTGACCCCTAGACATGAAGAGGTGACTTTTTCTTCATTCCTTAAGAGGTGACTCTTACGTGATTGATAACAGCTCCTGGGAGTTATGCGATTGCTGCCGAGCTGTTTTGAAATAATAAATCTTCAACCTTAATTTTTTGTCGAAAAAGGGCTCGCTGGCTTTCTTAGCCATGCCATGACATGCTTTTTATTAAAAAATATTTTTTTCCCTTTTGTGAACTAAGAAAATATCACAATCCCATTGTGGTCCAAATATGAAGTTACATTAGAAAAGTTCATTCATTATTTTGACACTTAGGGGTGGATTTTTTTTTTCGGTCATCTGTAATCCAATTTTATTGTTGCTTTCTTTTTATTATAATATATTATATGTCGAAGATTTCAACAGAGGATCCCCAATTATGATCACGGAAATACATCAAGATAGCGTTAATTGTTAAAAAAGTGTGAGAGCGGATGTTCAACTTGCTCGCACATTTCAATCGCAATTAATCATTATCAGTAATAAGACAACGTAACGCACTATACATTCAGTATAGAGTAATTACAGTTCGACCACACCGTAACACGTCCCCGCCAGAATCACACACCAGTGTAACGTGAGGTACGTAATTACATGATAACACCAAAGTATGCAAACCAACAGCAACACTACATATCTCAGTGTAACGCTGGGCAGCCTCTTAGCAACACCATTCTCCTTGCCTGCACTAGAAGAATTACTACAACGAACAGAACCACTACACTATCTTAGCACTCGTAGAATCTCTCGCGCACGGCGCCTACAGTGAACTTTATACTGCACCAACAACTAGGGGGTTTCTCGATATACCCTCAATTCCATATTAGTCCAACCGGTATTTTTATAGACGCTCCGACATATATAATAAAAAGAAAGAATCAATAAAGTCTGTTCACAAGTGACGAAGATATCGCGTAAACATAAAACAAAAAACATACCAACAGTGGAATTCTAAAGTTGTAAACCTTCTCCTTTTGTATTAAGTATCGAATATTTAAAATGTATATTGAATAATTATTATTTCATTATTTTCTATAAACGGCATCAACCCCTTTTTTAATATATAGTACTAGGTTAGTACTTAGTAGTCAGTAGTTCTTATAGTACCTACAAGATGAGGTGATGGATACCCTGTCACATTACATGGCGAATGTATGTTTTCGGCGAAACAAGTTTATATTCAACCAGGCTTTTAAAATAAGTACAACATTTTAATTAGATTTTATTGATCCGTCGTTAATTGATTGATCCTGAGAACGAAAGAGAGGAGTCATGTGCGGGCACGACATCTCGAGCTTATCGGGCTTCGTGTACCCGCGATCGAGAGGGTCATCAATAACGCGCTTTTGATAAGCTCCGGTTAGGCTAATGAAAATATCTGCAGGTACACGACGCCTGATAGCAGCGGGATTAATCATTTATTACCCGACTGTCCCAGAAGGTGGGTAATGTTTTTCAAGTGTTTGTATTCACGTGGTAGAGCCATGCGGCAGCTATATTATAGTGGTTACACGAATGGGTCAGCTTGACCGGGGAGGGACCACGCTCTCACAGAATACCAGCGTAAAATAGGAGCTCAATGTTGTTGTGTTTCTTATGGTAAGTGTAGAAATCCGCAGACCCTTTTTACTGGAAACGAGGCATTCCATCTTGGTCCTCAGGGGTGACGACGTATCTGCATTTTGATTCTTAATCGAGCATAAAATATAGATGTCTATGGGCCACAGTAACCTCTTACCATCAGATGGACTGTGTGCTCGTTTTTTACCCTTATTCTATAACATTAACGGCTTGATGGATTTTAACATATGGCATATGGGTTGTCGTATGATTGATGAATAAGTTTTCAAAGATGTATTGCTGTCCTACTATGTTCGAAAGAATAAGATAAATAACCGTAGAACCTAAGAAAATTTGACGAAATCAATACGAAAGTATTCCCCTGTTTCCTTCTAAAATACTGGACCCATTGATATTTTTTGCAAGGACAGTATTACGGCTTTGTCTGTATGGTTTTCTTTATTTTTTATTTTCATTAATAACCGAGCAATGTAGGCAAACAGCAAAGAAATTTATAAAATTTAATTTTATTGAAATTAAAAAGAAATTGTAAATTGAAATTCTTCAAAGTTTCCAAAATAACTAATTCATGAAAAAAAAAACAAAACAAAACAAGAAACACGTCAGTAGTTGATATATTATAAATTGCATTGTAAAAAAAAAAAATATTTGTTTTAGTATCATTATCCAAGCAGAGGAGACTAGAATACATTTGTATGAACTAAGGGTTCCAGGATATCATTTTATTCGTCACGCTTGGCAGGCGGCTTGACGATCGCATTACCAGACGTCTCGTATCTTTGTTTTTAACGAGATGTTATCTGTATGAGGCCGTTGAAAGCATATACACCAACCTATTCAGCAAGTACACCTCCATCGTATATTGCTTCATAGGGAGATTTTACAATAGTTGCCACGCTGGACAGGCGGACTGGCAATCGTTTTTATAAGAAGATGCTGCTGGACATCTCTGTTTCGGTTTCTCACTGTCGCCTCTTACGATACCTGCAGAATGATATGGGGTAGTAGATATTCTTACATAGCCACTACACGGCTGCCTCTGTCTTCTTTAGTCTTTGTATATTATTTAAAAGACAAATCTGTAAATATTTTTATACTTATCCCTACCCTTGACAAGTGTGTACATGTTTGTTGTACTGTTTGAATGAAAATACAATATTTACTACGTAACGAATAAGTATAAATAAAGAAAATAATATTTCCCATGAGTCAGCTGTATTCAAGCCTCTCCGACTATTTCTTTAGTTTCTTATAAATAAAATATTTTGACGTGCTCTCTTCACCTAAAAAGCGCCGTTTATTTTACATTGTCCTAGTTATTTGGTATTTTATTTAAAAAATAAAACTTTATCACTGGTCGAAATAAGAATATTATTTCTGACTTTTTTGTAATTATTGTTGAGTGTTCACAAAATCTTTTTAGTATTTATTTAGGCTGGCGAATTTCAACGCCAAAGGCGATTGTACGTAAGCGCCTATTATAATAAACAAATTACATTTCATGTTCATGGACATGTCTTCCCAGTGATTTACACTCTTTTTCTTCATCACTATCAGTATCGTAATTGATATCGTTATGTGCATATCGTTAACATTTCATTGCACCTGACTGAACACAACATAACTTATTTATTTGTATTTCCGCTTACAACTGCAAATAAATTGAAACTGCACGCTAAAGAAAATATGTAAAAAAGGAGAAAAACAAAAAGGAACAACGGACGCTATTCGGTAACACGAACTCAACACTAAACACATAATTTTGTTTAAAAAAAAAACCCACTGTTTTATATATTATATCGCCATCCCATCGTGTTTAAAGTTTAATTGAAGCCTAACAATTTGCATGAACTACTCTAAAGTAATAATGGGCAAATAGCCGACACGATTAACTTGGCGGCGCGTTAAATCACAATGAACGATCAATTATGTTCTTTAAACCAGAAAGATCAGAATGAAGAAAGGAAAGAGTCTACGCCGGATAATAATGTATAATATGTTACTCTTAGACTTAGCCGTAACCATTTTTATTAGGTGGTAAGACCCGTTTTCTGCCTAGGCGTCAGTCTGGGTGGGTACCTACCACCCCGTTACCTATTTCTGCCACCAAATAGCAGTTCTTGAAGTGCTGTGTTCTGATCTGAATCTGAAAGGTATATAGAGGCAGTATAATTATAGGCGGTAAGGCATTCTACCTTACTCCACGGAGATAACACCGCGTCTCTAGCCTCCTTTCTTTGGAATTGGCTGAATGTATCAATCGACTGCAGTAGCCACTTACCGTCAGGTCGATTGTTAGTTAATTTATCACTTCGGTTTAATTTAAAAAAAAAACATAGTCTATGATACACAACTCCAATAATTGAACATAGCAAATAATATATAACACAATAATATCTCTCAGCAAAAAATTTTGAAAATTTTTCAAATTCACGTTCACACTATAGTACTAAATTGCTTGCTTGTGATGCAATATGCTATACTATAGGTATATAGAAGAATAGATTTTTCAGATGTCTTCTTCCTCTCACAACTTTATGGAACTAACTACCATCAGCGATTTTCCCGCACCAATACAACTGAGGGACCTTAAAAAAAGTGTTAACATTACAATAAAGTTACGTGGTAGAGCCACGCTGCAGCTATATTACTGGTGTAGTTGTAGCACGAATGGGTCGGCTCGACCGGGGAAGGACCACGCTCTTACAGAATACCAGCGTAAAATACCAGCTTAACGCAGCTGTGAATCGTATAGTGAGTGTAGAGAACCGGAGACCCTTTTTACTGGAAACGAGGCATTCCATCTTAGTCCTCACGCGTAACAATGCATCTGCATTTTGATTCGTAATCAAGGATAGATGTAGATACCACAGCAACCACTTACCTTCAGGTGGACTGTGTACTCGTTTGTTACTGTTATGATATAAAAAAGAGCCTACTCTTTTGTTTTAAATGCCGGCAATGCACCTGCAATCCCCTGGTGTTGCAGTTTTTCATAGACGGTGGTAGTGATATATAAAATAATTGTATAGCGTAGTCTGTACTGAGCTTAATCTTTATCAGCATATTATTTTAAACAATATATTTTTTAAATTGTTAACACCGTTAACAGCAACATTTATCAAGAGTATGTGATGGTTATGTAGCAGAACTACGTATTTATTAAAAAATTTC
Organism: Parnassius mnemosyne; assembly: GCA_963668995.1. Classification (NCBI taxonomy): domain Eukaryota; kingdom Metazoa; phylum Arthropoda; class Insecta; order Lepidoptera; family Papilionidae; genus Parnassius; species Parnassius mnemosyne. The sequence continues at coordinate 12,008,018 of CAVLGL010000083.1, read as the reverse complement.
TTCGACCATCATTTTTTACTGTATCGATATTGTTTCCGTGGTAAATTGACCTTCAAAGATACTAATTTGAAAAGGTCAAGGCGTATTTTGGCATCGTACCAATCCGACGAACGCCCCGTGGCTAGCGATAATTATAATGAAGTGGTTTAACGACCTTTCATTATGTTTTATAACCTCTTTACAATATTTTAATTATCGTTTTCATTTAATAAACGTGTTTATAAAAGCGTTCAACTAAGTGAATGGTCTAAACTGTGGTATTTTTAAATAAAATCTTTCCTATAATTACATTTTGAGAATGAAGAGTTAACTATTTATAAAAATATGCAACGTCCTATGGGAATTTAGTAGTATTTTTTATCATTTTTTCCGATAGCGAGGGCTTATAATATCCATCTATCCATTACAGCCTATAAAAGTCCACTGCTGAACAAAGACCTCCTCCATATATTGCCTCATAGAGGGACATTGCCATAGTTGCCACACTTAGCAGGCGAGTTAGCAACCGCTGTTTTTGTATAGTTTTGAGTTTTTATCAGTAAGATGCTGCTGCCCGTCACCTGTTTCACTTCCCTGTGCCATTTTCCTTTGTCGACTCTTACCGACGTCACCCACATCGTCACCCACGAGATGAAATAGGATGTTGGATATCCGTGCAAGGTCGGTGTAAGAATATCCACTAGCTAGCAACTATTATTGAAAGTTCCAGAAAGATCTCATGACTTCCGATTAATGGCGAATGGCGATATCCTGTTAACGTGAGCCATTTAATACCCAGATCGGCGGCGAGGAGCACCGTCGAAGGTGCTAGACGTTTTGTGCTGAGAACAATCCATCTTAGACAATGTCAATGAAAAAAATATTGTTTTAAGGTCTTAATACAGTTCGGAGACAACCTCGAGTTTAAACTCAAACTTCACAATGTCAAAATTTGCGTAACCGAATAATATGCTCGAACCCTAGGTGCGCGAGTCCGACTCGCACTTGGCCGGTTTTTTTTATAGGATAAGGGTTAGAAGCGAGCACACAATCCACCTGATGGTAAGTGGTTGCTGTGGCCCATAGACATCTACATCTATCTTCCTTTTCGAATCAAAATGCAGATGCGTTGGCAGCCATGAAATGAAATGAATCTTTTCCAGTAAAAAGGGTCTCCGGTTCTCTACACTCACAATACGAAACAGCAGCATTAAGCTGCTATTTTATGCTGGTATTCTGTGAGAGAGCGATTCCTCCCCGGTCGAGCCGACCCATTCGTGCTACAACTATACAATTAATATAGCTGCAGCATGGCTCTACAACATACAAAACTGAACTGTATTGAGACCTAAAATCAATTTACAAATCAAATCCATTTTGTTTTAGCTATTACTGGAAGAAAAGTGTATACATAGAGTTACATTTGTTGACTATTGCTGTTGTGATCGCATAATATTGTCTTGTAGTGTGTTTCCCTTTCCATTGTTTTAAAAGCCTACTTAACATGCTCATTGTTCATCGCCGAGTGATTCGGAATGTTGTCTGTCAATACTTGTTTTACCTTTACAGCTCACCGTATCAAAACCCGTAGATGGAATATTTGCCATATTCGTAACGCTTTTTTGACAAACGCAGTTTTTTAATTTTTTGTACGTGTAAATAGAAGATGCTGCTGCCTGATACAGTTTACCTTTGTCGCTTTTTACGACACCCACTGAATGATATGGTGGATGTTCTTACACCACCACCACGCGGTATTACTTATTTTAAATATCGATTGTCATCTATCAACTGTCAAAAGATATGTCAACTATCACGAATATTACATGATGTTTAAAGTTAATACAGTAAGCATTGAGTGAGGAAATCCGAGCGTTAGTTCGCCCACATTTACAACACCCATGGAATGAAGTGAAAATTTTATAAACCCGATTCAAAAATTCTCATACCAGATCTATCGTAAACTTTAAAAAAGGTCAGAAGTTTTTTTTAAGAAAGAACGTATCTCAATACAATTGCCATAGACTGGTGGTGGTACTCGGTGGCTTGTTAGATTCCTGCACGGTACACGTATTGGTAGCACCTGCAAATGATTGTTCTGGATATAGAAGTTTGACCAAGTCCAATTTATGTATGTATATTTGTATGTTAAACGCATCTACGATACTCCAAATAATCACTAGATATTTTACGTAACTTTTTTTTTTAATAAAGTACATATACTTTATTATGTTTAGAAATTATATAATAATATCCTTTAATATCATTAATATTAAATTGTGTGACTCCATCAGAAGTAGAGTCGTAAATACAAATTGCGTACGGGGGTCCCACACGTGCTATAAATCTGTTAACACCAGCGAGCGACGCATGTCAGCAGTGCCAACATGGCGTCACATTTTTTTGCTATGACAAATATTTGATCAGCTTTATTCTCCAACTCTTTAACATTGTTAGACCAACAATTAGTTACTCCCATAAAGATACACAAGATTTAATTTGCGTTGAAAAATTTGTTCAAGCGTTTAGAGTTTGTTACAATCTTGGCGTGTTCAGCAGAGCACACCGCATGCAACTTTACAAGGCGTAGGTTCTGCCTCACATGGAATACTGTTCCCATCTCTGGGCAGGGGCTTCCAGTGCCAGCTTCCACTTGACCGCATCCAGCGCAGAGTGGCACGAATCGTCGACGACCGAGTCGTTTCTGATCGGCTCGATTCATTGGCACTGCGAAGAGATATTGCGTCCTTTTGCATTTTCTTTCGCATTTACCACGGGGAGTGCTCTGAGTAATTGTTCGAATTAATCCCAGCCGCCAAATTTCTTGAACGCACATCGCGGCAGAACTCACGATACCATCCACACCATCTGGATGATTGGCGGTCCACCACTGTGCCATTTAGAAGATGTTTTCTTCCTCGCACGACTTCCTTATGGAATCGATTACCATCAGCGATTTTAACGGACCGATACGACTTAGGGATCTTCAAGAAAAGAGCCTACTCCTTTTTAAAAGGCCGGCAACGCATGTGCAATTCCCCTGGTTCCCCTGGTGTTGCAGTTGTTCATGGGTGGCGGTAGTCACTTACCATCAGGTGAGCCGCATGCTCGTTTGCCCCCTCTCCTATAAAAAAAAATCTATTGATGAAACGACTAAATTGATCGAAACATCACGCGAAATAATTGGATTTCGTTTGTATACAAAATGTTTTGGGACTTTGATCGCTTAAACAAATATAGAAAAATCTTTTTCATTTATTTAAAGGTGACAAAGGAGCACAAAGGAGCAAAGATCTTATTGTAAGTAGGTGCTGTGGCTGAAAGACCATAGTCAATCTTCGCAGTATTTTAAATGTTAGCAAATATTTCGGGCATAAGAAAGGTGGTTTATATATCATTTATTTATTATGTTATAAAAGTGTATAAAAGTACAGGTAATAATCGCAAGGAAGTACCGCAAAGAAGTTTGGGAATTTATGTTGTTTCATAGCACACCTCTTATACCGACTTAGTTAATTGAAACGTTAGCTATTGACGGGCGTCCCTTTGGGCACCGTCTGTCAACTACAATGTTAAACGCGTTGAGTAGAGAAATTAGCTAATATTAAACTTTATAGCTTTCAAAGCTGTCAAACTTAGAGTTAATTACGACCAAATAAATCTCTTAGCTGTCCAAATTAAAAATATTTAATAAATATTAGACATTTTGTTAGTTGAAGGTGTTGGAGAATTCTCGATAGCGATGCTGCGATGCACCACGGGCTCGAGTATCGCATTAGGCTGGATTGTTACGTACAGTTATTTCAAATCGCTTCTACGAAAGATCGAACTTGGCTGGCCATATAAATGTAACATAGATTACATTAAATGAAGCTAATCCTAGCAAACCACTAGAATAAAATTCTATTATACGTGTTAGTTTTATACAAAAAAGAAAGAAAAGAATCATCGGCGTATTACCCGTGTCATAAAAGTTAATTCTTCGTCAAAACTAAAAATAAAAAATAAAAAATAAAAAATTATAAATAAATAAATAATATTTATTTATTTTATTTATTTATTTTTCGTCAAAGCTATTAATTTATGGCATCCAGATGACGGATCTCAAAGATAATTGTAAGTAACATGGCCACAACAGTTGATTGCATCAACTGTTAAAGTATAGCGACCGTTTAGGTACCGCAAATTCTTCCTATATGATCGTCTCTCGTATGACATGAATTACTTTTAATTACACTCATTTCAAGAATACGCACTATTCTAAGCACTTGGACACCTTGAACCAAATGCCAGCGCACGACCCTAATCCTACTTACTACAAAGGTAGACATATTTAAGCGCTACATAGATAAGATAAAATATTTTTCAAATCTCGACAAATATCATGCTATCATGTATTGCGCAAAAAAAATTAGGAAACGATTTATTTAAAAATACACACCGACAATATTTTATTATAAACTCTTCTTTTTTTTGTTTCAAAACTATAGCCATTTTAGTATAAAACTTATAGGTATATAAGCAGTGTATTTCCTGGCACTAGAGACCATTTTTTTTCTTTTGTAATAATAATTACTGCCATGGTAACTTATTGTAGGCACTTAAAAGTTATCTGTTTCTGTGCTTTTATACTGTTATGATAAGGATCCTCTTAGATGGATTTGACCTCAGCAACATTTACCAGTTCAACTACCTACCTATAAATCGGTTATAGTATGTTTTTTTATAAAACAGAAGTGATAAACGTACTAACAGTCCGTCAGAAGGTAAGTGACTACTGCAGCCCATGAACATATGCAACCATGTTGGTTGCAGATTTCCATGGGCTGCAGCAACCAAAAAAAGAATGTACAGACGTGTTGGCACCTCTGAGGAGTTCCTCGCTGTCTGTATTTTTACTGTCTCTCTATGCTATTCACACCAAACCTGAATATAGCAGTGCAAGCATTGGTATTTGCCGGCGCAAATAGGAAGAATAAAGCACGGAGTGACTATGAGGCATATGTTAACCCCCATAGATTGTTCCCTTTGTTGAGTACTTTTATTTATACTGTGCCTATGTCATCAGTGGACTTGTGATATGCTGCAATGATGTTGAAGGAAATAATTTTACAGAACTTACTCTAGTAACGAGTTCAAGAATACAAGATTTACAATGTAAATTTTACACCAAATGTTATCTTCGACTTTGGTTCGACACTTAATTCCGCAGAAAAGTACGGTGCCTACTGAGCTAATCCATCGTCATTAAGAATGAATGAAGCAGTATATCCCTGTATACTTAGAAGAAAATAACCTTTGTCTAGTTTCCTAAAAAGACCAAAAACGTCCTAGACGTGAGCAACATAATATTATTGCCCTATACGAGAAAAATTACCTAATTAAATACTTTAAATAGAGATTTTTTTTATTTTAAATTGCTCTTATATTGAAAATAAAAGTTTCACAAAACAAAAATCGCTTGTTTGAAATTCGATCATCAGTATTCCTTAAACGAACTCAACCAAGTGATTTCCCGCCCTCCAAAAATAAAAAGCTTTTAGCTAATAAAATCTAACGGAGAGAATGTTATTTTAATTTACGACTAAACTGGTATAAGAATATAGATTGAGTAACTCTCATCTCATAAGAAAATTATTTTTAGTGCGTTTCAAGTGCTTTATGACTAGGGTACATTATTTTATATTGTACATACACATTGAAATATATATTTAAACTAGCTGACCAGGCAGACGTTGTTCTGCCCTTTTCGACGACCCTTCATATAAAAATCCTTAAATTCGTAAAAAACATTATTGAGGGTCACTTATCAGGATAAAAACTATCCTATCTCTCAAGTTGGACCAAACTGCACAGAGTGTGCAAAGTTTCATTGAAATCAGTTCAGTAGTTTAGGGGTTCATCGCGGACAAACAACGTGACACGTAATTTCTATATATAAAGATTAACTTACATCAAATTATATTTGCCCTTGTTTTGATCTTTTATCACATCAGATCTTTTATCTCTTTCAATTAATCTTTGATTATTCATCTATTAAAAACGTTACAGTACATAACTATATTATTCTGTATCGAATCTGAAGGCAGTACATATGTACATTATTCTTCTGCAAGCTATGTATATACATAACTTGCACATGAAAAAAACACCCAAACCCTGAACAATTATTTGCAGGCCATGCAAAACACTTGTTTCGTGCGGGATTCGAACCTCAGTGCCAGGCAACTGCGCTACGGAGCTGTCAAATCTATTGATCCTAGATTTTTATTAGTGCAGCCTTGCTGTAATTTAATGAAGTTTACCGTATAGTGGCGGTGTACTCCTATTCAGTACCCCATATCGTCTCGTGGGTGTCGTAAATGGCACTAGGCTAAAACAAACCAGGAGATGTGCAGTAGCACCTTCCTAATAATAACTAAAAAATAAAAATTGCAATTGTCAACCCGCTTGCCAAGCGTGGCGACTATGGCAAATATTCTCCCTATGAGGCAATCTATGGTGAGGCCTATGTTCAATAGTGGACTTTTTGATGCCTTGTAACGGTCACGATAACGGTAACAAATAAAACAGCTGTAATCAAATATAAAAATAAATAAGTGTAATTTAAAAAAAGAATTGTAATTTAAAAAAATTGCTTGAGTCGTTTTATATTCACATCAATATTATATATATTTAATGTTCCATGTTCTAAAAATTTAAAATTTTAACCCAGTCAACAATGAATGTAGATGCAATCGAAATGTAGTTAGGCGTGACGTGTGACGTGACAAAGACAATACACGCATGATGGTGTCTAAGCTCTAGAGATGTTGGGGTGCGGGGCGCGGGGATCCATTCTCTAAACGAATACGCATGGACAATCAAACAGAGTGCCTAAGGAGGCAACCTACCTATATTTAGGAGTATAGGTAGGTTTTGCTAGGGTTCTTACGTACAATTCTTCTTCTGTGCGATGATTTATATATAACAATCTGTTTTGATAAAAACAGATTGTTATATATAATAATATATATGACTGATAAGACGATATAGATGACTGATAAGTCATCTATGGTATAAGCATCTTTTATCACATTCGTCTATATATAGTAAGTGTAGTAAAAAAAAGAAATTGTAATCAGTAATTTGATTTTTATAAATCCTTAAGTAAAAAATAAATTAAAACTAACAATCATGATAGAAAAAATAAGTAGAGAAGAGTCGGAGAGTCCTGAAAAATTCATGCAATTTCAACGTGAACATTCATTTTTATCATATTAAATATAGTCTATACCACCTGTGTGAGGTATCTGTTTAAGGATAAGTAGAGCAAGTGTTGCCAATACAAATTACAGGCTGGGAGGCATTCTAGCTTTTATTCCTCAGAGAAAACAAACATACGTACCTTGTTAATGTGTATATTTCGCAAATCGTATGTTAGTGATCGTGTAGCTTCTGAATTACTTAATCGTTTGCGGTCATTACACAATATATATAATGTTTTCGAGGCGGTGATGGTACATAGCTGTGCTAGGATCTGATAGTTGGTGCTGCAGCCTAGTAACCTAAAAGACTCATATATTCATCTATATAAAGAAAATGATAGAGGATTGCAGTTGTGCGCGCATCATGGAAAAACTACTGGATAGATTTCAATTAGGTTTTCTGAGTTTTATTTCTTAGACACGTAAGATGTCTAAGAAATAAAACTTATCTAAAAAAATATTGCGATATCTTCATTTAATATAAATGTTATCAAAGTTTTAAGAAACAATGATTTTTATTAGCACTACGTGCTCAGTGATCTGTGTAAGCAACGCGCACGAAGTTGCGGGTATTAGCTAGTAATATAATACGATGGATTATTGACAAAAAGCAAATCACAAAATCTTGATCAGATAGGATAGTATACACTGTTGCCGAAGTATTAATAAAGTTTTTTATGTACTCTAAAGTTCGGTGTCAAACTCATCGCTCCATCAACTAGGGAAAGCCAGGAAAACGTCGGCTGGACGAGCTGGTGTATATTATTTAGTAGATATTTTCAAAGAAAAAAAAAAGGGTTCACTTCCCACCTCCTATAGCTTGATACGAAGCACATCAATGTTACAAAATTCATCAATTAATTCTAACAAAGCTTTAATCTAAAAATAGTCTTCAATATGCACCTGAACTAGGATAAACCTGTATCTCAGGTGTAGAAAAACGTGAAACCCTGTAGCAAGCAACCCTGCACTATTTATCCGAGTCGGCGCTATTTTGTTGAACAACACTTTAGACTTAAGAGCCACGACACTTTAGACGAGAGAAGTCGTCACGACGTCACGTCGGAAAGACGAGCTCGTCACAATGGATCTGTTTCCTAAACGTCTTTTGTTTTGCTCATGTTTTTCATAATATTTCACCGTGTAGCGTGTACATTCAAACTGTTTTACAATCTGTATTTTGTGTAAAGGAGCCATTTTTTGATGATCATTAATGTCGTCAATAGGAAACTTATTTTTCTTATTAAGGTCGAGAATCGTCCAAATTTGGGTCTTCTACTTCGTTATCATCCCGTTACAATTCCCTGTTAGACACATGTCTATCTTTTTCTCGCTCTCTCTGTAAGAAGGATCTGCCCTAACAACAGGCGGAGTGATGATCGCAGTGCCAAATGTCTTGCATCTTTGATTCTTCTTCTCGTCACCGCTCAACATATTTACATCTGTTATATACGAGATGATATACCGCCATCTATGTGTGTCGTCACTTACGAAATGACCTCGTTATGTCCCAATTTCCTTTTATAGGTTTCCTAAGTAATTTTTAAGAGTATTATGAAGAAAGAAGTAATGCCGGTGTTAAAATATTCATGGCAACTTGAGGCGGCGTTTATGAGGTATAGTTCCGCGCTTGCAAATCTAAATGACTATATCACTACTGTTTTGGAACAACCTTGTGTGAGATCTCGATTAAGAGATTTCATAACTAATTTTGCTTGTGTTATTGTACATTATTGTATAATATGTGTGATTGTGAAGTGTAGACAACTTCTCATTAAACAATACTGGAGGATTTCACATTTTGTGAATTATTATACCTAATATAACTCTTTCTTTTTATAGAATAAGGGTAACAAACCTGCAGGACTAGCATGGGCAGGGGCCAATTTTATCCCCGGGGATAGGAGAAAATGTTTATCCCTTCGCTTAGTTTTATCCACCCTTCGAGCATGGGCACAGATAGAGTTAGACTTAGATAGATTTTTTGTATGAAAATAAACTTAAATCCACGTCCAACGAACTAGTATAAAATTATCCCTTTCAAATGTCAAAAAAGTTTAATATTTTATCTTTTATTTGGCTCCATACTACGGACGGGGATATACTCGTATGTCTACTCGTTATGTCAAACGGGAATATACTTCTCCCCGTTGCGTGTTTTCGCATAAGGACAAGATAATTTTATCTCTTGTCAGTGGATATAATCGGGGGATAATTTTTTGTCCCCATCGCATGCTAGCCGTGCTGATGGTAAGTGGATGCTATGGGCCATAGTACATCTACATTTATCCTCGGTTAAGAATCAAAATGCGGATGCATTGTCACCTCTGAGGACTGAGATGGAATGCTTCTTTTCCAGTAAAAAGGGCTCTCCGGTTTTCTACACTCACCATACGAAACACAACAGCATTAAGCTGCTATTTTACGCTAGTATTCTGTCAGAGCGAGAACCCCGGTCCAGGCGACCCATTCGTGCTGTAACCACAATGTAGCTACAGCGGAGTAAACTGAGATTACGTACTACCATTTGGTTCGAACCTGACACATTTCTGTCGCTTCTTTCACATCCATAAATCTCCGTATACATGCTCGCCGGTTTAGGGTACTCTTGATTTCGCCAATTTTCAATATATCTGAAATTTGTTGGGTAAATTTCCGTCTAAGGCGACCCTTGCTGACTCTGCCACTCACTTTCTTCTTTTTCTACATGTCCAAACCACGGAAGCATTTCCTCCTTTCTTGATCCTGATCACAACATCTAATAATGTTTATATTATTCGATTATACTTTTATAGCGTCTCCACACCACATGTCTTCCAAAATAAAGCGTAAATAAAAATACTGTTTTTTGTTGTTCTTTGAGTTCAGTCCACTTCAGATATAAAACACGGCCTGTTCACTTGTAATTTGAAAAATCTTTATAAGCTCTGCTTTTATTTCATCGTAAAATTTTGGCCTATTCATAAAAAACTCGTGTTTTTCACTGTCAATACTTTATACCAGCATGCTAAACGAACATAAATTATAAAATACGGTTGACTGTTGAAAAATGTTTTTACGTGTTAGAGCCATGCTGCAGCTATATTACTGCTATAGTTGTAGCTCGAATGGGTGCTCGGTGGACCGGGGAGGACCACGCTCTCACAGAATACCAGCTTAACTTAATGCTGAATGTGTTTCGTATGGTGAGTGTAGAGAACCGGAGACCCCTGGAAACGAGGCATTCAATCTTAGTCCTCACGGGTGATAACACATCTGCATTTTGATTTGTAATCGAGGATAGATGTAGATGTCTATGGGCCACAGCAACCACTTTCCATCAGGTGGACTGTGTGCTCTTTTGTTACCCTTATATATACATATATAAAAAAATGTTTCTTAATAAAATGTATTGCCTCGTAGAGGTTAATGGGGGAGGCCTATATGTTTAGCTGTAATGGATGGATGGATGAATGAAAAATATATTATGAAATAATTATTTTATATGTAAGGAGTAAAGATATTCTTTTTCATATTTGCGAAAATTTCGGAAATGAAAAATGTTACGTTCATAATTTTAATAATTGAATTTATTTGTTACATTTTTATTGCCTTCCCTCAGTTGTATTTTCGACATAAAATAAATAAAGTAACCTATATTTTATTAATAAATTTTCTTTTGTCAACAGCAAATGATTTTGGTAAGACCAAGCTTATTTTTACAGCTTTTATCTGCTAATGTAGCGTTTTGTGTTTCCTATTTTTATGACCTGCTAGTTATTGACACACTAAATACTATAGATGTCGTTGATTTCGTAAATAATTATGATTTTTGTGTGTTTTAAAGTATTTGGCTAATTATTTTTGTTTTGTATTAACTTTAGGTATATTATGGTGCACTTTGTTTTTAAGAATAAGGGTGAATAGATAGCACACAGCCCGTCTGATGGAGATGAGTGGATGTTGTGGCCCATAGACATCTACATCTGTCCTCGATTAAGAATTAAAAATACAGATGCGTTGTCACCCCCGAGGGCTACGATGGAACTCCTCTTATCCAGTAAAAAAGCATCTCCGGCTCTCTACATTCACTATACGAAACACAGCAGGATTGAGATGCTATTTTACGCTGGTATTCTGTGAAAGCGTGGATCATCCCCGGTCGAGCCGACCCATTCGTGTTACAATAATAATATAGCTGCAACATGGTTCTACCATGTATGATATTTCAGTTTCTTATATTATTTCATGATGTACATTTAGAATAGGTTTTTAGTTGTCTTCCCTTATCGTTTGATATCGTTTGGTTAATTCGCTTGGACATAAACCGCTGAAGGTGGTTATTATATGACGCCGAAATTCTCCCTTTCCCCTCACCACCCCCAATCATTGAGCACTTGAGAGTGTACAAGTGGAACTTGATTTTATTCCTTCCTTAGTAACGTTCCTAAATAGACACTTCATTTAAGTATATATATATATACTTCATTTAAGTTTCAGAACTGTCCCCTTAGGTAAAGTCGCCATTCTTTTCATAGTGATTAATACACGTTTCTTATATTTAAGAAACGTGTCTTTCTATGTTACACGATATGTTTAATTAAATATGCATTGTACCTATATAAAATGTAAAAACTTATTTCAAAGTATTCGAACTTTAAACCATATGTAAATCCAGTAAGTATTTTGTTTTATAAATCTAGTCATCATTTGCGATATTGAAGAGGTCAAAGGAGAAAAGTGAACGTATTTAAACAGAAACCAGTCATAAGGTGTATTAACTATAATTATAATGCTTTCCACCAAGGGTTATATTATAAAAAATCACAAATTAAAAATACGTTTTTTTTTTAAAATATAAAACTGAAGTGACAAACGTATTTACTTAGTGTACCTGTTGGTAAGTGGCTACTGCAGCCCATGGACGCCTGTAACCGCTTTTAGACAAAGAGGGCTACAGATGCTTTTCACCTGTGAACGCTAATAAAATACGATTCACAGCCTGTAATTATATTGGCCATCTTTACCCCTTTGATCAGAAAACAGTGGTGCTTCTACTTGACGGCAGATATAGATAAAACGGTGATACTTATATAGTAATTATTACTTGACCTATGGTTGTACCTACCCGCACGGGCTTCTAGTAGAAAAGGAGTTCTACCGCCTAGTAAGGTGTTTCTTTAAGATAATAAAGATATTGTTTTGTTATTATTAAAGTGCATTCTTATTAAATCAAACCATTGATCAAATGATCCATTATTCCCTAATTGTGTAAATGTCATGTAATATATTAATAAAACAAACGCTTATTTCAGTGATATTTGTGTCGTATTTTTGGTTGTTTTGGTTGTTTTGTATTGTGCGCTTAAGTTGGCTTTGTTTTCAGTTGATTAACTATGGTAACGAATTGAAAACGACGGTTGTTTGAGTTCTCCATCCTAGGAACACACAAAACGTTAATAAGTGCGTCTCTTTCATAGTGAATACCTAATTAGTTTTCTTTAAAATCAATCCCTTAGTTTATTTAAAAATAATAAATGGAAATAATTACAATCACAACCATACATATTTTTATATTTTAAAATAGGTACCTATCGTTTAAAGGAAGCTGTAGGAATGTTAGAATTTAATATGATTGAGGGATGTATATATGTTTCTTTATTCTTCTTCTTTTTTCTTAATTTATCAGCCCCTAACTGTCCACTGCTGGACATGGGTCTCTTCCATTGTATGGAGAATTTACAATAATCGACACAATTGGCAGGCGGATGTCAATCGTAGCACCAGGTATGTCACATTTTTGGCCGTACCCCCCGTCGCGTCGTCGGACTGAGTATTTTTTATCTGCTTTATACTGTAAGTCTCCGATAGATAGTGATGTTGCTATCAAAGTGAGAGAATGAGATTTTTCTGACTTTTTCCATAGTTGGGTTTCCCATAGTAGACAACCGTGAGGGAAAATGGGACAGTTAGTATTCTTTTACGTTGTCATCACTCGACATACACCAAATTGGCATAGTATATTTTTCTCATAAATCTTCTGGGGGACACATACATTCCCTCCTAACGTAACCTCTGTTGATGCAATGCTAGACAGCAGCGTTAGAATTTTTTCTCGTGTAATATTGAAACTACCCAAGTTTTCAGAGAGGCACTAGATTTTCTAGGGAGTCGTGCCCATCGTACCCCCTAGCTACGCCTATGCACGGGCCTATATTTTACTCTATTATACCTTAAGGGTAAGTTAAGTCAAAAATAAAATCAGTGTTATTAAATAACTAAACTGAACTCATCGCATGTCAAATAAACCTCTGTCTCTGTTTGTGTACAAATAAATAAAAGAAATCTTAACTTAACTGAGCCCATATTTACATACTTTCTTATAAATAATCCTTGCATAAGCTTTTCACATAAAAAACATGAATAATTTTTCTATCCGTAGGTGAAAAAAATGGCGGAACGCGTGGCGAAGTGTAGAGAGGAAGTGTCGAAGTCTCGCGAGAAATATCAAGCGGCGCTAGCGGAGATCACAGCTTACAACCCGCGATACATCGAAGACATGACCAGCGTGTTCGACCGGTGTCAGCAGATGGAGGCGCAGAGGCTCACATTCTTCAAGGACGTGTTGTTTAGTTTTCACAAATGCCTCAACATCAGCCAGGAACCCACGTGAGTACACCTCTAGATCTAGTAGCCTTTGGAAGTGGTAGAGGCACGCTGCAGCATAAACGGCTCGGCTCGACCGGGAAAAGATTGTGCCCTTACAAAATACTAGCCTTAAATAGCCACATAAAGGTACTTAGTTTTATATATTTTTTTTATATTCTACTAAGCCAGCGCTTATCTACGATCCCACCTGATGGTAAGTGGTGATGTAGCCTAAGATGGTGAAGCGCATTGACTTAACAAAAGTCTATTCATTATATGGTGAGTGTAGAGAACAGGGACATTATTTTTTCCTGGTGAACGAGGCAGCCTATCTTTGTCCTCATAAGCACAAAATTAACAATAGAACTAACGCATCAAATGTGATGTAGATGTAGGCTTCTATAGATCAAAGCAGTCACTTACAATCAGGTAGACTGTGTTTGTTTGTCCCAATAGGTTCTATAAAAAAATTGTATGTATCGCGATGATATCTTCCAAACACGTCGGCTTCGGAAGCTGTCAACTGAACAGGATACGATATAGTGCCACAAATGTTTGCACTAACTCTCTTACTAACATTCTTATAATTTAAAATAATTAGAAAAAAATAACTTTAAAAAAACGTTACATTTTACATTACTTCAGGGATTTATACGATTTCTTAAATATAAAATACTTCTGAATCGTCTTTTTATCAGCCTATCATTGCATCCTTTATTTCTGCCAACCTTGCATTGTAGGAAGGATATGTCGTAATCGGATAATTTGGCGGGTGGATTTTGGATTTCAGTACCACATCATGTCTCACAAACTACTCCACATTGCCACTCCGGGTACAAATTAATTACCATATAATACTTCTAAATGTGTGGTGGTAAGTAAGATAATCTATCACCCCATTGTGTCCCGCGTGGGTGTGGTAAACGCGATTACAATAAATCTAAAATACCACCATCTATAATATGAGTCATGAAATCTAGCTCGGAAAGTTGTGACACAACCATCATAGGCTACGGACAGCAACGTCAAAAGTGCGAAACATCTGGTATTGCGATCGTCAATTCGCCTGTCCAGCGTGGTTTGGGCATATTCTCCCTATAACAGAGAAATGCACATGTCCAGCAATGGACTTGTACACTGATGATGAAGAAGAAGAAGTATGTTTCTTCATAATAATCGATAAACATTGTAAATTCCTGGGACTATGGAAACTTTTAGATACACGACTCATGGCTAAATACTCAAACGCTCCTAGATCTTAAGATGTTCGTCGAAGACTCGTTAAGTCTTGTGGTGTCACAGTCAGTTTGATTTAAGGTGATAGAGTCAGCGCGAGACTTACGTCATCTTAAAATCGGGCAGCGTTAGAGTATTTAAGCATTAGTAGTTTAAATGTTACTACGAGATAGGTTGATGTTCGAAAAAAGTCTGAACTCTGATACATGATGTTCGTCGTACATCGGTTTATATAGTTCCATTTGATAAGTTGTGGCTAGGTTTAGCGCCATCTATTTAATTATGCATATATTATTTATAGATTACAATCGAAGCTAGTCAAATACAATAAAAGTGAAGACATTAGTTTTCATAGATGTCGCTGTGTTACCAAGACATAGTTTTCATTAAAAAGTAGGGTATAGAGTATACTATTATAATGTGCAATGGAATCTAATCAAACATTTCGTACCGTTTCAGTTTACCACAGATTTACGAAGAATTCCATCATACGATAAACAATGCCGACCACCAGAAGGACCTCAAGTGGTGGGCGAACAACCACGGCGTTAACATGGCCATGGCGTGGCCGCAGTTCGAGGTAACGTCCACAATTGCTAACGTTCACTAGCATGGGCGCAACAGGCGAGCTGCAGTTCCTCCACTTATTTCAATTATAGGGACGCTGAAACTACCACTCCTTCCAAACCACCTTGTTGCGCCCATGTATCTTGTGCGCCCCGCCCTCAAAATATAACCGCGTCGTTGTTTGCATTGTATTAACTCGAATGCTTGAATACTTCTAGATGTTACTCTCCTTCTAGAGGCTATCCGATACAGAATTGATGAGCATGCTTAACTTTATAGTCTTAGCTGTTTCCTTCTTGATGTCGTTTTATCTAGTTGTTGTAAAAGGTATTTGGAACTAATGGACCGGTCGCGATAATGCGTTTGAATATGAACCTTGCAGCGATAACATTAGAATATAAAATAAATAAACATTAAGTTTAGGTACACCTACTTGAGAGAGTGGTTACGACCGCTGTCCTGCAAAATTCAAAAGTCATGTATTTACTTTTTATGTTTAAAAACATTTTATTGGTTTTTATGCAGAGTTAAAAGAAAAAAAAATGAGAAAATCCACGTTATGCTCTTGTATAGAAGTTTAGGCATAATAAGGAATATGGCAAGCAGCGGAAAGTTTTTTCTAAATAGTATCAATGTTTACATTAAGATTGTCTCATATTACATTCACTTTAGTACATTATGAAAATATAATATGTTCTATAACATTCCTTGTACGTTGTTGTAGAGAAGTTTATTTTAATTTTTACGTTGTTACGCAAAAAGAAACGATGTACTTAGTGTAAAGAACAGATACAAATGTGTGCTTATCAAACAATAAATTAAAACTCAGTCATTAAAAACTTGTTCTATAAAGTATTTACTATTTATTCATTTCAAAATTAAAAAGGTAAATATTATGCTATTTAAACGAATTACAACACCATGTACAAATATAGCATCAACGTCCTCTTCATTTTGTAAGCACAGTTTATTGATTCGCCTAGTAAAAAAATATTTATCTACATCGTGTGTAAAATTACATAAATAAAATAACTGAATGTATCCGATTGATCCTTTGTGTACGATATCGAGTTAGCCAGTAGAGTTAGTTGTGATAGACATAATATATAGTATAATATCAGTAACAGCAGTTACCATCGAGCAATACAATCATTATCACACAACAAACTTTAAACGTCAGTATCTCAAAGTAGATTTTTGTGCTGCTGTAAACTGCCTTCAATGTTCAAACCATTATCCGCCGGTCCATTTCAAAATTCTAACCATACAAGGTGGCGATATATTGCTACGCTTGAGGCCCGCGGAATACCGCTCGTTGTGACGCTGGTGTCAATATTGACAGACTATATTTGATCGAGATAGACGCCGGCCGCAGAACATTTAAGCAAACATTGGGAAGTTGCTCTAGCTTACTACGTTTTCGCTTGATAAGGAATTCAAAAGACCTAAAATAAAATTAATGACGCAATTACAAAGTTGTAAAAAACAGGGATTTTTTTGTCATTAACTTGATGGGAATAATAAATAATTATGATGAGGTATTAATGTCCCCCAAAAAAAGAAAAACAACAATACTTGTAGTATATGAAATACAAAGATTTTCTAGCTAATATATTTGACATTGCCAATACAAGGAGGCCTCAACGGACAGTACGGAGGAAAAACGTTTCGAACACCTCACTACAGCAGCCTCTACGATAGTAGAGCGCGTGGCCTCATTTCGGGCTCGAATCTCTCCATCTCGCTTCTGGAACGCTCTCTCCCTCTGCCTATGCTTCGGAGGAGATGAGAGCAAATCGCGAGTGGCGCCCTCTCTCTGTAGCTACGATCTGCAGGACCGCTGCTATACCAACCCCATTTTCATTCCGGTACGATGTCACGGTGTGGTGTGCGAATGATCTTACAGAGCGGGAATAGACACGTTCTCTTTAAATTGATATCCTTTTAGATTAATGAAATTAGTATGCCGGTAATATGCGACGTTCTAGCTCTAACTAACTTCACTGTATTACGAATAGTGTGCGAAAAGGAAGCACGCTAAAATAAATATAAAGAAAATAATATCCACAAATATATAAAGTTGAATACGAATGATAATTTATTATTTATACTCAAATGCACTGAGTAAATGAGATAAACGACGAATATAATTTTTAAAATAAATCGATATTTTTTAAGATCGATAGAAGATGCAAGGATATTTATTTATCGAATAGTTTTGTGAACAATTAATATTTATTGTGGAAATGACAATAAGTTGCCAACGAATTCGTTAACCAACCCTATTCAATTGTATAAAGTTAGTCGACGACTACTCTTAATACATAATGTACATATTATTATCAGATCGTTATTAGAAACACGAGATTTCAAGTTATAAATAAACTAAGTGTCTATTTCCGTTATGTTTGGTTCGGGCGGAGCAAAAAATTATTCCATAATGAATAATTTTTATACATTAAGGCAAAACAGACGTCAAGATCACTTATGTTGCGATGAATTTACGGAGTTGGTGATTTTTAAAACGTAATTTAAAAATATTTCCTATCTTATATAATCTGTAATACATGCACTTACGTATTCATTTTGAGTCACGTTTTTTGGATATAGTGGTGCATACTGTTTAATATAATGAATATGTATTATAATATTTGATTATTTTTTTATTAGCATGACCTTTTAAATGTTACATTTATATTTAACCTATACTTATAAAGAATATTATTCGTGATTTATAGAATACAACGAAACCATTATTTTTCTTTTCTTTTTTACTAGCCAGCAATAGTTTAATGCTGTACATGGTCCTCTATTAGTTCACAAATATATTTCATGAATTGTCTAATAACGAGTTTCTTGTAATGCACATATTTTGAATTAGATACATTATAATATTTTATTTAAAAACAAAACCCGCAACTAACTCCGTAAATTATCACATGAGCACAAAGCACATAATAAAATTCGAACTGACTCATCAAGCGAAATAAGTCGGTCAAGCACGAACCACTGATTGAGATACACACCGTGATTATTAAATCATATTTGGTTATTGTAGCAAAGTTCCCAGCACCGATCACCAAGGTGTACCTTCACAACTAGATCATTCCCTCACTGGACCTGGGGAAGGTTATTTCGGCCAAATTGACGCTCTCATAATCACCAACACTAGAATTATTTGTTTGTACAGATTTGTTTATATGCACAAATCAAGATCTCAACCACCAGCAGACAATTATGCCCATATACATTTTAAAGAATCCTCACATGGAGTGATTGTTTAAACTTTATATTGTTTAAAATAAAATAGCATATCAACCTGTCTATTTAGACTATTCATAAATGGGTGATACACCATTTTACCATCATCATCATTATCATCATTACATCAAATCAAAGTCCACTTCAGAATATAGGTCTCCCCATAGATTGCCTCATGAGTGGGATCCTTGCCATAGTTGGCACGCTTGGCAGGCGGATTATTATTAAGAAGACACTTCTTATACGTGGTAGAGCCATGCTGCAGCTATATTATGGTTGTAGCACGAATAGGTCGGCTCGACCGGGGAAGAACCACGCTCTCACAGAATACCAGCGTAAAATAGCAGCTTAACGCTGCTGTGTTTCGTATGGTGAGTGTAGAGAACCGGAGACCCTATTTACTGGAAACGAGGCATTCCACCTAAGTCCTCACGGGTGACAACGCATCTGCATTTTGATTCTTAATCGAAGATAGATGTAAATGTCTATGGGCCACAGCAACTACTTACCATCAGGTGGGCTGTGTGCTCGTTTGTCACCCTTATCGTATAAAAAAAAACTTCTATCTATCTCCCGGTTTGTTGCCGTTTGTTGCCTCTTACGCCACCCATATGAAGATATAGGGTAGTGGATATTCTTGCACCGCCACTATACGGTCTACTCTTCCATATTAGAAGTAAACCACAAAAAACTACCTATAAAAATTTCATGCTGCTCTCGATATTGACATTCCATCGACCCAAACGGTTCGCTTCATCCAAATGCGTACAGATACGTAATTTGATTTCTGTGGGTGAAATAATACACAAATATAATACAATAATAATACACTGTTTCTATCTCATTACAATTTGGTTGTCTTTAAGGCAAGAGTGAACAGGCTTTTATTAAGCCAGTGTGCTTTACCATCTTTGGTTACATCAATTCTTATCATAACAACCCACGCATTCTACCCAAACGATTTACTTCTTCGTAACGTGAGTAAAATATATTACCAGCGTCAGTCATCTAATTACAATTTCTTTGTCTTCAAGCCAAGAATAAAGAGGTTTTTGTTAAACTAAGCCAGTTCCCTTTAAATCTTCGGTTAAGGCAACATTTAGAATCAAGTAGGACAAAGTCCAACACTCACTTATAATAGGTGAAAAACTGTTCCGGTAAAAGTACTGCGGATAGTCCATAGAGGGTTGTTATATCAGTAGGACGAGGCTGAAATATGAATTAAGGACGACGAGACGTATAGTCATAAATTACAAATCAACGTTACTTGAGAACAATGGTGTAATGTAGCAATAAAACCCTTTGATTATCTTACGTTGTGTTTAGATCTGGAAGACAAAAACTCCAATACAAATTATAAAAGTAGTAATTAATATATTTAAATATATCAAGTCAATATACAGGCTATATTATTGAATAAATAACCATATGTATCAGAAAGCCCCGAAGGCCGCCATGCAAGCTCACACTATCGACACCATTGCATGGTTTGTCCGTACGATCCATCAGCAAGCCACCGCAGTGCAACAGCAATTCGCTTTATATGTCTAAAACACGAGCTTTGTATGGAAGTGTTATATTTTACCCCATCTAATTTTTTTTTCTTTTCATTTGTTCATTTTGATTTTGCCTTGACACGCCGAGACGTTGGGATGAAAAACTATCGATAATTTCATGACATTATACTTTAACTATCAATCGAATCGATATTTTACTTAAAAAAATCTCCATGATGGTTTCATCATCATCTTTGGTACACATACCGTGGTTGACAAATCAATTTAATTTGTATACGCACAAAATAAAGTCGATATCCCAACGTGTCCGCGTGCCCGACCGGTCGTGACCGCGTGTGTGGTGAGCAGGAGTACACGGAGGAGTTCCGGGACATCGCGAAGGGCAAGTCCAAGGAGAGCCTGCCCACCGGCCCCATCACTCTGCTGAATCAGCGACCAGTCAGCGAGGACGTACGTCTCACTTTATACACAACTTGTGGTCATCCTACTCGATATGTTGTAACGTGTACACTGTACATAATAGTATATTTTTATGCTTCGGGAACTCTCAACTGGTAGAACATTTATAGATAAGGAAAAATATTCGAGGTCACGTTGAGAAATCTCCATATACACTGGAGCAGTGTGACAAACTTGTCCCAGGCATAAATTAAGAGGTAAACCCAGGTGTGGGAAATATAGGCTTTTATTATTTAAATTCACCGTTATCATCATTACCGCCTATCAAATTTCAACAAAGGCCTCCCCTTAGATTGCCTCCTTAGGATATTTGCCATAATAGCATAGCATAGCGTGGTACGCATGGCAGGTCGGCATTCGCAGCATTTTTAATATATTAAGATATTATCAGGAATGTAGTGCTGCCTATCTCCAGTTTCATTTTATTTTGTCGTCTCTTACGACATCCTCTGCTCTGGATAAAACGTGGTAGTGGATTTCCTTGCGCCGCCACTACACGACAAATACATATTATTGAGTAATTGTGTGCAAATAAATTTTTGTCTGTATAATATACTGATTTTAAAAATTATGGATTAGGCTAAAAAGTATCGTACATTCAATTTTACTATCGAGTTAGATATCACGAGTTGTTACAAATTTTATTGCACACACGAGAAAACAACTAATTACGTTATAATTAAGACCTTATTCTGCATATAGTAAAGTTAGTAGTCGTACGAATCCGTCATATAATATCGTAGAAAGTTGTTTGAGTGTGTGTGCATTTCACCGGGACTAAGCACACTTGATCCCTGTAGGTGAAATCTATCAATGGTTTTCATTCAATTCGCTAATTCCTGGACGTAAGGTTCAAAGTAAAATACTCCCTCACAGTGGGAAACTGTGATTAGGCCCGAAGACGATTTAAATGAGAATGAAACAAAAATAAGTACGCAGTGTTAGCAGATAAAGCTTGTTATCTTTTTTAGTAAACTTATAGTAATTCTTAGTTGTATGTTTGCATGAATCGAACTAGTGTGGTAATGGGTCATTCTCATTTCGATCTTAGTATAGTATAGAGAAACGCTTTTCATGTTTATTTTTTAAATCTTGCATGATGAATGTAGCTTTAGACATTATGCATTTTGGCACGTTCGTAACAAGTTTCAATATTAACCCAATATATAATTAATTTATCAAATATATAATTATTTTAGAAATAAAACGTTATTGGTTAATGAGATTCATTTTTGACGTGATGTCTTTATATATAAATAAATGAAGCATACAATTGTTACAACATAGTGATGAAAACTAAAGATTAAGTTCTCTTTTTTCTCTCATTTTTCAAAATTTTGTTTTTGGGTTGAAAATGAGACGGGTGACATACAACTTGGCTAACAATAGAAAACATTTTTGTCCACTGTCTTTCGGTTTATTTTCATTTCTTTAGGTTTATGTAACACTAAGATTCGTGCATATGTGACAAATATAACAAATGTCTTTGTCTATTTTGAAAATTTGTGTCCTGATCAAAATACTAAAAATACTAGATCAATCACATTTTTGTATACATAATATTATAATAAATTCAAATTTGTATAAAAATTATTATCATAATATTCATTTTCTTAATTAATTACTGGAATTGTGTTGTAAAAATGTGTACATTTCATAGTTTTTAAACAAATTTATCATATAATTGCAAATTTTTATTACACGTCATCACGTCTAAAGTGATTTAAACTTATCAACCAATAACTTTTATTGATAATACTAAATAAATGATTGTTATTTCACGTTTGTGCCTTTACATGTAAAAAATAAATATATTATTATATCAAAATTGCAAAATAACTTTGAAATGTACATATTTTTTCTTTTTAAATTACAATAACAATGTTACTACAGGAGTTGCCGCCGATTAATTCGAACAAACCGAGCAAAAACACCAACCACACCGAGCCGACTGCCAATAACACCGCGCCAATCGCCAACAATACCCACAACGCCCACAATGCGCACTCCAACAACACCAGCGCGAATAACACCATCGACAAGAAGACCATCAGCGCACCCATAGCCGTCACGTAAGTATCACATAAATATATACAGTTTGTCATCGATATATATGTACTACGTACTAGAATTAATAGAATTCGCATTCCGAACATTGCCTATGTTTAACTGAACTGTACTGCAATCCGTACAAACTAAATATTGCGTAAATTGATGATTTATGAATTCCATAAGATAATTATTTTATATTTTATTAAGAAATATGTTTGTTTATTTTAAATTAAGATATTTTTTATTAATTTTTTATATTTATTTTATATTAATATCTTATTTTATATCAAATTGAAGTCTTCGCGCATGCGCGGGAGTAGTAGTCGCGCATAGAGTAGAACACAATTTTTGTTTAGAATGTCTTCTCTAGTACGTAGTACATATAACTCAATGCAGTTTGATTATTAATTTGAGTTGTTATCAGGAACATGCTGCTGCCCATTCTGTCCATGCTGCCTATCGTAAATCGATTGTTAACTATTTGACATAATATTTTCCTTGTGAGTAATTACCTTCCCTACATACCTTATATATTACACCTATCCTGTTTCATTTCACTCAAGACACCCATAGGATTATATGGGGTAGTGGATACTTTAGCTGCCACTATATAAACACCAGCGCTATTAAAAAGAAGTATAATTCCGCCTCCAGTTCCTTCAAAAGCGTCATTGCCAAGGCAAGATCTGAGCACATCGGCAGAATTGGCGAGAAGCTAGTTCGCCTTCCTTCGGGAACCCGTGCATTCTGGTCTCTCGCCAAGGCTGTCCAAGGAAACTTCTGTCAGCCATCTCTTCCATCTCTGCACAGAGCGGACGATTCACTGGCCCATGCCGCAAAGGAGAAAGCCGATCTGTTGTGCTTTCTTTGCGTCCAACTCGACTCTAGATGACGGGGGGAACACGAACACACCGCCGACCATACCGCGATGTGAGTGCTCCATGCTGGATGTGCGGTTTACACAGCGCTCGGTTCGCAAAGCACTCTTCTCCCTGGACGTCAGCAAGTAGAATGGGCCCGATGGAGTCCCTCCCATTGTGCTGAAGACGTATGCTCCGGAGTTGGCACCGGTTTTAACGCGTCTTTTCCAGTACTCCTACTCCCAAGGCGTAGTCTCGAATTCATGGAAGACAGCTTTGGTGCACCCGATCCCTAAAAAAGGCGACCGCTCAGACCCGTCCAACTACAGGCCTATCGCCATCACATCCTTGTTCTCCAAAATAATGGAATCTAGAGGGGAGGCATTGGCCGTTAGTTTGGACATAGTGAAGGCCTTCATCGCTATGCAGACGACAGCACTGGTGATGCCTTTTATAATGGCCGTGCCAATGTTTCTCGGGAAAACAACGCCGAGTACCGGGACAAACTTGTGTCTGAAGTTGAGTCTTTGCTGAACAAAGTCTCGGATTAGGGGCGACTAAATCTAGTCCAGTTCCATCCCCAGAAGACACAAGTTTGCGCGTTTACCGCTAAAAAGAAACCCTTTGTCGTATCTCCTCAGTTTCAAGGCACTCCCCTTGCTGCTTCAGCTAGCATCGGAATCCTCGGCGTCGACATATCGAATAGTGTGTAGTTTCGTGGTCACTTGGAAGGGAAGGCCAAATTGGCCTCTAAAAAGCTTGGCGTGCTCAGCAGAGCGAGACAGTATTTCATGCCGGCACATCGCTTGCAACTTTATAAAGCGCAAGTTCGGGCTCACATGGAATACTGTTCTCATCTCTGGGCCGGGGTACCCCAGTGCCAGCTCCTTCCACTTGACCGCATCCAGCGCAGAGCGATTCGATTCCTCGACGACCGAGTTCTTTCTGATCGGCTCGATACACTGGCACTGCGTAGAGATGTTGCATCTCTTTGCGTATTTTATCGCATTTACCACGGGGAGTGGTCTGAGGAATTGTTCGGACTAATTTCAGGCGCTCAATTTCACCATCGCACATCGTGACAAAACTCGCTATACCATCGATATCATTTGGATGATTGGCGGTCCACCACTGTGCGATTTAGAAGAAGTTTTCTCCCTCGCACAACTTCCTTGTGGAATCGATTACCACCAGCGATTTTTCCGGACCGATACGACTTAGGAACCTTCAAGAAAAGAGCTTACACCTTTCTAAAAGGCCGGCAACGCATCTGCAATTCTCTTGTGTGGCGGTTGTTCATGGGCGGCGGTAGTCACTTACTATCAGGTGGGCCGCATGGTTGTTTGCCCCCTCTTCTATAAAAAAAATAAAATCTAAACTGTGTCCCAAACTACCTCTTTTCTTTTCTCATTTATCTATATGGGATACGTACGGTAGCAGGTGTGGGAAAATGGAGTGATTTAATTTTTTTTAACGACATTGTATAGTATCTTTGGTGAATATTAGATCAATAAAAACGACTTTAAAAAATCATCACTACATCGTGTCCAACTTTGCCAAATTTCCTTTATCCTACTTAATCCTTAACGTTTATCCTTCCATCTCCCTCTAGCATAGAACGTCTGGAGATATTCATGTGCGGCTCACCGCTATGCCGCCATACCCACGGCTCCAGTGGCGAGATGTTGTCTCACAATTCGAATGTATCACCGCTACTCAGCATCACCGAAGTGAAACCGTTTGTTACGTTAGTTTACGAAGTTAAATCGTTAGCTTAGTGACAGACAGTTTTATGTAGTTACGATTAAACAAAATGATCGTTTTATAGCAAGAAAAATCCATTAAACTTGTAAGTATGTAATTATTAAGATATTTTTATATTAGCAAAATTAATCAATTACGTAGACGACGTAATTATTACCATTTTTTTTTTATATTTTTTAAATGTTTTAGTGAATTTTCCTTTATTTTTTATCTGTTTAGGAATAGACTAATTCATCATCATCATTCACTTTCTATCATAGGTTCGCAATAGACAACAGCTGTAATATTATAAACTTTTCACCAGGAACGGCACGGCGAGCGCGCCGAAGTCGAACAAGACGTCGCCGAGCAAGGACAGCGGGCGACAGGACAACCCGTTCGAGGAGGAGGAGTGGGACGAGGAGTCGGGCGGCGCGCTCACCGACACCGGCGAGCCCGGCGTGCCCGTGCGCGCGCTCTACGACTACACCGGCGCAGAGAGCGACGAGCTCAGCTTCCGCCAGGGTGAGGCTACACTACGCGCTACTCTACATTACACTACTATAAACTCACCGACACCGGCGAGCCCGGCGTGCCCGTGCGCGCGCTCTACGACTACACCGGCGCAGAGAGCGACGAGCTCAGCTTCCGCCAGGGTGAGGCTACACTACGCGCTACTCTACATTACACTACTATAAACTCACCGACACCGGCGAGCCCGGCGTGCCCGTGCGCGCGCTCTACGACTACACCGGCGCAGAGAGCGACGAGCTCAGCTTCCGCCAGGGTGAGGCTACACTACGCGCTACTCTACATTACACTACTATAAACTCACCGACACCGGCGAGCCCGGCGTGCCCGTGCGCGCGCTCTACGACTACACCGGCGCAGAGAGCGACGAGCTCAGCTTCCGCCAGGGTGAGGCTACACTACGCGCTACTCTACATTACACTACTATAAACTCACCGACACCGGCGAGCCCGGCGTGCCCGTGCGCGCGCTCTACGACTACACCGGCGCAGAGAGCGACGAGCTCAGCTTCCGCCAGGGTGAGGCTACACTACGCGCTACTCTACATTACACTACTATAAACTCACCGACACCGGCGAGCCCGGCGTGCCCGTGCGCGCGCTCTACGACTACACCGGCGCAGAGAGCGACGAGCTCAGCTTCCGCCAGGGTGAGGCTACAGTACACTACTGTAATCTACACGAAACTTCAATAAACTACATCAAACTTTAATTAACTACATTACACTGCAATAAACTACACACAAGTACAGAAAAATCACTCTCTGATAGCAAACTTGCGAGTTTAAACCTAATTTCAACGTGATTAATGTTCATAATACTTTGCACGCCTCGGAAGCGACCTTCGTTGAAATAGCCTACCGATTGTCGCGACGCGTGCGAGATTCTGTATCACTTAGCCCGTTACGCTCCTTTGTTAGGGCCACTTCTACTGTTGGGTTAGGTGTTGTGAGAAAACAAATTGAATCCTTTGATATTAGTTGGTAGAAGAATACACCGAGGTGTTATGCAATGTATTAGTAATTTGCTGATAATAAGAATATTATTGTTCAAAGTGAGGAAGTTTAATATGCAACATTGAGGAAAATTAAGATTATAACAACGTGAATGTCTTTGAAAATCAGATAATTTACCTACTTACCATTTTTTGTTTCATATTTTTTGCTTTTTACGAAAATGCGACACGCGACAGCATTATCAATGAAAAAGTGGCAATGAGAAGTGGTCCTATTTTCAATCTCTTTCTTTTATCGACCAAGTAAGTGTTTAACTTATAATATGTTGTACTAACCGTTTAAAAAAAAAACTCTATTCTGTGCTAAGAACCAGTATAATTATGCTGATCTTGCATTAGTAGGATTGACATTATACGCAAGAAAATCGGAAACCTCCGAAGCTGTGGTCGGATCGCTAATCAAATAATACATCTGTAACTATGGCGTCAGTAACTAGGTACCTAATTATCTAGATCTACCTATAAGTAATAATATCTTACCTTTTGATATCCTTAAGAACAGTAAATAATGAAAAGTCAACATTCCTATTGTCATTTAAGCACCCGAGTGGCCATACTTGCTCAAAAATAAATATCAAAAGTGCGTAAATAATTATAAGAGAATACTTTTTTTGAAAGTAAGGCGCGCGTCAGCTCGAGCGCGCGCGTGGCGTTCTCACGGAATTTGCCCTTGTAGGAGCCTCGCAGCTTAGTTTATTTTCATGCCTAAAGCGCAGAGTGAGACAGGCCTTAACTTTAGTAAACTACATCACAGTGCAAGAAACTACATGAAACTTCAATAAATTATATTAAATCACATTAAACTTCACTACATTACACTGCAATAAAGTACAATAAACAACAATACTGAATTAAAACTTCATTACACTGAGTTTACACTGCGTAACTATTCGTGTGCGTAATTTATGCCTACACTGGGAGCAATCCCCTAAGCTTCTGAGAGTGAGGCGTGTTACACTACACTGCATAGTGCAGGCATAAGGCTATACATTATACTAAACTTCTGCTAAATATGCTACATTATAATACATACAGACATAATCAGCATCACGAGCTAGCAGAGTTATTTTTGATTTATACGAGTAGGTATGGTTTTTGGGTTTACGTTCCTTAAAATATGAATTAAATAATACTGGCACTTAACATCAGTATACTCGTATGCTAAACACATAATTTGCTACATTACAACACATTAAGTCTAATATTCATTCCTATATTAAAAATCCTTGCATTATCCAGCTACTATAGCGTTATTTTTAGTTGTTATCAGGAAGATGCTGCTGCTCATCTCCTGTTTCATCTTTTTCCCTCTGTCGTCTCTTACGGTCCCTCGGTTGTTAAAATCCTTAATTACACTAAATCAATTTTTATTGTAATAAACTGAAATTACCCTTTCTAGGTGATTTATTTGAGAAACTTGAAGACGAGGACGAGCAGGGCTGGTGTAAAGGGCGCAAGGACGGCCGCGTGGGCCTCTACCCCGCCAACTACGTGGAGCCCGTTGGACACTAGCGCCCCCTACTGTCAGCTTCACCAGAATAATTTTGCACCAAATTTTAATGTAAGATTGCCTCGTCGCGCTTGTCGTCACACCACCTGATATTTTAACAGAAAACTTTGGCAGTGATGACTGTCTTGTCTGTTGTGTATTGATTAAAACATGAATAAGTTACGTAATCACACACACACATTAACTGTATCAAATGTTGTTCTTAGAACACACATTATTAAAAATAGTAAAATATCTTGTGTTAAAAAATACTATTTATAAATTATTTTTATGCGAGATGTTTATAAGGGGTTTAGGTTTGTATAATACAAATTGAGGGCAGTTCTTAGGAGATTTAATTTACACAAAAATTAGTCATTTCGTTAAAAACCTTAGCAATAAGCCACGCAACAGACACGGTCGCCATCATATCGACTTGCAATATCGCTCGCTACTCGCAAGCAATATAGATATGAAAATTGTGATGCGTGTTAATTTGTCAATTTTACAAAATGACCTGCATGTGAATAGTTTTATTTTAAACAGAAGCAATAATACAAGTGAGTCAGATCGCGCTGTTGATTTTACGTGAGAATTGTAGTAATTACAATTATAAATTTTTGTATTTATGCAAGGAATTGAAATTAAATGAGTTTGCTCGATAGGCATCTCACCTATTGGTTATTCAAACTCAATAACACATCATTCATAGTGTTGTGGGTGAGCAAAAGTACATATAAGTTTAATTTTTGAGTAAATTAGAATTTTGCATCGATACAAGTGTCGGTCCTAAGCTTTGGCTGTCTTATGATTATTCGATAAAAAAATCGACACATCGATTACCGATCATTGTGATTCGAGATTTTTGACGCGTTTTTAAGTGTGGTGAATATTATAATATTGAAGCGGATTTTGTGGGTATTTTTTAAAACCATTGGGACAGTTCGGATACTTGGCCGAGTTATGTGGGTATGGGCCGAGTAATATTTTTGGATTAAATTCTTTGTACAACGTGGAAACCAAAAATGCTTTGTAATTTTAGTGACGTTTGTATGCAATTTATTGTACGCAGTGTAACAGAATATCATTCCTAAGGTGTTTCGATTCGATTTCATATAGACTTTGGCCATAAAATATTGATTACGAATAACCCACAATGCAACTCAAGTTGTGCAATCGACTCGAAAACCTTCGGAATATTTTTCTCCCCAGATTAGCTAAGCCAAAAAGTGTACGCCAATATTAATAGAGTAGACAGATCCAATTTTGTGGGACTATAAGATACTGAATTTGAAAATTGTACGTCTAGCATATTTGAAATAATACGAAAAAAACACCTTCCGCTTACTAAACTCGACCTTTCTTTCGCATATTTTGTACGCTTTCTGTCTATAATTTCGGTTGGATTATTTTAAGTTTTGCATATAAATAGTTCAGTTGACGATAGTTCCGCAAGGAAAAAGGAGTTTTTATTTTGTGATATAAATACTTCTTAGATGGTTGTCGAGCACTGTCAGTAGGCGTGGTCGTGTACATATGCAGATATACTACCTTCTTGCATATAGAATATTTATTTCCCATTGTATATAATGTATAATGATATTTACATAACGTGAAGGAATACAACGGGGCGGCGTTTAGTTGCGCTAATGGCGCCAGGGCCTAATAATTTCTTTGTCGAAATATAATTTTTTTTAAATTTTTACTTATTGGGATACAATGGGGTGTTATAGAGTTATTTTAATTAGAGCGTCAACACTAGCGCCCCCTCGTTGTTTAGGTTAAATAATAATAGTTAATATATATCGGATGTTTACCTTTCCTTTTAGTTTTTTATTTGTAGTATTGTTGTCTATGGCGAGGGCCGGTCGATAGTCGCGGCCGTCGTTTTATTACTTGACTCGTGATCGTCGCTCTTAGAGTTTCAAATTTAGTCTTAGCTCTATTTGTTTCATTTGTTATGGGTTCAGAGGCCACTGATGTGAAAAATTCATTGTATTATAATATTATCAGAGAGAAGGTGGTAATGGACCACATATTATGTTAATATATTATAAATATTGGTAAATAAAAATTGTTACATAATATGATATATTAAATGCGTTTTATTTATTCTTGTTGTATACATCCCAAATCTGATTGAGATATACTGGTTGATCGAGTGATTTATTCAAGCGGGCTGGATGTTCGGTATTCGAATCATCATCACCATTACAGCCCTTCACAAGTCCACTGCTGAACATAGGCCTCCCCCAAGGAATACCACAAAGCACGGTCTTCAGCCACCTGCATCTATCGACTTCCTGCATATTTTACTAGGTAGTCACTCCATCTAGTGGGGGGACGCCCAACACTTCGCCTGTCGGTACGAGGCTGCCACTCTAGAACCTTTCTTCCCCATCGGTTGTCGGTTCTTCGAGTTATATGGCCGGCCCACTGCCACTTCAGCTTACTAATCCGTTGGGCTATGTCGGTTACTCTTTTTTACTGCGGATATCCTCATTTCTAAGTTTATCACACAGAGACACCCCGAGCATAGCCCTCTCCATAGCTCGCTGAGCGACCTTGAGCTTCCACATACGGCCAGCAGTGAAGGACCACGTCTCAGTTCCGTAAGTCATCACTGGCAACACGCATTGGTCAAGTTTTGAGGTATACCTGACGAGAAGATGTGCCGTAATTTCCCGAACGCTGCCTAACCGAGTTGAATCCGTCGATTGACCTCTCGGTCGAAGTTGGACTTGCCTAGTCGGACTATTTGTCCCAGGTAAACATACTCGTCAACAACTTCGAGCTTAGTGCTCCCAACAACTACCGGCATAGGTGTGACATGGACATTAAACATGATCTTTGTTTTGTCCATGTTCATCTTAAGACCTATCCGTTGGGAAACACTATTGAGGTCATTGAGCATAGTGCTTAGGTCCTCCAGCGATTCTGCCATAAGGACTATATCGTTGTCGGCAAATCGAAGGTGTGTGATGTACTCGCCATTGATGTTGATACCGTATCCTTTCCAGTCCAGAAGCTTGAAAACGTCTACCAATGCAGCGGTGACGAGTTTCGGGGATATGACGTCACCCTGTCTTACACCTCTCTGCAATTGGATAGGTTTCGTACTCTGGTTCTGTACTCGGATAGCCATCGTAGCCCTACTGTACAAGCACTTCAGCACTTCGATATACCGACAGTCCACTTGGCACTGCTGAAGGGACTGGAGCACCGTCCAAATTTCGACGGAATCAAAGGCTTTCTCACAGTCCACATACGCCAGACATAGTGGCAAATTGTACTCCTCTGACTTTTGTACAATTTGCCGCAGGGTATGTATGTTGTCCATGGTGCTAAAGCCTTTTCAGAAACCGGCTTGTTCGGGAGGTTGGAAGTCGTCAATTCTGCGCGCGAGACGATTCGTAATGACTCTCGAAAACAGCACGTAGACGCGGCTCAGAAGGGAAATCGGTCTGTAGTTCTTCAAGAGAGCGTTGTCGCCTTTCTTGAAGAACAAGACCACCGCACTTCTGCTCCACGCCTCCGGTGTAATGCCACCATGGAGGACGGAATTAAAGAGCTTCTAAAGGACTTCAAGTACCGGTTTTCCACCCGCTTTCAGAAGCTCCGCTGCAATTCCATCCTCGCCTGGGGCCTTGCCCTTTTTAAGGTGCTGGAGAGCCTTTCTAATCTCGCTCAGACTGACGTCCGGGATATCATCGGAATAATGTCGGATAAGACACGCTCTTGGATCGTTACTCACACTCGCGTGTGGCTCCAACGATGACGTGTACAGCTGCCCATAGAACCTCTCAATCTCACTCAAAATCTCAAGTGCCCCGGAAACGATGCTGCCACATTCTGTCTTCAGCTTTGACAGTTGGCTCTTTCTGGCAGACAGATCTCTGGCAAAGACTTTGGAGCCTTGGTGCCGCTCGATCGCTTCTTCAATACGAGCTGTATTGAAGTTGCGTAAGTCTCGCCACATGCATTTGGAGATCTGTCTGTTCAGTTGCCTGTATGCTGTCAAATCTGATGAAGAGTGTAGCTTCATCTCCCGTCTAACAGCCATGAGATTAAGAGTGTGATCGGAGAGTTTTTGTGTTCTTCTGCGGCGGGTCTTGCAGAACTTAGCTCCGACCACATGAACAGTTTCCACGAGCTTGTCATTCATATCGTCCACTTCATTGCAGTCTTCTAGGCACTGAAAACGGTTTTGTAACTCGAGCTGAAAGGTTTCGGAACTTTGGATTAGAGCACGAGGGGGACGGAGCGTTGACTTCATTAGACGAGACCTCTCCAACTTAACGTTTAGGTTCAGTGTGCCTCTAACCATTCGGTGATCGCTGCCGGTTTTCACCCTCGCGATCACTGAGACATCATTGAACAGTTGTCGTCTGGTCGCTATAATGAAGTCAATCTCATTTTTTGTCGAACCGTCGGGGCTCGACCAGGTCCACTTCCTGTGGGGCCGCTTCTGGAAGAAAGAGTTCATCATAAAGAGTCCCTCTTTCTCCAAGAAGTCGGCCAGCTGCTGGCCTCTTCGGTTCCGTTGCCCTATTCCAAATTTCCCTACTTTCAGCTCACCATTTTCTCTTGTGCCTAGTTTTGCATTGAAGTCTCCCATTAACACCGTATATTGGGTTTTGGAGGAATGCATGGCTCTAGATATATCCTCATATATTTTCTCCACCTCCTCATCGGGGTCTGCCGAGGTTGGTGCGTAAACCTGTATGACCTTCAGCGAATACCGTTTGGTGATTTCAGAATCTTAATCTTAATTATAAGGTACGCAACCCTCGTCGACACACTCAATCTTTACAACGTTGTTAACGAGAGACTTGTGGATGATAAATCCGACTCCTCCTTGGGACAGATGGTCGCCCTCCCGGTGATAGAGCAAGTGCCGGATTTGAGGATTACCGTTTCCTCCCCCTCTCTTCGGACTTCGGATAATCCTATAATAGGCCATGCCAATGCCAGAGTAACTTGTCTATCTCTTCTTCCAGCTCCACAATCTTCTCGTCAGTCCACAGGGTGCGTGCGTTGTATGTTGCTAGGTCGAGTCGTCGTAGGTGGCAACCGAACCTCCACCGGAGATTCTTAGCACCCCCTGCCCCGCCGTTACCATGGTCGCCACCGTAGCCAGGAATAGCGGGGCCGCCGGGGACTGGGGGCCGTCTCTTTGTAACTTTTTCCATTTGGGGGGTATTTGCCATAGTTGCCACGCTTGCCGAGCGGGTTGGCAACCGCAGTTTTTTTTATTTTATTTTTGCTGTTATCAGGAAGATGCTGCTGCCCATCTCCTACCTGTTTCCCATTGTCGCCTTTTACGACACCCACGGGAAGATATGTGGTAGTGGATATTCTTAACCGCCACTACACGGTATTCGAATAAAAAACGAAAACTGCCATATTATGTGACTACAGTCTCACAGCTGGATCTCCTCTCATTTGTGAAAGGAAGCAATTTATCGGCCGCGTTACTCCAGTACGTGTTGGCGGATATCACAAACATGTAATCGAAATATTTTATTTCTCAATCGTGCAGGTTTCCACACTATGTTTTCCTTCATAGCCGAGCATGTTTGCAATTATAATTAAAAATTAACAATCTCATTTGGTGTCGGATTAAATGAAAACTGAAACGGAAATTTTAAAAATATTTCTATGTTATATCTGTGCCATAAAAACATTTAGAAACTATTATAACTGCGTGAAAACCAGAACCGTGGGAATATTATAGTAACAAACTATTTTATTTCATTTGGTAAGTTTGATTCAGTATGTTTTGTTTGCTTTTTAATAATTAATAATTTTTTTCAATAACAGGCGAGGGTAATGTTATAATAACAAAGAAATGGTGAAACATTCCAGCTCACTATTCCAGGTGGTGGTAATTTGGAAACAAGAGGAAGTGGCTAAGCGCACTAAGCGACACTTTGTACTAAAACTAGTGTGGACAAACTCACACATTAGCAAGGAAAGAATTGTCTACAGACAGTTGTGTGCATCATTGCAATAATTTTCGCATGATTGGCTATTAAGAAATATAGAGAAATGCTTTATGATACTCCCCATCAGCTTAGTACGAACCGTAAGGTATTTTAAATAGAGATCATATTTCTTTCTTTTCCATTTTCTTTTTTCTTAATTTAGAAAATGTTCAGGATTTGCGAGCAAATTCAGCCACGCAACCCGAATGTTGCAGAAATATCGTGATCACTTTGAAAAAGCACCATAAATTCGGGCAAATATTATGTTTATTTCCCAAAAACATTGGACGATTCATGAAAAAATTCTGAAACGCAGTCTTCGTCGACCTAGCTTACTTGTACTACCAAAAGTACGAACAAATTACGCAAAAAAAAGCATTACTTTTGAAGGAGCATTGATTTATAATAAATTGCCTTGTAATATAAAAAATGTAAGCTCATTCAATAGTTTTAAGTCTCAGCTGTCTGAATATATAAAGGAAAAATTTTCACCATTCAATTGAGATTGTGAAGCTTTAGAGTGAGTGTTCGGCGACCATTAGAATAAAATTAATAAAATGTAATAATTATTTTCATGTAAGTGGCATTGTTTGTCTTTTTGAAAATAAATTCTTTAAACCTTATTCTGTTACTGGACGCTAGATGTCGCAATGGTAACTTCACGCTAAACTACGAATACCTCCGTAATTCATATTATTTATGTTTGCATTCCAATATTGCATAATACGGTATATTTAACAATATAAGCCTGCAACTGATAGGCACTACGAGTACTACGCCTCTTTGTAGCATGCGTGCCTCGCCCACTTTGCACTTTCTCTTGATTTTAATATTCGTATTAATTGATTTGGTAATGGTTAAAAGTATTATTTGATCTCGACATTGGTGGATTAAAAGGCATTAAAATCCATTATTATCTTAAGACCCCCACATAGCAATGTGGATAAAACGGATTAAGCAGAAGAAAAATTATCCACGGATCCACCCAGTGGAGCACGATTATCCAGAGTACCTATATAAACCACTACGTTTATGATTGTCGATCTAATAAATTAACGGGGTTGACTATAGCGAGGATTTGCCTAATTCGTCACGATTGACAGGCGGAACTGACGATTGCAGTAATAATAATAATAATAAGTTATATACTCCAGATCGAATTTCGGTCACGGCGACCAGTCTTAACTTGGACTAGCCTTTTGGCAGGACAGGATTATAGTGCATGAGTGTATGCGCAAACACAGATGTACTCTCTATTCCCTAACTTACATAGTCCGATGGGAATGTCATCCAACACGACCGGAGAGAAATCGAGCGCAGGACCAACGGCTTTAAGTGCTTTCCGAGGCACAGGGGTGAAACTCCCGCCAGCTTCCTGGCACCGGGTTGCTTTTAAAATTTTCTTGATAGAAAAATCCAATAACTGATTTTGGCCAGACACGGATTTGAACCCGGGACCTCATGATCAGCAGCCACAGGTACTAGAACAAAGAGGCAAACATCTGTTACTGTGACGACCGCAGTAATAGATGTTTCGCACCTTTGACCCTGCTACCAGTCGCCGCTCGGGATATTTTACGCCTGTCATAATAAATTGTTATATCGCCTTTTATCAGAAGCCATAAAATGCATAGATAGCATATTAAAATAGTTGCCTCTTGGAACCTACGGGATGAAGTGGGGTGAATTTTTTCCAAAGGAGTAATGAAACGATGTGTTTAGTTTAAAATCTCTTTATTTCCATTGTACGCAGTGCACTGTTACATTTGTTATTCGTCCCGACGCTGCGATCGAATGAACGAATTACACAAAAGAGTCAGGAAAGTCAGAAATAGCACAGCGCCGGGTTCTATCGACGGTACTGTCTAAGCGAAGCTACATATAAGGTAGATAAAATTCATAGCAGGAGGTCAGAACGTGCCATTATAGGCAAACGTAAAGAGGTTTGTATGATATAGCCCTGAGCAAATGCGTTGGTGCACTTTGTGCGTATTTGGCACAAATAATCTCTGTAACGAGCTTGCGCGGACGGACTGTGACGGCACTATGAGTTGACAACAAATAGAATATCAAAAAATATAGGACCCGTGACACTGATATGACAAGTCCTCAAACTGGCAACTTTGATCAAATATATATTGAAATTATACTAAAAACAAAGGCCACGGTTGTATTACTTTTAAATGGTTGTCTTTTAAATGTTTGTATTAAATACCTCGGCAATAAATTGTAAATTTTAACACAGTTTATCAAAAATGCAAATTTATTAAATAACTATGTAATAATATAAACGATTAATAATACCATAATAAATTGTTTTTTAACCAGCTGTCTTTCGACTTAAACGCTAACATTTCTAATTGGAATAGTTGCCTAAAGACGAACTGGTGACGCACGAACCTTTTGGCTTAACATTAAAAATGGCGTTAAATTATACATTACTCTCATAGTGCGTAACAGTTCCGTGCGCGTTGTTACAACGACACTCACACCCCAAGCCGACCGCCGCGACGCGGTACTTCGCTCGCCGGACAAAAATATAAACTTATATACACAACTTATCGTAACAGAACCACACCCTTCAGGTGGCGGTGATGTATTGATATGTCAACATAAACGTAATGAGTTATTTACAAAACGCCAAACAAACCGGGACCAAACCGACCCGACGAGATTCCCACAGATAATGAATATTCATTCCAAAATAAAATATATTTTATAACTACAAAGACGCAACACACATTTATGTAATTTTAACACTCTTGTGACGATAGGAATCAGTATAAAATGATTTTTTTATACAATAAAACACGTTTCACAAAGCAACTCGAATCACGATTGTCTCTAGGTCAGTTTTCAATTTAAATTTTGCTACAATATTTTAATTTAATATTTCGTGACGTACTACAATAAGGTTTTAATAATTTTAAAGATTTTACATGTGGAATCATTTTGTATTTATTTTTTCATGATAGTTACCAAAAAATATGTATACATATTTATTTGTAAAAAAAATGTCTTAATATTCTTTGTACGACGGAAGAAATCGAATATAAGTGACAATATTGTATTTATGCGGAAACATACATAAACGCGATTAACATGTTTAAAACGTAAACGTTTAAAAGAAACAAGACTTTACACAACAATAATTAAATATAAAATATTTACAAATATTCAACGTAACAATATAACTCTATACTCTATGCATCCACGTCTAACATACACCAAGGTAATACTAGCACTGTCTGCCGATCCATTCTGTCACTATTAAGAATGAATATGTAGTGTTAACTGTACGCAGATGCCTCAATATATGCATGAAACTTAACCTTTAGCACAAAATAACGTAAGCATTGCTCTGTGCATATAAAATGGTATAAATTGATATTTAAAAATAATCAAAACACTCATATGAACGGGTTTCAAGTGAGTTTTTGTCAAAGATATTTTTATGCATAAAACTTAATTAATGTTACAGACAGATAAATAAAGCGAATTATTTTGTACGTTACAGAATACAAATAAATAATCTCAATGTACCGTCAGCAACGAAAATAAATAAAATAATTTGCAATTCACAAATGGGAGACAGAAAACATAATAATTTCATATTTTCGTTCCTGACTATGGATCTCTTTTCCTCTATATATTATAAAATCATGCGGCCTGGCATACGTCAAACATACAAGCTAGTTGTCTATTTAGTTTTAAAAGGTTTTTTTTTTTACAAATTAGAATACTATAACCTCAAATAAGAGATCAAAATTGCATTTGCATTGCATTGCATTACGTTTGCAAAAGTCGTGGGAAAATATCAATATTGAAATAAATTCCCTCGCATTGTGGCTGGGATGTTTTGAAGCTTTTTATATATGAACTTAAAACAAAAATTAAATATCATATCACTCTATAAATACCAAGTAATAATAGGGATCATTTCGATATTAAAACTGTTCCATGCAATGCCTTTTAAAGAATTTAAAATTGTCCCATAAAATACGGGAAATAAATATTAAAATAAAATTCCTAACACTACACATTTTTGAAACAATATTCAACCGTTTCTAGTAAATCGCCTTTTCAGACATCTGTCTCATTTGTTAAATTCTAACCTAATCTTCAGCTCGCTTCTGAAGACCTGGATTTCGCTTCTGTGGCACCTTGAACACTCCTCCCAAGCCGGAGAGCAGTACGGAGTACGAAGGCATGTCGCTCACTGCAGACAAGCCTGCAGCTTCTCGATCCACTCTTGCGCAGCGTTCGCGTCACTCGCACAGAAGTTGTACGTACGCCGACTCGTGCGAAGCTGTTCAAATGTTATAGAAATTAACTGATTGATCAATGATTGATTAAATATACAGTGTGTCTCTCGGTAAAGTTCAACCCCGAAAGGGGGTAAAACTAGACCATAAATTATCATCAAAAAATAGATAAAAAAATATTTTTTACTTTTTATCGACGAATTAAGATTTTTATATCTTATAGAAGCTCTATGTACAAAAAATAATGATTTCTTCCAAAGTAGAAGGTCGATTATTATAAAATAAAAAAGAATATTATGCCAGTATGCCACGTACATTGCGGTAAGGTAAAATTACAATTACCTCGCAAAAAAGTGGCATCATGACTTCAACTTTGCTTTTCGTGAAAAAAATTCTGCATATGATGAGCATATTTTGGCTCGGTTTTTGCATCACTTGAAATGTGAGCAGCGCTCCGTCTTATACACCACTAGACCGATAATCCAGAACCAAAACTGTGTTACAAATGTGTATCGAGTAACTGGCACGGTAAATATGGCAGTTGTATTTTCATTTACGACAGTTATTTTTTTTTTTGCTAATACGAAATAAAGTAACATATAGATATAGAACTTATCTAAAATAAACTTCAAATTATCTTGACAAATGGCGCACATAAATAATGATCACATAAATGATGAGTCACATTAAACTAAATCAATGTTAAATTGTCGAAAAGAACATTCTTGGTTTACTAAGGTAAAGAACTAGTTTTCTCGGCCGCTCGCAGTCGACTAAAGGAGTTACGGAGAATTGTCCGTAACTTAGTGTTTAATGTAAGTCTATAGTCTTATTAGTATACTTACATAGATATCTTTGCCTATAGTGAATCTCCGCGGAAAGACTGAGTCATGTTTAACATGTTGTAATGACAATGGTGTACTCACGTCGAAGAAGGAGCGCTCGTCACACTTCTTGGGCGGGCCAGGTGCAGCAGGTGCTTGCGACACTGTTATCACCTCCGCTAGGTCTGCGGTTCAAATCACACAAATTAACTTATTTTTTTATAGAATAAAGGTGACATAAATGATCGTTCAGTCCAAGAGGTAAGAGGAGGCTGTGGCCCTTAGACATCAACATTCCATGGAGGATAGATATCCTCGATTAAGAATTAAAATACAGATGTATTTTCACTGATGTCTAAGACCGAATGCTTTGTTTCCAGTAAAAACGGTGTTCGGTTCTCTGCACCAAACGCAACATAGCAGCATTAAGTTGCTATTTCACGCTGGTGTTCTGTGAAAGCGTGGTACTTTCCCGGTCGAGTCGAACGGGAAAGTAATAGATTTTTTAAAATTTCTTCTCCTATCTTGTGGAACCCCATCAAATGCGCTAGCTTTTAAAGTTACTGGCCAAACTAGCGTAGCACATTTTTTTCAGTACCGTCGTTAAAATTTCAGCGAAGTAACAACTTTACTTTAAATACTTAGTTGGGATAAAACTAACATTTTCTTCCAAACTGAAGCAGTTGTCTTTAAATTTTAGGCAACAACTTACAGAAGCATTATTCAGGATTGCACAATAAAAAAAAAGATTTATAGCAAAGGGAGTTAAGAGACTATCACAGTTTATAGATGCGATATTTTTAAAATGCCTAGTATTTAAAAAAATATATAACTTATTTTTTTACTTTATTTTTCTGATAACTATCATGACTTAGCCTATCACCCGATTCCGGTTTGACGTTGATTTCTGGGGAAAAAAAGAGCGAAATTGTGAGCTCACCAATGAATCCTTTGCAATGGGAATCCTCCATCGCGTCGTAATATCTTAGTTGATGCTTGATAGAGTCCAACACGAACCATCTGAAAAATTATGTAAGTACCGAAATTAGAGCAATAACCACGACAACTTGTTACTTAAGTTTCTTAAAAAAAACTATTTCTTTTTTTACGGATTTTATCACTTTTATTTTATTAACGTCCCGCTGACGCCCGACGATCTGATGTTAACCTCCTTTGCCTTTAACTTGTAATAATTAATTATGGTCCAATCTAAGCAGAATGAACATACTGTATCTTGAAGTCTTGTGCAGGTATGCCTGAGATTGAATTTGCTTTTAACGTTTTTTTTTTATAGGAGAGGGGGCAAACGAGCATGCGGCTCACCTGATGGTAAGTGACTACCGCCGCCCATGAACAACTGCAACACCAGGGGAATCGCAGATGCGTTGCCGGCCTTTTAAAAAGGAGTACGCTCTTTTCTTGAAGGTCCCTAAGTCGTATCGGTCCGGAAAAATCGCTGATGGTAATCGATTCCACAAGGAGGTCGTGCGAAGAAGAAAACATCTTCTAAATCGCACAGTGGTGGACCGCCAATCATCCAGATGGTGTGGATGGTATCGGGAGTTCTGCCGCGATGTGCGTTCGTGAAATTTGGCGGCTGGGATTAATCCGAACAATTCCTCAGAGCACTCCCCATGGTAGATGCGAAAGAAAATGCAAAGGGATGCAACATCTCTTCGCAGTGCTAATGAATCGAGCCGATAGGAAAGGGCTCGGTCGTCGACAATTCGAGCCGCTCTGCGTTGGATACGGTCAAGTGGAAGGAGCTGGCACTGGGGAGCCCCTGCCCAGAGATGGGAACAGTATTCCATGTGAGGCCGAACTTGCGCCTTGTAAAGTAGCAGGCGATGTGCCGGCATGAAATACTGTCCCGCTCTGCTGAGCACGCCAAGCTTTTTAGAGGCCAATTTGGCCTTCCCTTCCAAGTGACCACGAAACTGCACGTCACTCGATATGTCGACTCCGAGGATACCGATACTGGCTGAGGCAAGAAGGGGAGTGCCTTGAAACTGAGGAGATACGACAAAGGGGTTCTTTTTAGCGGTAAACGCGCAAACTTGTGTCTTCTGAGGATTAAATAGGACTAGATTTAGTCGCCCCCAATCCGAGACTTTGTTCAGCAAAGACTCGACTTCAGACACAAGTTTGTTCCGGTACTCAGCGACGTTTTCCCGAGAAATATTGGCACGGCCGGTGTATAGAGCATCACCAGTGCTGTCATCCGCATAGCAATGAATGTTACCAGTTAGCAACATATCATTGATATGCAGAAGAAACAGCGTTGGTGATAGCACACAGCCTTGTGGAACACCAGCGTTAATAGGTTTGTAGTCAGAGCATGCACCGTCTACAACGACCTTGATGCTCCGATCTACAAGGAAGCTGGTGATCCAATTGCACAATTTCTCGGGAAGCCCATAGGAAGGGAGCTTCGAAAGAAGCGCTTTGTGCCAAACCCGATCGAAGGCCTTCGCAATGTCCAGACTAACGGCCAACGCCTCCCCCTTGGACTCTACTGCCTCCGCCCATCTATGGGTCATGTAGACCAGAAGATCACCAGCTGATCGACCCCGACGAAAACCGTATTGGCGGTCACTAATCAGCTGGTGATCCTCAAGGTACCGGATGAGCTGGCAGTTAATAATGGATTCCATTATTTTGGAGAACAAGGAGGTGATCGCGATAGGCCTATAGTTGGATGGGTCTGAGCGGTCGCCTTTTTTAGGGATCGGGTGGACAAAAGCTGTCTTCCATGAATTCGGGACTACGCCTTGGGAGTAGGAGTACCGGAAAAGACGCG
The DNA here is from genome assembly GCA_963668995.1 of Parnassius mnemosyne. Taxonomy (NCBI): domain Eukaryota; kingdom Metazoa; phylum Arthropoda; class Insecta; order Lepidoptera; family Papilionidae; genus Parnassius; species Parnassius mnemosyne. The sequence goes on along the minus strand of CAVLGL010000083.1, from coordinate 11,965,560 downwards.
TTAGGACCGGTGCCAACTCCGGAGCACACGTCCTCAGCACAATTGGGGGGATTCCGTCAGGCCCACTCGACTTCTGGATGTCCAGGGAGAGCAGTGCTTTGTGAACCGAGCGCTGTGAGAACAGCACATCCGGCATGGAGCACTCACACCGCGGGATGGTCGGCGGTGTTTTCCCCCCGTCATCAAGAGTCGAGTTGGACGCAAAAAGGGAGCCTAAAAGGTCGGCTTTGTCTTTTGCGTCATGGGCCAGTGAGTCATCCTCCCTGTGCAGAGATGGTAGTGATGGCTTACAGAAATTCCCTTGGACAGCCTTGGCGAGAGACCAGAATGCACGGGTTCCCGAAGGAAGGCGAACTAGTTTCTCGCCAATTCTGCCTATGTGCTCTGACTTTGCCTTGGCAATAACTCTTTTGAAGGACCTGGAGGCGAAGTTATACTTCTTTTTAAGTGTGCTGGTATTTACATCCCGAGTCGCCGAAGCCGCAGCCCAGGCTTGATAACACTCCTGCTTACTGCGTAATGCAGTCTTACAGGAGCGACCAAACCAAGACTGAGATCTGCCTCCGATGGGTACCACAGATGATGGAATAAATAGTTCCATTCCCTGTAGCACCACATCAGTGACAGAGTCAGCAACAGCGCTGGGATCATCCGGCGAGAAGCAAACCCGCCCCCATGGGTAGGATGCAAAGAAGGACCGCATTCCGTCCCAATCCGCCGACCTGTAATGCCAAACACGGCGGCAACCTGCAGAACGCAACCGCGAAGGGAGCGTGAGTGGCACCACACTCCGGATCAGACAATGGTCCGAAGAGCCGAGAGGGGCATCGACGGAAACCAGATATCCGTCCGGATGAGAGGTCAGCAGAAGGTCCAACAGGGAAGGTGTATGATCCTCCACATCTGGAATCCGCGTAGGCGAAGTATTCTATTTCCCTTCAGCTCCACTTAGCTATCATGTGGAGCAGGAAAAGTTATTGTCTAATTTATGCTAAGTGGGCGTATTGACCCATAGAAAGTAGGTTAAACCAGAAAGTGTAGTTTGCTTATTGTACACATATTTTATTAAACTTAATGTCATTACCGTTGTTTCCATCCTTTGAGCAGCGCTCCCCTCTTATAGAGGTGACCTTCGTGGGTGCGATTCTCTGCCACATTCGATGAGAACTGCTCGTAGTACTGCTGCGACGAAGGCTGAAGTGTGGCAACACCTGCTTACAGAGAATAAAATAAATGTTTCCATAAAATGTCCCTTCAACTTGACATGATTAGCATTTATATTTTATATTATTGCTCATGTATATTATACTATATCGTCTCTAACTCTCTCAAGTTCTTCTAAGCTTCTAATTTGACTGATAGTTATTCTCAGGTCTCGTTCCTCCAATCTCACGCCTTGTAATTGGTGCAGGGCAGCAGGCAGTGAGCTAGAGAGACAGAGGCAGAGGCAGAGGGAGCGAGACGCAAGAGGCGACGTACTGTTAGCCACGTTGGTGCGGTGGTCGCGCTCGCGGTCGGGCGGGGGCGCCTTGTACTTGGTGCAGGGCAGCAGGCAGTGAGCTAGAGACAGAGACAGAGGCAGAGGGAGCGAGACGCAAGAGGCGACGTACTGTTAGCCACGTTGGTGCGGTGGTCGCGCTCGCGGTCGGGCGGGGGCGCCTTGTACTTGGTGCAGGGCAGCAGGCAGTGAGCTAGAGACAGAGACAGAGGCAGAGGGAGCGAGACGCAAGAGGCGACGTACTGTTAGCCACGTTGGTGCGGTGGTCGCGCTCGCGGTCGGGCGGGGGCGCCTTGTACTTGGTGCAGGGCAGCAGGCAGTGAGCTAGAGACAGAGACAGAGGCAGAGGGAGCGAGACGCAAGAGGCGACGTACTGTTAGCCACGTTGGTGCGGTGGTCGCGCTCGCGGTCGGGCGGGGGCGCCTTGTACTTGGTGCAGGGCAGCAGGCAGTAAGCTAGAGAGACAGAGACAGGCAGAGGGAGCGAGACGCAAGAGGCGACGTACTGTTAGCCACGTTGGTGCGGTGGTCGCGCTCGCGGTCGGGCGGAGGCGCTTTGTACTTGGTGCAGGGCAGCAGGCAGTAAGCTAGAGAGACAGAGACAGGCAGTGGGAGCGAGACGCAAGAGGCGACGTAAGAGGCGACGTACTGTTAGCCACGTTGGTGCGGTGGTCGCGCTCGCGGTCGGGCGGGGGCGCCTTGTACTTGGTGCAGGGCAGCAGGCAGTAAGCTAGAGAGACAGAGACAGGCAGAGGGAGCGAGACGCAAGAGGCGACGTACTGTTAGCCACGTTGGTGCGGTGGTCGCGCTCGCGGTCGGGCGGAGGCGCCTTGTACTTGGTGCAGGGCAGCAGGCAGTAAGCTAGAGAGACAGAGACAGGCAGAGGGAGCGAGACGCAAGAGGCGACGTACTGTTAGCCACGTTGGTGCGGTGGTCGCGCTCGCGGTCGGGCGGGGGCGCCTTGTACTTGGTGCAGGGCAGCAGGCAGTAAGCTAGAGAGACAGAGACAGGCAGAGGGAGCGAGACGCAAGAGGCGACGTACTGTTAGCCACGTTGGTGCGGTGGTCGCGCTCGCGGTCGGCCGGGGGCGCCTTGTACTTGGTGCAGGGCAGCAGGCAGTAAGCTAGAGAGACAGAGACAGGCAGAGGGAGCGAGACGCAAGAGGCGACGTACTGTTAGCCACGTTGGTGCGGTGGTCGCGCTCGCGGTCGGGCGGGGGCGCCTTGTACTTGGTGCAGGGCAAGGCAAACGGTTCCGCACATCGCTCGTGGCAAGCCGCACCGCAGTCTACACAACGCACCCCTGTCTGTAATGCACAGAAAAGAATACAATAATAAGTATCATGATTAATAATGAATGCAGATTGCCAACTGAGCGCGGTGTAAGACAACCAATCGCCCCATTCTATCTATATATCGCCCTATAGGCGACTATGGAATACAAGAAATTTTTTATGGGTTCCAATAGATATTAGTATAACCAGTTCGTTTACGTCAGACGTCAGTTACGCACACTGGTGACGGGCAGCAGTATCAAAGGCACAAGATGTCTGGCACTTGTCAATTCATTTGCCCAGCGTGACGATTGAGGTAAATCCTCCCTAAAACAGGAGAGGTCTACGTCCAATATACTTTTACAGACCAATAAAGATGTACAATACTAATGCACGAAGATAATTATATCATCGAAACGGCATGTCATTAAAGTAAAAAGTTTCTTACATTACATTTAAGATTGTATCAAGCATCGTCAGTTCAGATTTTTAAATAGGATACTAGGATCTTCTGTTCCGTACATATTCATGGTCCTTCAAGCCGGATGTAAATCAGCGACCTATGGATCTACAGTCGACTTAGTAATTTATTACTTTGAACACTGGTTTGGAAAAAATCTTTCTTGAAAAAGTCTTGGGAAGAATTAGCAGCGGTACTTTTTTTCTATAGTCACCATTATACAATATAAAATAGGTAATTTTTTTATTAAATTTATTTTTGTAATATATATTCATCATCATCATCATTACAGCCCTTCACAAGTCCACTGCTAAACATAGGCCTCCCCCAAAGAATGCCACAAAGCACGGTCCAGGTCGTCACTCCATTTAGTGGGGGGACGCCCTACACTTCGCCTGCCGGTACGAGGCTGCTACTCGAGAACCTTTCTTCCCCATCGGTTGTCGGTTCTTCGAGCTATATGGCCGGCCCATTGCCACTTCAGCTTACTAATCCGTTGGGCTATGTCGGTCACTCTGGTTCTACTGCGGATATCCTCATTTCTGAGTTTATCACGCAGAGAAACTCCTAGCATAGCCCTCTCCATAGCTCGCTGAGCGACCTTGAGCTTCCTCATCCGGCCAGCAGTGAAGGACCACGTCTCAGTTCCGTATGTCATCACTGGCAACACGCACTGGGTGTACAGTCTCGTTTTCAAGTTTTGAGGTAATTTCCCGAACGCTGCCCAACCGAGTTGAATCCGTCGATTGACCTCTCGGTCGAAGTTGGACTTACCTAGTCGGACTGTTTGTCCCAGGTAAACATACTCATCAACAACTTCGAGCTTGGTGTTCCCAACAACTACCGGCATAGGTGTGACATGGACATTAAACATGATCTTTGTTTTGTCCATGTTCATCTTAAGACCTATCCGTTGGGAAACACTATTGAGGTCATTGAGCATAGTGCTTAGGTCCTCCAGCGATTCTGCCATAAGGACTATATCGTCGGCAAATCGAAGGTGAGTGATGTACTCGCCATTAATGTTGATACCGTATCCTTTCCAGTCCAGAAGCTTGAAAACATCTTCCAATGCAGCGGTAAAGAGTTTCGGGGATATGACGTCACCCTGTCTTACACCTCTCTGCAATTGGATAGGTTTTGTACTCTGGTTCTGTACTCGGATACCCATCGTAGCCCTACTGTACAAGCACTTCAACTAGTCCACATACGCCAGACATAGTGGCAAATTGTACTCCTCGGACTTCTGTACAATTTGCCGAAGGGTATGTATGTGGTCTATGGTGCAAAAGCCTTTTCGGAAACCGGCTTGTTCGGGAGGCTGGAAGTCGTCAAGTCTGCGCGCGAGACGATTCGTAATGACTCTCGAAAACAGCACGTAGACACGGCTCAGAAGGGAAATCGGTCTGTAGTTCTTCAAAAGAGCGTTGTCGCCTTTCTTGAAGAACAAGACCACCGCACTTCTGCTCCACGCCTCCGGTGTAATTCCACCATGGAGGACGGAATTAAAGAGCTTCTGAAGGACTTCAAGTACCGGTTTTCCACCCGCTTTCAGAAGTTCCGCTGTAATTCCATCCTCGCCTGGGGCCTTGCCGTTTTTAAGGTGCTGGAGAGCCATTCTAATCTCGCTCAGACTGACGTCCGGGATATCATCGGAATAATGTCGGATAAGACTCGCTCTTGGATCGTTACTCACACTTGCGTGCGGCTCCAACGATAACGTGTACAGCTGTCCATAGAACCTCTCAATCTCACTCAAAATCTCAGGTGCCCCGGAAACGATGCTGCCACATTCGGTCTTCAGCTTTGACAGTTGGCTCTTTCTGGCAGACAGATCTCTGGCAAAGACTTTGGAGCCTTGGTTCCGCTCGATCGCTTCTTCAATACGAGCTGTATTGAAGTTGCGTAAGTCCCGCCGCATGCATTTGGAGATCTGTGTGTTCAGTTGCCTGTATGCTGTCAAATCTGTTGAAGAAAGTAGATTCATCTCCCGTCTAACAGCCATGAGATTAAGAGTGTGATCGGAGAGTTTTTGTGTTCTTCTGCGGCAGGTCTTGCAGAACTTAACTCCGACCGCATGGACAGTTTCCACGAGCTTGTCATTCAAATCGTCCACTTCATTGCAGTCTTCTAGGCACTGAAAACGGTTTTGTAACTCGAGCTGAAAGGTTTCGGGACTTTGGATTAGAGCACGAGGGGGACGGAGCGTTGACTTCATTAGACGAGACCTCTCCTACTTAACGTTTAGGTTCAGTGTGCCTCTAACCATTCGGTGATCGCTGCCGGTTTTCACCCTCGCGATCACTGAGACATCACTGAACAGTTGTCGT
>CAVLGL010000083.1:11822500-11957500 GCA_963668995.1 Parnassius mnemosyne | reverse complement strand
CAGTGGTCGCAGCGCGCGGGCGCGGCGGCGGCGGCGGGCGCCCAGCGGTGCGCGGGCGTGGCGTGTGTGTGTGCGTGTGCGTGTGCGTGTGCGTGTGCTGTACCTCGAGCGGGCCCCAGAGCAGGTCGGCGCAGTGGTCGCAGCGCGCGGGCGCGGCGGCGGCGGCGGGCGCCCAGCGGTGCGCGGGCGTGGCGTGTGTGTGTGCGTGTGCGTGTGCGTGTGCGTGTGCTGTACCTCGAGCGGGCCCCAGAGCAGGTCGGCGCAGTGGTCGCAGCGCGCGGGCGCGGCGGCGGCGGCGGGCGCCCAGCGGTGCGCGGGCGTGGCGTGCGCGTGCAGCGGCGCGTGCGGCGGCGCGGCGGCGAGCGCGCGCAGCAGCACGTCCAGCGTGCCGCGCCGGTGCGCCGCGCCCGTCGCGCGCCGCACCACGCCGCTGCACATCGATGCGTTGCGCTGCAATATACAAAACGAACAGTTTTTCATAGTGTCATCTACGCTCAACGTGTTTCTTCGGTCGAGCCTATGCGCTCCTGAGTCATAAAGTGCTTTTGTGTACAGAACAGTGCTAAGACTATTTCTCGAAAGGGAACAGTGAGTGTTGTGCGTCATTGCTACCGTCAGGTTGCCGAACCCGCCGGCCCATTGCCCTTTGCATTGTGTTTAGTGTAGTACCCCAACGCTCTGCCGATTTCCAGTAAACTCTAAGTAGTTTATTATACACTCGCCGCTTCAGAGACGGCTATTCCACTGTTTTAATTTCTATCTTCACTTGTCGCTTTAGGCGACAGCTAGGTACACACCCTAACGTACCAACACGCTAGGCGTATAGGTATTCGTATTACGTACACACCTCCCCCGTCAGTGAGGTGGGGAGGGGGAGGAGCTTCGTAGATAGGTTTTTTCTAAAAACTCTAGCAAGATGGAGGTTGTTTCTATTACCGAACTCACTGACTTTCCTAGACGCGTCTGCCCCGACGTTTGGTCAACCCATTTAGCGCAGCGAGACATACCCGCTGCTGAACGTCCGATCGTGCGTATCAACTACCCCATGTCACCGAGCACCGGACCTACGACCCCTGTGTCCGTAGACACGATATACAACGTAGCGTCCCTCACGCCTTCTACGTTCTCAACCCACGGACCCTTCCTAGCATTCTCAAACGCTAAGCCAGGCTCCGAGATGAATTAGACGTAATGCCCAAAGAAGAGTTCCACCCTTGTCTCGGACAAAAGCGTAAACGCCCCACCGCAAAAAACGAAGACGAGAATCACTTAGCCCCTTCATCCTTCAACGCCACTCCTGCAAAAAGGAACGCCTTTCAGCGCGCCTTAAAACGGCCAAAGTCGCGATTAAAACCGCGAACTGAAACCGGCCTCGGAACGAAAAGAAAAGCCGCTGCCTTCCGCCGCTTATTCTTTTTGACCTTTTAGCTAGCTTAATTTGTTTTCGTAATTCTATTCACTTATATATTTTTTTATTAATTAGATATCGGGAATCGGAGTATTAATTCACTTCATTTATATTTTATCTCGTGATATTTATCACGCGGGTACTTTATAAATATGGGCCCCCCATTTACTTGGGTATTATATTACTTTTTCATAACATTCAATTCATTTTATTGGTACATAAACATTTTCTTATCATACTATATCAAGGTAAACTGTACCTTGGGTTGTGCGCACAACCTCGAGGTTAACTTTTAAGTCATTTTAAAAGGACTCCAACAATTGTCACAAAGGAAAACTAAGTTCACACTATGATCCAATGAAGGATGTGACCTCTATGTACCATTATTAAAGGTAACAAATTTAAGACTTCTCTGGTCGCCAACAGTACTAATATGAGTAGACTCGTTCACATCTCACTTGTACTGAAGGTATTGTTCCCTGGTAACCGTTACTCTCGATTTTATTTTTCCAATCATGGAAACATACCCTGCTCGAGGACTATATGCTTTACCAGTGATGGACGTTCCCGTATCTCTCCATTACTTTTTTGTCAAGGTCAACATATTGTTGCGCGCCACTATTAATATCTTGTACATGGCAACACTAGTTACACTAGCGCCCTTTAGTGTCGAGTAAATGAAAGTATTGCGCGCCACTATTAATGTCTTGTACATGGCAACACTAGTTACACTAGCGCCCTCTAGTGTCGAGTAGCAGAACTAGGAGAGTCGAGATCCTTCCAGAAATTTCGGGACCGATATGTACTCGAACATTCTAGATGTCGCTACAGTAGAAGGTTCTGGAAACTATCTGAGGCCCTATATAAGGCCGGTATAGACCACGACCGGGGCAGTATTGAATTGGCGATACAAGAGAATACTTTGAAGCGAAATAACAGCGAACTAAAGTGATTGTGTTTTATTATTAGTGTGATTTTAGATTGTAATTAGTGTTGTGTAATTAAAGTGTTAATTTTGGTAATTCAATCGGCAGTTTTTAATTGTCTCGAACCCCAAGCTCGTAACAATTGGTGTCAGAAGTGGGATCAAATATGCCAATTTTACCTAAAGACGACACGGAGGGTATCCGTACCCGAAGTCAACGCCAACAGGAGACGGACCAGAGACGATTTGGTAATGCAACGCCGCAAACGTCGGAGGGCCAGTTGCTAACCACGGAGGCTAGCCCGTCAGCAGCTCCTGCATCTGCAGCACCTGACTTAGGTGCTCTGATGATGATGCTGCAGGATCAGGCTCGCCGACAGGAGGAACAGGCCCGCCGACAGGAGGAACAGGCCCGCCGACAGGAGGAACAGGCCCGCCGACAGGAGGAACAGGCCCGCCGACAGGAGGAACAGGCCCGCCGACAGGAGGAACAGGCCCGCCGACAGGAGGAACAGACCCGTCGGCTGGAAGAGCAGCTGCAGCGCGGTATGGAAGAACAGATGCTCCTCAGGAAGGACCTTCACGCTACCTTCGGGAAAGAGATAAAGGAGGTGAAGGATAGGGTTGCTCAACATGACAACCGCCTGTCGGAAGCTGAAACCCGAATCGACCAAGTGAACAATCGGGTTGACAACGTGATGGCTGATGTGAAGAAAACGCTGGACGACCTCAAACTTGGGGATGGAGTTACAGCTCCCGTGGTAGCTACAACACCTTCGCTACGTGGATTCAAAGTGCCACCGTTCGACGGGACTTCTTCCTGGTCGGCCTACAAAATCCAGTTCGAGGCTGTCATGAAAGCGAACGGCTGGAATAAAAGTCAGGCCATGACTGCTCTCACCCTAGGCCTACGCGACCAGGCATTAACTGTTCTGGAAGCTCTCGGTAAGGAAGTGACTTACGAGCAGCTCCTTGAGGCATTGGAGGCGAGATATGGCGATGCTCACCTGGAACACGTCTTTCGTGCGCAGCTCAAAGATCGCGTGCAACGCAGTAACGAAAACCTGCAGCAGTGGGCCCTTGAGGTGGAGAAGCTGGTTCGAAAAGCGTACCAGTCTGTATCTGCGCTCATTGTAGGGAACCTGGTGCAGACATTCATCGACGGCATCCGCGACCTTGAAGTCAGAGCTGCTGTGAGGCTCGGGCACCACGAGACGCTTAAGGACGCCTTGGCCCATGCACTGGAGGTGGAAGCCGTGCGGCAGGATCATCGTTCCCACCGCGTCAGGGAGGTTGCAGCAGCTACAGTTCAGGACCGCAATAAGGGCTACAGCCCTAGGTGCTACGGCTGTGGGGAAAGGGGCCATCTTCGATCCAGCTGCCCTAAACGAACTGTAGAAAGGGAAGGTGATCGATGTCGAGAGGGTAGTGTGGCTGACAGCAACGCCCGGCAGCAGCAAGGAAACTGGCGGGTGCTGGCTGATGTTAAAAGAGCCCCAAGGATTTCGATCTCACAAACCCGTGATGGAAACAGCCTGATCATCAAGGGCGAGGTCAACGGAAAGCCGTGTAAACTGACCATAGACACTGGAGCTTCTCGCACGGTTGTCAGTTCCCAACTTATAAATCAGTTTCTTGGGGACTCCGCATACAACCGCGAACGCATTAATTTGGTAACAGCCACCGGTCAGCGCATACCCGTCCGTGGAGAGAAGGAGATGGAGTTGAAGCTAGGCAACATGATCTACCTGCATAATGTCATCGTGGCTGATATAATGGACGACTGCATCCTGGGCCTAGACTTTATGAGGAAGAATTGTTGTGAGATCGACGTTAAGCAAGGTGTTTTGAAATGTGGACAAGAGGAACTTTTCGTGGAAGGGGCGTTACCAGGGAATGTGTACAGCCTTAAGAAGATTGTTCTTCCGCCGAGATCGGAAACGATTGTGCCAGTTAGTCTTCCTCGGAGTCCTGGGCAAGCTCATTGTGTACTCTTGGAAAGGGTAGACAATGACCTTCCATGGAAAGTGGCTCGAACCTTGGTCAGAACCACCGACATCTCAGGAGTACGTGTGTTGAACCTTTGTGATCAGGAACAGATTATAGAAAAAGGCACATTGGTTGGTACTAGTGAGGAAGTGGATTGGTTGCGTCGATGCGAATATCTATCGACCGGGACCCCCAGCAAGGATGGACAAACGATAGTGACCACACTTTTAGAAGACTGTCGCAGCGTTCTTTCCCCGAATGAAATGGTCAAGACGAAGAAGTTGTTACTCAAGTACGCCAATGTTTTCTCGTCAAACGAAGCTGACATAGGAAAGACTGGCTTAGTTCAACACAAAATAAACACAGGACAAGAATTGCCTATTCGTCAGCGGCCAAGAAGATTGCCTGTAGCACGTGAAAAGGAAGTGGAAACTATGATTGAGGGAATGGTGAAGGATGGTGTTATTGAACCTTCATCTAGTCCATGGTGTTCACCTGTGGTGCTGGTAAAGAAGTAGGACGGCAGCATGCGGTTTTGTGTTGACTATCGCCGCCTGAACGACGTTACAAAGAAGGACAGCTATCCCTTGCCAAGAATTGATGACACGCTGGACATGCTTACAGGCGTAAAGTGGTTTAGTACGCTAGATCTGAAAAGTGGCTACTGGCAGGTTGAAATTGACCCTAAGGACAAGGAGAAAACTGCATTCTCCACAGGAAAGGGTCTGTGGCAATTCAAAGTCATGCCGTTTGGATTGTGCAATGCTCCAGCAACGTTTGAAAGGTTGATGGAGCTTGTACTTACCGGGCTAATTGGAGATGCTTGTCTGGTCTATTTGGATGACATCATCATCGTAGGCCGTACGTTTGAGGAACACCTTCAAAACCTGGAACGCGTGCTCATGAAGATCCAGAGTGCCAACCTCAAGTTGAGTCCAAAGAAGTGCTCACTATTCAAACAGCAAGTTAGTTTTTTGGGGTATGTAGTGTCGGAAGAAGGTATCCGCACGGATCCAGAGAAAATTGCTGCTGTCAAGGAGTGGCCGGTCCCAAAAGACAAGACACAGGTTAGAGCATTTTTGGGTTTGTGCTCTTATTATCGGCGATTTGTGAAGAACTTTGCAGATATAGCCAAACCTCTGCACAAGCTAACCGAGGAGAAGCGACAATTCTGCTGGGATGAAAGTTGCGATATTGCATTCCAGGAGCTCAAGAACCGCCTGTGCAAAACACCTATTTTGGGGTACCCTGATGCGGGCAAGGAATTCATAGTTGACACAGACGCAAGTGATATAGGACTTGGCGGTGTGTTGTCTCAACGGAATGGTGATCAAGAGATTGTGATAGCGTACTTCAGCAAGTCACTGTCAAAGCCGGAAAGGAACTATTGTGTCACAAGACGGGAATTGCTTGCTGTGGTAAAGTCCTTGCAGCATTTTAGCAAATATCTTCTAGGGCGGAAATTCCACTTACGAACTGACCATGCTGCACTGAAATGGCTATTGCAGTTCAAAAATCCGGAAGGACAAGTTGCGAGATGGATAGAACTACTGCAGGAATACGACTTTGTGATCGAACATCACAGCGGGAAATCTCATGGCAATGCAGATGCATTGTCAAGAAGACCTTGCCCTGAAGATTGCAAGCATTGTACTAGGCAAGAGGGTAAGGAAGTGGTATCTGTGAGAATGCTCAGGACAGACCAGCTCAGCAATGAGTGGAAGGACAGCCTACAACATGCACAGCAGGAAGATTCGGACATTAAGCCGATTCTGGAATGGATGAAGGCCAGTGTTCCTAAGCCCAAGTGGAGCGACGTCTCAGCAATGAGTTCGACCACGAAAAGCTATTGGGCCCAATGGGACAGCTTGCTGATTCAGGATGGAGTCCTGTGCCGTAAATGGGAAAATGGTCGGGGAGACAGGTGTCATTTGCAAATGGTTGTCCCTAAGGCTAAAGTGCCGGATATTCTACAGCTGTACCATAGTGGTTGTTCAGGAGGCCACCTGGGAGTTAAACGAACTCTCCTGAAGATCCGAGAACGGTTTTACTGGGTCCACTGTCGTGACGATGTCGAGGACTGGTGCCGCAAATGTACAAGTTGTGCGGCTGTAAAGGGACCTCAAATTCGGAGTAGAGGCGCATTGAAATTGTACAATGTTGGTGCACCATGGGAGAGGATAGCCATTGACGTTGCGGGGCCGTTTCCAGAAACTGAAAGTGTTAACAAGTATTTCATGGTAGTGATGGATTACTTCACTAAGTGGCCAGAAGTCTTCGCCATTCCAAATCAAGAAGCTTCAACAGTTGCAGATAAACTAGTTCATGAAGTCTTCTGTCGTTTTGGAGTACCTTTAGAGATTCACAGCGATCAAGGAAGGAATTTTGAGTCTCAAATATTCCAGGAAACTTGCCGAGTTATGGGTACTCAGAAAACACGAACAACTTCTTACCACCCACAATCTGATGGAATGGTAGAAAGATTTAATCAGACATTGGAGAGGTACCTAGCAAAAGTTGTGGAAAAACGGCAACGAGACTGGGACAGGTACATACAACCGTTTTTGTTGTCATATCGAAGCGCTGTTCACGAAAGTACATCAGTGACACCAGCTTTCGCAAACTTTGGGAGAGAATTGCGGCTGCCTGCAGACCTGAATACCACCTGATGCCCCACGCAGTATAACCGATTATGCAAATGACTTGCGGAACAAAATGAATGACATTTATGAGCACGTCAGACAGACGGGCCAGCAAACGTCTGAGAAGATGAAAACACGGTATGACCGCAAAATGAACAACAAGGGCTTTGATGAAGGTTCACTAGTGTGGTTACACAATCCAGTTCGCAGCAAAGGGAAATCTCCTAAGCTTCAAGCTAAATGGGACGGACCGTACCGGATTGTGACAAGGATCAATGATGTAACCTACCGGATACAGAAAGGTGCCAGAGGTACTCCTAAGATTGTCCATGTGGATCGACTGGCGCGTTATTATGGGGCCAATAATGCTCGGGACGAGCATGTCTTAGGAGGGGGCAGTGTTGCGCGCCACTATTAATATCTTGTACATGGCAACACTAGTTACACTAGCGCCCTTTAGTGTCGAGTAAATGAAAGTATTGCGCGCCACTATTAATGTCTTGTACATGGCAACACTAGTTACACTAGCGCCCTCTAGTGTCGAGTAGCAGAACTAGGAGAGTCGAGATCCTTCCAGAAATTTCGGGACCGATATGTACTCGAACATTCTAGATGTCGCTACAGTAGAAGGTTCTGGAAACTATCTGAGGCCCTATATAAGGCCGGTATAGACCACGACCGGGGCAGTATTGAATTGGCGATACAAGAGAATACTTCGAAGCGAAATAACAGCGAACTAAAGTGATTGTGTTTTATTATTAGTGTGATTTTAGATTGTAATTAGTGTTGTGTAATTAAAGTGTTAATTTTGGTAATTCAATCGGCAGTTTTTAATTGTCTCGAACCCCAAGCTCGTAACAATATGTTTTATTTCTATTCTCTTAATAAATCTTATTTCATTGTTTATTTATACATGACCGTGTTTTTTTTAACATCTTTTTATCTATTTGAGTGTATCGGTTATTTTTATTCACTTGCATATTCCACTTCCATATACTAACTTGCATTATTCTCGCTCATAATGAATTTCATACCAGGAGTTTAAGCATTCATCAATATTTGGGTGATCAGTCGAATATTGATGAAACTTAGCAACTCGATCATTCGTGTTCACAGTTTCGAACATTCTTGTCTTCCATTCCTCATATCTTTTAATTACATACATTTTAATTTTTGTACAAGTGGGATAACATTCTTGTCAGTCAATTTTTTTTGCCGTTTTTAACTCTGTTAAGGAACATTAGTATTAAACCCTCTCTTAATTATTTTATTTCTTACTTTACTGTATTTCATTATTTTCATATTTATGGTAATACTATGACAGATCATTTCTTATTTATTTTCTGATATTATTATTTTCGTCTTTATTAGAATGTTGTTATGATTTATTTTTATGCACCTGTTCATATATCGCATGTTGCTATCTATTGTTTTAATATAAGCTCATTGCATAACATTACATGTCATATTTATAGATATATAATTCATAAGAAAAGTTTAGCAGACCTATTATATTCACTGTGTAAAGCTTGTTACATTTGAATTTTGAATTGAAATTGAATTTCACTTATCTAGATTAGTTTGTAGTCGTTAAAAAGAAAAAGTGTTATTTTAACTATAAAAGATGAAAAATTTAATTTGTGATAAACTATGGTAAATTTAATTACGTGAAAATGTAATCTATCACATTACTTCATTAATTTTTGCACGACACAGTAATAAAATAATATAAAACCATAACTGAATAAAAGTGAATATAAAATCGTCTTGTACCTTAATAAAAATATGCCACAGAAGTGCATACGTAACTTAATTTATAATTATTGCGTTTTGATTATTTTTTAATGGCTCCAGTACACGTTGGCCGAGCGCGCTTGGCGAGCGCACTCGGCAGATTTTCGTGGTGCCGTTCACACGTTGGCGTGTTTCATACTGCGTTGGTAGCTAGATGATGATGGACGTTAGGGCAATCGCGGCCGCTGTCATATACTTATACAGCGCTTCACTCTTCTCAGAGTGAACGAAAAAAAAACTACACATACAACAATAATCCCAGTTTGTCCTTTTTAGGGTTCCGACCTCAAAAGGAAAAAGAACCTTTATAGGATCTACTAGCTGACCCGTGCCCGCTTCGCTGGGGTTTTTTTCAAAATAAATGATAGCCCTAAAAGGAGCCTCTAAACTACATTATCCCTCAGCAACATAAACGCATAGTTAATTTATAATAATATTTATCATTAGGTAGGTACTCTGAAATCGCAACTAAACATGTATTATTTAATGCAGTTAGGCAAGTTACTTACTCTGGTTTTATTTTTATGTTGCTCATGTTTGGGGTTCCATATAACTGATTCATTGTGAGAATCAATCAATGAACAATGAATCAATATTTCACTCCATAATTATTAAATCGTAATGTGTTGGTATGCATATAAGTAACATTAAAAATATATTATATTTAATTATATATTTTTTCATAATATATAATATTTATTTATATATATACATACATGCGTATATATATATATATATATGTGTGTGTGTGTGTGTGTGTGTGTGTGTGTGTGTGTGTGTGTGTGTGTGTGTGTGTGTGTGTGTGTGTATATGTATATATTTGTATTGTATATGTATATTTATGTAAGTACACACTTTGACTACCTCTATTTCCTTCAACTATCCTTCAATAGGCCTGCTGGAAGAAATTTCATCATGGAATAGGCAGTGCCTTTGTACATAATTATGTTTTTACCATTTTCCTATCGAATTATGTGTGTACATAAACTGTTAAATAAATAAATAAATATTTCCTCATTATTCCATGTCGCCATGTTGAAACAATTTTATTAAGCCGACATTACAATCTACTCCGACGCGTAACTATGAACTGAACACTCGGGCAACGTGTGAACACTGTTTGCGGCTTGCGCCAAATTCCTTTGATTTGTGCATGGAAAACCGACTCTATACGGCTCGTCGGCGAGCGTTGGCCGCAAACGCCAAATATATACAAAACGGCCCAGTACACGTTGGCCGAGCGCACTCGGCGAGCGCGCTCGGCCAACGAGCCATAAGACACAGTAATGAAAATATTAAAAAATCAATTGAATCATAGACTATCTGATAATTACTTTCAATTTAAACATAGGTAACATATTAAATACAGAATATTTAATACATAACTTTAAAAAAAATAAAAAAATATATAATAGCAAAAAGAATATAAATCAATCTCAAATTGATAAATAAAGTTTTAAATGGAATTAAAATCACACAGGTGGGAAGTTACCTCTTAATTACTTCTTTGTTCTTTTTAACTCAATTTTCACATTCTTCTGGACGAAGCTTGCAAAATACAACTGTTTCTTTCCTTTTAAAATTAATCTGCTGTTTCTTGAATTTTGCTCATTATATAAAAATCACTTTATTTTCCTCTTAGTTGACTTCATAGTAGTATTTCATATACTATTATACACCATTATACACCTTATACATTCATATACCATTATACACCCCCATTATCCTTTAGGACAAGTCCCGCTGGAGCTATGCAAGTGGGTAAACTACAAAAGAATCTTCTGCCCCCAAGGTCCACAATGGTGGCCAGGACATTCGCATCGACGCCTCGACGACGGATGACTTCTGCGCTTTAACTACGCATATCAAAGCTCAGAAACTGAGCTTCCACACTTACTCCCTCGCGGAGTAACTTTTATAAACCAGAATGTCAGTACAACATACAGGTAGAACCAAACCTAGCTCTCAACTGAAGAAATCGTATACTTCTTACACGATCATGATGTCGACATTATGCTAGTGCAAGACTTTCTTGAAATCTAGTGTGCGCGATCCCAAAATAGCAAATTATACCGTAGTAAGAACTAATAGGGTAACCGGACCTAAAGGCGGCATCTTGATCTAATACAAAAGTTCCTTGCACTGTGTACCGATAGATACTCTGCCGCTTGCTAACTTAGAAGCATTGGTTTATAGGATAGCACTTACGGGCCAGCCGCTCATCATAATTGCATCGCATGCATCGTCTGGCTTTAATCACCACTCAACAAAGAATGGGTTTGGAAGCACCGGAGCCCCCTTCTTCGATGTTGCTAAGGCATTTGATAAGGTCTGGCAAGACGACTTGCTTTACATGCTGTATAGACTTAACGTGCCAGATAGGCACATCATCCGAACCTTCCTTACAAATCGCTCCTTTCGCTATCGAGTAGAGGGAACCTGTTCCACGAAAGGTTTACTAAAGGCCGGGGTCCCACAAGGCTCCGTCTTGTCTCCACTCATCTTCACACTCTTCACGAGTGATATCCCCAAGGCCATAATGGTAAACACTGCTCCCTTTGCCGACGATATTGTTCAGATATGTTTGTTTGTATAACAGGAATAGTCTCACTTTCAAACTACAAAAAGCTACCGATCGCTTAGGCGAATGGTTTCCCGCCTATGGAGAATCCGAAGTGAATCCCGAAAAAAGTTTAGCAATATACTTTTATCGGAGTTCAACGCCAAAAAAGATTCGAGGATAAAAAGCAAAGCTAGATATCATTTCCTTATACGGCCGCAGCCATTCCTTGGGAAGATTCGGCCAAATGTCTGGAAGTCCCGTTCGACGACCGCATGAGTTTCACGAAACACATAAGTGTAGTTCGCAACAGAGCCAAGACAGTCATTGGCCATCTCCACCCTCTAGTTAACAGGAAGAGTAAGTTGTCGCTAAGACACAAACTTCGCCTGTACAAAACCTGCGTTAGACAACGCGACACGCCCTCAGCGCACTAAACGAACATAACAAATACAAACTGTAGCTTGTCACGGTCGTATACGTTGATCTAGTGGTCATAAGCACGGTTAGTGACGGCGGCTGCGTGTGCGAGCGCGGCGTACCTGCAGCTCGAGCGTGTTGGGCAGGTCGAGCTGGTCCCAGCGCACGCGCCACTTCTGCGGCAGGTGGCCCAGCTCCAGCTCGCGCTGGCGCAGCCGCTCCAGCAGCGCGCTGAACGCGTCCGGCAGCCAGCTCGCGATGTGCTCGTACCTGCACAACCACACACACACACACCATTTTATACACTTGCGCCTCTTCCATTTAAGAAAGGGTTTGCCATAAGTTGAAGTTTAGCAATTACACTACTAAATATCTCACACATTTAACACATCTCACCTTCGCTGAATTCTTTACCTTAGATTCGCATATATACACAATAATATTAACGCCATCTACCGGAAGTCATTAAAACTTTTTCATCCCGATAGCCACCTCTTACGACACCCACGGGATGAAATGAAATGATGAATTCACTTACGCCGCCACCACACGGCAGCCATTTTATAAACCTACTAGAAAACAAATTATATCCACTATACTTTTAGATTTATAGCACAGTTAAGAACAAAAGAATCATCCAATGACACTGTACAAAGATCGTGACCTTTAGTAAGTAAGAATCAAACAAAGTCTGCCTGCCTCCACTAAAGCTAATTGGTTATTTACAAGAATTTCCCTACGTCAAAAAAGGGGTTCAAAATGGACTAATTTATTTCTTACCCTGCCGTAACAACTCGTCTCGATGGCTTTTGCTCAGGCTCCGATGGCAACAGCTCCAGATCGTAAGGTGTACCGTGAGACAGCTCCTCTGTTACGTAATACTCCCACACTTCGAGACAGTTTATCGCCGACACTGGCCTTAATACCTGTGAAATAAAGGTGATCCATTTTTTTATAAAAGTAAAGTGACAGGCGAACTTACAGTCCACGTGATGCTAAAAGGCTACTGTACTCGTAATCTACAAATAACAACCAATTTCAAACAAAAAGGCTACAGGTGCATTGCCACCTGTGAGGACCTCAACCTGTAATTATACTGGCTCTCTATACCGGAACCTCAGACCGCAACACAGTAGTGCAACTGCTACTCGTATATGGTAACACAAACAGGTAAGAGATTGGCACCTACTACAAGGAAAGGACACCACCAAATTATAAAGTATCTAGGTGGTAGTTACTTTATAATTTATAAAACTAACTAAATATTCATTTATTGCTCAGTTTTATTTATTGGTCTGATTACGATGAACTTTTGGTGAGTAGTAGCGTGCGCGCCCGTGAAGGCTTCCGACAAATAATTAAAATTAAAAATTTTGTACAACCGACTTCAATATAAATTATTAAGGATAACTCAAAAACTATCCTATCCTCCTATCGAGGACCCCATTCAAAAGGAGGTGAGAGACCAATCTAGAATTTAGCAAGAGCTCATAAATCTTAGACTTAATTGGCAGCAATGAGATCGGTCTCTACATTTTAGGATCTAACTTCGAGCCCTTCTTACGCACTGGCACAATTGCGGCGATATATTTATTCCTATACCTAATTACCGACTCATTATTATAAGCTCCTTTACCAGAACATAAAAAGTGTTAGAGAGTTCGCTTTAAATTTAACAGATCGCGGCAAATAAAGTTCAACTCAACCAAGCAACAGTGCATTGTTGTATCCCAGTTTAAAAGGTAGGAAAACCAGTATAATTAAAGGGTATATAAGGCTAAACGTTAATTTTTTACTCCATAGAAATTAGACGTTTGGCGTGTTGCCAGACAAAAAAATTTACCACAAAGAAAGGCATATATTTTACAAAATAAAAAAATAATAATTTGTGACTTTTCATTTTAATACACAAAAACATTGTTTTAAATTAAAATGTTGATTTAAATTATATCACACTATTAAAAATACATATTTTCCTTAAATTCAGTGTGGGCAGAGGTAATTAGTTTTTGCCGACTGGTATCATTATAACGGAAATAGAGGTCATGCAGAGGTAATACACCTTTTTTGTAATTATGTTTAATAGAATTAATATTAATTAGAAGTAAAACCGATTTATGTAACCATATTTGAAGATTATGAATCAGAATAAATAAATTTTGTAATATTTACTCATTGTCTTTTTTCTCAATATTCTTATATGTTTTGGTGAAATTTGTGTTAGGTTCCTTTACTAGTAGGTAATATTAGGTATGAAGAAACTTAACCAGGCTAATTGAATAAATGTTTGTTATGTTACATTTTTATACCTAAACTACTAAACCGATTTTGGCGAAATTTTATAAAGATATAGGTAAGTTATGTGCCTACGGAAAAATATGGATAGGTAGTTTGCTTTACGATGGTGAATAAAAGATATAGTATATCCTGCAAGTTTTAACGATTTAACTTAACTGGATTCTTTCTTTTGACTTTGAAAATGATTTTTAAACAAACCCAAGTATGTTTAAAACATCTGAAATGTCAAAAAATTACAGCTGTCATATTTCTATGGAGTAAAAATTTAAGATTTAGTCTTCAATGGTTACAACACACTTGTGTCATTCTTTATTTGGTTAAATAATCTTAAAAATTTTCTATCTGTGTATCGTATTTACGTCGCCTGCCTGGTAAATTTACATAATATGGTATATACGAAGTCGTTTGGTGACTTTGACAAAAACCATCACCCTATTTTGTCCCGTGGATGTTTTAAGAAGCGACTATGGAAAATCTTATAAAACAGATTCTATAAAGATATACACAGTTACTGAGGACACGCCTTAACGCAAATTCTCCCAACAACGGCAAAGGCCATGTCCAGCTTTGAACTTTTACAGGCTGATGATAAAGAAGTATATCCACTGACCGGATTGTCAAAGTCTGGCGTGTAGAGGAAGTTATAGAAGAGCGGGCTGCGCTGGTGCACTCGGTCCACGTAGTCGAACAGCGACACGCCGTGCGTCGCCGTCCGCCCGCCGGACTCCTCTTCACTCGCGCCTGTTTCGACGCCCTGACAAACAGATAGTTCATTATAATAATATTTAATATTCTAATGAGCTTCATTCTCAGCTCAGACGTTAGCTCTTGAAAAAATGAAATGGATTTTGATACGAAAAGGTCGTGCAATTTTGTAAAATAAATATTTGTGCGTGTGAAGTATTTATGGAAACGATATTACAAGTGTTTTATTAGGATAGTATCTTTTTACAATCTAGATTTCAAAAAAACAATAAAATAAGAAATAAGTAAGAAAATCGATTGTATTGATGCAATCGATTTTATATTTATTCGGATCCAAAAAATTAAAATTAAAAAGCTTCCAAGGTTTCATTAAAATTATAATATTATTTACTTTGGATGACATATTCATTTGGAAATAAAATATATTGTTCACATAAAGAAAAAAGAAATAAACATTTTATGGCAATAAATCGATTAGCATAAAGAATACACTAGTGAAATTCTCGTTTCTAAGCGCTACCTACCACTAGTACTTCTTATAAGTTTGTGCTACCTACCATTAAAGTACTTTTCATTTTAAAACGTGACTTGACAGTTCATACTTTCAAACTATTCACTATAAAGAAAAGACCGATTTTCTATTCCATTTGAAACAAGCACAATATAATCGATCCTTGATTAAATTCAGCATTTCAATATCTATTTTCGATTATTAAAATAAAATTAAAAATTATTTTTCTGTGATTAACTAGGGAGATAAAAAAATGAGAATATATCTACAAAATAATAATAAAAAATACAAAATAATAACATGTCAACGTGCCAAAAATGCCGATAACAGTAACAACACTGTTCAACAATTCAAGTAATCGATCTCAGATCAATATGCCTAATATTGACTTCAATTAGTTGTTGTTGTTTTAACTTTCGTTAATGGTTTCACCATTTTCTTTCATAAATAACCACAGCTTTTCACTTAAACTGGTCACTTAAACTGATCCTGCTTTTATATCTAAGTAATTATAGTGAAAAATAACTTGTTACAGTGTTATAACAGTGAAAAGTCGCCTGTTACAGTGTAGGTAATACATAAAATAACTTTTACTTATTCTACAATAACTCAGCTCCTAGATTGACAAATCTTGCCAGATTTTCAGCTATGAATTGTCTATATATAACCATAGAAATGAAATAAAGTTTTCTTTTCCACTCCACTCGTCGTCGACTAAACGAGTTACGGAGAATGGATCGTATCTTAGTGTGCAATGTATTAAGAACACAGAGCCCGTCTAGTAGTGAACATAGAAGTCTTTGTAAACTTTTAATATTTTGCCATAGTCATATATAAAATTAAAAAAAATAGAAAGTATGATTGAAGAGTCGTGTGGTGTCACGGCGCTCATCACGGCCAAGGTCACGGTTAGTTGTACGCCACGAACCGCAGGTAGTACTCGTTGAACTCGAACGAACTGCTTCACCAGCTGCGGATCATACATACGAGTCGCGTGGTGTCGCGGCGCTCGTCGGCGGCGGTGAGGCCGAGCTCGGCGCGCTGCGCCTCGCTGTCGAACAGGAACGTGCGGAAGCGGCACGACACGCTGTGGTACGCCACGAACCGCAGGTAGTACTCGTTGAACTCGAACGAACTGCTTCACCAGCTGCGGATCATACATACGAGTCGCGTGGTGTCGCGGCGCTCGTCGGCGGCGGTGAGGCCGAGCTCGGCGCGCTGCGCCTCGCTGTCGAACAGGAACGTGCGGAAGCGGCACGACACGCTGTGGTACGCCACGAACCGCAGGTAGTACTCGTTGAACTCGAACGAACTGCTTCACCAGCTGCGGATCATACATACGAGTCGCGTGGTGTCGCGGCGCTCGTCGGCGGCGGTGAGGCCGAGCTCGGCGCGCTGCGCCTCGCTGTCGAACAGGAACGTGCGGAAGCGGCACGACACGCTGTGGTACGCCACGAACCGCAGGTAGTACTCGTTGAACTCGAACGAACTACTTCACCAGCTGCGGATCATACATACGAGTCGCGTGGTGTCGCGGCGCTCGTCGGCGGCGGTGAGGCCGAGCTCGGCGCGCTGCGCCTCGCTGTCGAACAGGAACGTGCGGAAGCGGCACGACACGCTGTGGTACGCCACGAACCGCAGGTAGTACTCGTTGAACTCGAACGAACTGCTTCACCAGCTGCGGATCATACATACGAGTCGCGTGGTGTCGCGGCGCTCGTCGGCGGCGGTGAGGCCGAGCTCGGCGCGCTGCGCCTCGCTGTCGAACAGGAACGTGCGGAAGCGGCACGACACGCTGTGGTACGCCACGAACCGCAGGTAGTACTCGTTGAACTCGAACGAACTGCTTCACCAGCTGCGGATCATACATACGAGTCGCGTGGTGTCGCGGCGCTCGTCGGCGGCGGTGAGGCCGAGCTCGGCGCGCTGCGCCTCGCTGTCGAACAGGAACGTGCGGAAGCGGCACGACACGCTGTGGTACGCCACGAACCGCAGGTAGTACTCGTTGAACTCGAACGCCAGCGGGAACTGCTTCACCAACTGCGGATTTAACGTAAGGAATGGTGATTTTTTTTAAATAACTTTTTGTCCACCGAATGTCGCACACTTATCTCATACTGGATAAAATATGTTATGCTACGAGTGAAAGCCTTTTAACGTAAGAAATATTCGCTTTAAACATAAAGGCTAATTCACGCTCAGTACAGGTTACGCCCCAAATTGCGATACGGTTCTACGGTTTAAATTTTGTACCACCGACTTTAATATAAATTATTGATCATACTTTGATCAAATTTATATGGAACCACATGAGAATCACCAACTTTCAAATAAAAAAAGAATCATCGAAATCCGTTCACCCAGATAAAAGTTATGAGGTAAAACACAAAATTAAAAAAAAGAAACAGAAACGTACAGTCGAATTGAGTACCTCCTCCTTTTTGAAGACGATAGAAAAGTCCACACATTGCTAAATCAGACATCCAGCACCTTTTACACTACTTTAGTTACCAGGCTAGATATTTTACATCGAATATAATATCAAACGAAATAGTAATTACGCCATACAGATCTTCCAGGCGTTTTAGACGGATACACCTAAACCATGTATCTCACATTAAAAAAAAAACTTAATCTACTTGAAAACATATTTGTCATTCAAACGTCGCTTACTTAAGTTCTAACATGTATCTAGAATGTAGATAAAAAAAATAATTACTTGATGCACGGCGTCAAGGAACATCAGGAAAGTCGGCGTGAAGCCGTGTTGCGGCGTGGCGGCCAAGTTGGATCGCTGTTGGAACTTATGGCCGAGGGCCAACCATTCCTTTTCTACTAGAATTCGGAAGCCGTCTATTGTGCGGTAGTACGGATCTAGACAGATTTGCGCTAGAGACGATATCTGAAATCAAAGGATTTATAAATTATTGATTAAATGTTAAAATGTTTCTCATAACATATAACATAATGATAAAGTCAGTTCACAACAAATTTACTAAAAAAGATAAATTCTTAGTAATGCTAGCAAATTCCGGTAGACATTGTCCTGACTTTGTATAGTAATTTCCATGGCGATCGATTAAATGGTGTAGAAGTTGAGGTGCTCTTGCGCCATCTAGTGGTGTGCCACTACAAAGTAGATGGCATAAAAACTTTATCCATAAAAAATATATATTTGTACCAACTTTTTGTGGATCGGTCAAATGATGTCGAAGTCTATTAATTTCCAACAGAATTTTATTATATGTTAAGTCAAGACATTATAATACACATTGGTAAAATACTTCATTTAAGATGACTTGATTGGACTGTGAGTCATGGAATAACAATACAATAATTTATTTATATTTACATACTTTTATATAATGTAAGCATACCTGTGCTGTGACGTCCCATCCGTCTTCAAGCGAGAGGAGTACAGAGGAACCTTGCAGGTCTAATAAGTCAACCACAGCCCCGGAAAGTTGGAAGAGCTGCCGTAATTGCCACAGCCACCCGGATTCTTCGACTAGCCTGAAATCAAATAAATAGCTTTAAAATGATGTTAATTTTACCAATTTTCAAAGTATTTGTGTGGTGTAAGAAATAATATGCTCGGTGTTATGTTGGTGCACTCTATTGACTTAAGGAAAAGCTTATAGTGGAAAAACCATTTCAAAAGGTGCAGCATAGTGGTACGGATGAATTTCAAAGTCAAAATATTTTTATCTAAAATTAGACTTTGCAAAGCAGTTTTTGAACGTCAAGAAACATGTCAAAGCTTAATATATTGTAGAATGTATTACTTTTCTTTAGAAATTTTTGAAACAATATTAATAAGGGAATAACAAAAGAGATATTATTTTAAAAATATATTTATAATTGATAAAAAATAGGTAAATCCAAAGAATAATGGCCAAATTTTTATAGGAGCTGGACTTCACTTTTATTTTTCATGTCCCAAAACAAACTATAGCTAGATTGATTTGTATTTATGTTGTAAACACCATTCCGTTTAAAAACCATATCTAAATAGCCACAATTTTTTATAATAACGTCAAAAATACTTTTGAGGTTAGCATCACATATGTAATCTTCTTCAGTGATCTAAAATAAGAATTAGATTTGTATTATGATGTACGATTGTGTGTGATGGTTTATTTTAGTGTAATAAAATAAGTAGGTATGTAAATATGTAAACATTATTGAAGAATTCCACTCGCGGATTTCAGAAATTACTATGGTATCTAGCTCAAAAACGAGATGGCGGCGACAAGTGTATCAATACATATGTTACAATTAGCAATCGCATGGCTAGCTGTTGTCGTTGTTGTGTAGCTGTAGTCTGCATGAAATCTCTCACAAATATGCAAGATGCAAAATTGGTGTCCAGAAATCAAAAGAACAGAATAATCGTTACAAGTGGTAGTTATCAGTTCGTAAAACAATGCCGAGGTCAAAACAATAGAAGGAAATCTAAAATAGTACAGTACGTATCACAATCCACAACAACGAGAGAAGCAAATAAGACATATAGATATGTAGATGATTACCGGGTGACAATCAATGTCGATCGATGACCACAGATTATGTTACTTGACGCTGACAAATGATGTTCCGCTGTACGTAATTTAACAAAACGCCTATGAAGCTACATAATCATTTTTATAACATGAATCCAGAACATAATAAATCAGTATAGTAGTTGATTTGATGCCTACATACTAATTGAATTGAATTACAATTAACAACTATTCAGAAAAACGTGAATAATTAGTCTTTGAATACAAAGTCCTTTCATACGTGAAATGAATCGTCGTTAGGTGCGTTCCAGTGCGTTCAGAAACCATTATTTTAAATAATTTCGGAACAGTTACAAAAACAAAAATAAAAGGATAACTTTTTTGTGGCTACTTATACAGGTATTTTTTGTGTTTTTTAAGACCTTAAAAAATAAGGATATTTTTCATAAATATGGCATATAATGACGCCATCGTTTCATCGTCTGGTACGATTTGGCCAACCTTATTTGCATGCTTAAGCGCATTAAAAAAAATTGCGTATAACATGATCATACAAACATTTTAAAAGTAATTTAATGAAACACAAGTTTTCACTGAAAGCCATATTATACTTCCAACTTTACGATAATTTTATGTCAAATTTCAATTTAAAAAAGCTTGGAAAATCCAAAAGTGCACGACTCATCATGCTCATATTATGATCGTAAAAAATGAAAAATAAAATGTAAACTGTAGTTCTAGTCGTCAAATAGTTCCAGTAGCAGTCACCGAAGTACGCCTTCAAGTCCGAAGGTAATAACTAACAAAACGAGGCCAAATTCGGTACACTTAGTTCTACTCTTCGAGGAGTTCCAGTAGCATTCACCGAAGTACACCTACAGGTCACTTTTTCAAGTCCGGAGATAAGGTCTCATCATAACTAACAAAACGAAGCCACACTCGGTACACCTAGTTCTACTCTTCGAGGAGTTCCAGTAGCATTCACCGAAGTACACCTTTAGATCATCCCATAAAGTCCTAAGACGTATCATCATCATTACAGCCCTTCACAAGTCCACTGCTGAACATAGGCCTCCCCCAAGGAACGCTACAAAGAACGGTCAAGAGCCACCTGCAACTATTGACTTCCTGCATGTCTTACCAGGTTGTCACTCCATCTAGCGGTACACTTCGCCTGCCGGTACGTATAAGTATATTTACATATAAATCCTACGTACTGTTAGCGAAATAAAATATTGTAATAAAAATCTGTGATTATAAAAATTTATACTAACTTACCTTGGTCAAGTATGTATCAAATTTGGTTTTTGGGATATTTTGTGTTTTTACAGCGACCGATATTTTTGCCTATTACCTCTGCTGTAAGCAAACGTTGTACAGTAATCCACTCACAACAGCGGCTAAGTCTGATGTGCGAGTGAGCTGTGAGGCAAAGTGTATTTAGTAAAATAAATTATTACAAGGCTGCTCAAAATGCTGAACATTTCGAGATTTCTCAACCGAAATAAAAACTAAACAAACAAAACTCGAAACTGCCATTTACAGTTCATAGCTTCCCACATGAAGAGATCAAAAAATAGATTGAGTTAAACGATTGATTTTTTCAAAAGTTATCGTGTTTATCTTTGTTATAGTGTTTAGATTAAGTTATATAATATATTAAGGTAAAGTTATAGTGTTTAGATTTATCATCTCCGCATGGAGATGATAAATCTACACCTTAAGCCACTAAAACCACTTTTTTATGTAAAAATAGCAATTAATCGATTTAAAAAATATATTAATAAGTTCAACAATCATTTATCTTTCTGACAATGTGTTTTTTATATCATTAATGTGATCAATATGATTGTTAGATATGATTTTATGCGACAAAACGTTGATATTTTGATTTTTAGGCGCTAGTAGAACATACCTACGCACTTTGCGCTTAAGGCATACAATAATGTCCTCTACACCGAATTTCAGTCACGTCGGCCAGTTTCAAGGGAGACTAGCCTTTTACGCAGGACAGGATTATAGTATCCGAGTTTATATGCGCGAACAAAGGTTACTCTTATAGTTCGTTGGGACGGTAATCCTACATAGCACAATGATTGGTAAATTAACTAGTTGTATAATGGTATAAGTCTATAGACAAAGAACAATATCGGGTGTGAAATATGGAATAATAGTAGTAGATTTAAGTACATGTGAAGTAACCAGAAGAGTGTGTAATGTGGTATGTAATATTCGTGGTGTGGAGTGTAATGTGGGTAGAGAGCTTTGTAATAAAGATGGTGTGGTGCGTAAATGTTGGTGGATTGATGTGTAATATTGACGAAGTGGTGAGTAATATGGGTGGAGAAGTGTGTAGTATCGGTGTTGCGTAGTGTAATGTGGGCGGAGGGATGTGTCGTAACGGTGGTTTAGTTTGTAATATAAGTGGAGGTGTGTAATGTGAATGAAGGATTGTGTAATTTCAGTGGTGTGGGTGTGTAATATTGGAGACGTAGTGAGTAATGTGGGTGGAGGGGTGTGCAGTATGGGTGGTGAGGTACTTAATATCGGTGGTGAATTGTGTAATATTGGTGGTGAGTTGTGTAAAGTGAAGAGATGTGTAATATCGGTAGACTGATGTGGTAATGTGTGTGAAGGGGAGTGCAACTGACCGCAAGAAGCCGGGGTGGTCGGGTGCAGGCGGCGAGGAGGGCGCGGCGGCGCGCAGCAGCTTCTTGAAGGCGTGCTTGGTGGCGCGCGCGTCCGGGTACTCCACCGGCACGGCCTGCAGCTCGCCGCCGCCCGCGCTGGCGCCCGCCGCGCCCTTGTCTGTCACCACGTACAGCGCGGCGCGCCGCCCGCTCGCCCCGCCCCCGCCCCCGCCGCCGCTACTCTCGCCGCACACTGACACGGGAAAAAACTACCTTTTATTGTAAACATAAAGTGCTTTATTACATAACAACATTCAAAGATTCTTCTACTTATGTAATACTCACACGAAACGTTGTGGTGACAACATGATACATACACACAATAATAGTACCGACGACAGTGTCGCAACGTAACGTAACATAAACTATACTATTTAACTTTTTTATACTACATAACTTTGAGTGTTCCTTTTCAAATAACAAAACAATAAAAGAAGCATTTTAATGTATGTAATCTTGTATTTTGCCACCAAATAGCAATATTTGCACTTCTATAATTCGGTCTGAAAGGTAGAGAACTAGTATAATTATAGGCTGTGACTGTGAGGCATTCTTCTCATTTATCTTACTCCTCAGAGGTGACAACGCATCCGTAGTCTTATTTGTTTGAAATTAACTACCAGTTTATAGGAAATTAACTACCACTGACAATCACGGGATTTTCATTCGTCACTTCAATATTACTAAAAAAAATTGTGCATGACATCAATAACTAATCAATAAAAACCAAACATTTAAATAATTGAAAAGTTCGTTTAGTCTCTAGTCTAATGTAATACAATAATAATAATAATAATATAATAATCTTATAAACTATTTACTGACATATCTTTTGACCATTTTAGAAAGTAAGAGGACACCTACAAATTTTCATCATTATTTCTTCCGTAGTTAGAGGAATATTATTAAATATCAATTATAATAACATAGTTCTGACCGGAGTCAATGTCTGCGGTGGAGGTGCGCTGACGCGGCACGTAAAGCTCGAGGTGCGAGGGCTGGCGCCGGTCCTTGAGCGAGCCCCAGCGCCCGAAGTGCCGCGCGCCCGCCCCCGCCGCTCCTGCTGCCCCACCAGCACCCGCCACCCCCGCCGCGCTGCAAGTGCTCGCCGCGCCGCCTTTGCCCCCACTGTTGCGCCCCAGCACCCTGCCGACAGTATCCCGCATAACAATTACGAGTTTCCATATTATAGAGAGTAAAATTTATTTTGCTAGGTAAAGTGAAATCAGAAATATTTGCGGCACGTACGCGTGCCCTTTGCGCAGCAGCGGCGAACACGCCGCTGCTCAGCGCCTTGCTGAGCAGCGGCGTGTGCGCGTGCTCTTCGGGCAGCAGCGGCGACTGCGCACAGTGCAGGTGCTCCAGGTGCTCCAGGTGCAGCGGCGCACTCACCCGAGCGTGCCGGCCGCCTTGCTGAGCAGCGGCGTGTGCGCGTGCTCGTCGGGCAGCAGCGGCGACTGCGCACAGTGCAGGTGCTCCAGGTGCTCCAGGTGCAGCGGCGCACTCACCCGAGCGTGCCGGCCGCCTTGCTGAGCAGCGGCGTGTGCGCGTGCTCGTCGGGCAGCAGCGGCGACTGCGCACAGTGCAGGTGCTCCAGGTGCTCCAGGTGCAGCGGCGCACTCACCCGAGCGTGCCGGCCGCCTTGCTGAGCAGCGGCGTGTGCGCGTGCTCGTCGGGCAGCAGCGGCGACTGCGCACAGTGCAGGTGCTCCAGGTGCTCCAGGTGCAGCGGCGCACTCACCCGAGCGTGCCGGCCGCCTTGCTGAGCAGCGGCGTGTGCGCGTGCTCGTCGGGCAGCAGCGGCGACTGCGCACAGTGCAGGTGCTCCAGGTGCTCCAGGTGCAGCGGCGCACTCACCCGAGCGTGCCGGCCGCCTTGCTGAGCAGCGGCGTGTGCGCGTGCTCGTCGGGCAGCAGCGGCGACTGCGCACAGTGCAGGTGCTCCAGGTGCTCCAGGTGCAGCGGCGCACTCACCCGAGCGTGCCGGCCGCCTTGCTGAGCAGCGGCGTGTGCGCGTGCTCGTCGGGCAGCAGCGGCGACTGCGCACAGTGCAGGTGCTCCAGGTGCTCCAGGTGCAGCGGCGCACTCACCCGAGCGTGCCGGCCGCTTTGCTGAGCAGCGGCGTGTGCGCGTGCTCGTCGGGCAGCAGCGGCGACTGCGCACAGTGCAGGTGCTCCAGGTGCTCCAGGTGCAGCGGCGCACTCACCCGAGCGTGCCGGCCGCCTTGCTGAGCAGCGGCGTGTGCGCGTGCTCGTCGGGCAGCAGCGGCGACTGCGCACAGTGCAGGTGCTCCAGGTGCTCCAGGTGCAGCGGCGCACTCACCCGAGCGTGCCGGCCGCCTTGCTGAGCAGCGGCGTGTGCGCGTGCTCGTCGGGCAGCAGCGGCGACTGCGCACAGTGCAGGTGCTCCAGGTGCTCCAGGTGCAGCGGCGCACTCACCCGAGCGTGCCGGCCGCCTTGCTGAGCAGCGGCGTGTGCGCGTGCTCGTCGGGCAGCAGCGGCGACTGCGCACAGTGCAGGTGCTCCAGGTGCTCCAGGTGCAGCGGCGCACTCACCCGTGCGTGCCGGCCGCCTTGCTGAGCAGCGGCGTGTGCGCGTGCTCGTCGGGCAGCAGCGGTGACTGCGCACAGTGCAGGTGCTCCAGGTGCTCCAGGTGCAGCGGCGCACTCACCCGAGCGTGCCGGCCGCCTTGCTGAGCAGCGGCGTGTGCGCGTGCTCGTCGGGCAGCAGCGGCGACTGCGCACAGTGCAGGTGCTCCAGGTGCTCCAGGTGCAGCGGCGCACTCACCCGAGCGTGCCGGCCGCCTTGCTGAGCAGCGGCGTGTGCGCGTGCTCGTCGGGCAGCAGCGGCGACTGCGCACAGTGCAGGTGCTCCAGGTGCTCGAGGTGCAGCGGCGCACTCACCCGAGCGTGCCGGCCGCCTTGCTGAGCAGCGGCGTGTGCGCGTGCTCGTCGGGCAGCAGCGGCGACTGCGCACAGTGCAGGTGCTCCAGGTGCTCCAGGTGCAGCGGCGCACTCACCCGAGCGTGCCGGCCGCCTTGCTGAGCAGCGGTGTGTGCGCGTGCTCGTCGGGCAGCAGCGGCGACTGCGCACAGTGCAGGTGCTCCAGGTGCTCCAGGTGCAGCGGCGCACTCACCCGAGCGTACCGGCCGCCTTGCTGAGCAGCGGCGTGTGCGCGTGCTCGTCGGGCAGCAGCGGCGACTGCGCACAGTGCAGGTGCTCCAGGTGCTCCAGGTGCAGCGGCGCACTCACCCGAGCGTGCCGGCCGCCTTGCTGAGCAGCGGCGTGTGCGCGTGCTCGTCGGGCAGCAGCGGCGACTGCGCACAGTGCAGGTGCTCCAGGTGCTCCAGGTGCAGCGGCGCACTCACCCGAGCGTGCCGGCCGCCTTGCTGAGCAGCGGCGTGTGCGCGTGCTCGTCGGGCAGCAGCGGCGACTGCGCACAGTGCAGGTGCTCCAGGTGCTCCAGGTGCAGCGGCGCACTCACCCGAGCGTGCCGGCCGCCTTGCTGAGCAGCGGCGTGTGCGCGTGCTCGTCGGGCAGCAGCGGCGACTGCGCACAGTGCAGGTGCTCCAGGTGCTCCAGGTGCAGCGGCGCACTCACCCGAGCGTGCCGGCCGCCTTGCTGAGCAGCGGCGTGTGCGCGTGCTCGTCGGGCAGCAGCGGCGACTGCGCACAGTGCAGGTGCTCCAGGTGCTCCAGGTGCAGCGGCGCACTCACCCGAGCGTGCCGGCCGCCTTGCTGAGCAGCGGCGTGTGCGCGTGCTCGTCGGGCAGCAGCGGCGACTGCGCACAGTGCAGGTGCTCCAGGTGCTCCAGGTGCAGCGGCGCACTCACCCGAGCGTGCCGGCCGCCTTGCTGAGCAGCGGTGTGTGCGCGTGCTCGTCGGGCAGCAGCGGCGACTGCGCACAGTGCAGGTGCTCCAGGTGCTCCAGGTGCAGCGGCGCACTCACCCGAGCGTACCGGCCGCCTTGCTGAGCAGCGGCGTGTGCGCGTGCTCGTCGGGCAGCAGCGGCGACTGCGCACAGTGCAGGTGCTCCAGGTGCTCCAGGTGCAGCGGCGCACTCACCCGAGCGTGCCGGCCGCCTTGCTGAGCAGCGGCGTGTGCGCGTGCTCGTCGGGCAGCAGCGGCGACTGCGCACAGTGCAGGTGCTCCAGGTGCTCCAGGTGCAGCGGCGCACTCACCCGAGCGTGCCGGCCGCCTTGCTGAGCAGCGGCGTGTGCGCGTGCTCGTCGGGCAGCAGCGGCGACTGCGCACAGTGCAGGTGCTCCAGGTGCTCCAGGTGCAGCGGCGCACTCACCCGAGCGTGCCGGCCGCCTTGCTGAGCAGCGGCGTGTGCGCGTGCTCGTCGGGCAGCAGCGGCGACTGCGCACAGTGCAGGTGCTCCAGGTGCTCCAGGTGCAGCGGCGCACTCACCCGAGCGTGCCGGCCGCCTTGCTGAGCAGCGGCGTGTGCGCGTGCTCGTCGGGCAGCAGCGGCGACTGCGCACAGTGCAGGTGCTCCAGGTGCTCCAGGTGCAGCGGCGCACTCACCCGAGCGTGCCGGCCGCCTTGCTGAGCAGCGGCGTGTGCGCGTGCTCGTCGGGCAGCAGCGGCGACTGCGCACAGTGCAGGTGCTCCAGGTGCTCCAGGTGCAGCGGCGCACTCACCCGAGCGTGCCGGCCGCCTTGCTGAGCAGCGGCGTGTGCGCGTGCTCGTCGGGCAGCAGCGGCGACTGCGCACAGTGCAGGTGCTCCAGGTGCTCCAGGTGCAGCGGCGCACTCACCCGAGCGTGCCGGCCGCCTTGCTGAGCAGCGGCGTGTGCGCGTGCTCGTCGGGCAGCAGCGGCGACTGCGCACAGTGCAGGTGCTCCAGGTGCTCCAGGTGCAGCGGCGCACTCACCCGAGCGTGCCGGCCGCCTTGCTGAGCAGCGGCGTGTGCGCGTGCTCGTCGGGCAGCAGCGGCGACTGCGCACAGTGCAGGTGCTCCAGGTGCTCCAGGTGCAGCGGCGCACTCACCCGAGCGTGCCGGCCGCCTTGCTGAGCAGCGGCGTGTGCGCGTGCTCGTCGGGCAGCAGCGGCGACTGCGCACAGTGCAGGTGCTCCAGGTGCTCCAGGTGCAGCGGCGCACTCACCCGAGCGTGCCGGCCGCCTTGCTGAGCAGCGGCGTGTGCGCGTGCTCGTCGGGCAGCAGCGGCGACTGCGCACAGTGCAGGTGCTCCAGGTGCTCCAGGTGCAGCGGCGCACTCACCCGAGCGTGCCGGCCGCCTTGCTGAGCAGCGGCGTGTGCGCGTGCTCGTCGGGCAGCAGCAGCGACTCCAGGCTGAGCGACGCGTCGTCCAGCTCACCGCGCGCCGGCGTACACGCCACCAGAGCCGCCAGGTATCGCTCCTGCACACACATATTTATTAGCTAATGCTACTCCACTTATTGTATTACTAGGCTTTCCCAATTTTCCTAACACTAAAATATTATACGGTATCGTAGTGGTGGTTATGAACATGAACTACACATTGTATAATATACCGAGTGACGATAAAGTCACAATCACAATCACATTAAATGAAAAGACGTATCCTACATACTCGTATATTTCTTTAAACATACACAACTAAAAAAATATATAACAATTAATATTTTAGTCGTCGCTGCATTTTTTTTTCGTTTTAATTTTAAAAAACGTCAATGCATACAGATATCACCTGATGAATACTAGAAGGTCAAAGACCCATGGCCAGGCTGGTGCAACTTCCATAGTAAAAATTATATGTACAGGGGACAGGGGTCAAATTTTAATGACGGTTATCTCTTCTTTCTGCTTTTCGTAATATGTCTATTAACGACATTGTCAAATCAAATATGTTCAAATGTCAAATCAAACAATTATATTTGTATATATTTTATTTATTAAGATTGCTTCCAATTTTGCTATAGGAGCCGTTGTTCATCTACAGAATTGTTAAAAAATCATCGGGCGACCGCACCCGTTTTCAGTATGACGGTTAGGTGCGAAGCGGCCGGCCGCGTGACAAACGCCACTAATTGATTGTCTTTCGTGCTTTAAGTGACAAGAGGCCCTTTTGAGTTTTGAAACACAAAGAATGTGTGACCCGAGAGGAGATCGCTTCGTGTTGAATCTAGAGTAAATTGTGCGCGCCTAATTGACTATTTAATATTTGGGTCTCGTGTAGACCACCTCGAATTGGATTGTCTAAATTGTACGTATCGAGACAAGGGGCTTGTATTGAGTTTGAATTATTAACTTAACTTTGATTGACATTAATTTGTAAATATTTAATATTAAAACGAAAAAAATGCTAGCGCGACTAATGTATTAATTGTTATATATTTTTTTAGTTGTGTATGTTTAAAGAAATTTATGTAGCATACGTCTTTTCATTTTATGTGATAACTTTTTCGTCACTCAGTATAAAGTAAACAGCTGTCCCGGCGTGAAGTATCGCCGCACCTTTGCAAGAACTCTTAGCTTCCTTGCAGCTGATTTGGCCTTGGGACTCAATAAACCGCCCGAAGTTCAGATTAGAGGATGTCTCAACCCCCAACAACTGAAAGTGGTCGGTGTATTCTAGTGATACATTTCGGAAAGAAGGAGCCAAGATGAGCTGGCTCCTTTTTGTAGTGAAGAGACACTTAGTGTTTTGGAGGCGTTGAATTAAACAAAACTGGCATCGCATCATTCAAAGACTGCCTGTAGTTATGACATTCACACGCTCTACCATAGCTTCTCTTTCGGACTAGATTTGATCCCGACTGGCCCAAGGACTTGGTTGGTAGGTCTCGCCACAACTGTGCTATCGTCTGCATACCCATAGATACCGGACATAAGCAGATCATTAATATGCAGCAGGAAGAGAGTAGCGGAGTTAGTCGCAACAGGATCGGATGAGCAGCCATCGACGACGACCGGGAGAGACCGTTCACTCAGAAAGTCTTTTACCCAGTCAATCAGACCAGGGGATAAGCCGTACGCTGGAAACTTACCCAAAAGGCTAGCATACCAAAGTCTGTCAAATGCCTTCGAGACATCAAGGGAAACAGTAAGTGATTCCCCATTGTTCTCGAGTGCCTCGTACCATACGTGTGTGGCATACGCTAGAAAGTCCCCAGCTAACCGATTTCGGCGAACCCCGTATTGGCGGTCACTAAGGAGGTGATTCTGTACTAGGTATGCCATTAAGCGTGCGTTCAATATACGCTTCATAATCTTGCAGAGTATGGAGGTAATTGAGATTGACCGATAATTGGCAGGGTCGGCACGGCTGCCTTTTTTCAATGCATTGTTTAAAAAAGCAAAAATAAATTAAACAGACTAATGAAGACAAAAATAATACATACTTAATGACAATAAAGTCTAGAACAAAATCAAATCAGCAAACGTTATGACGATGACGGTCTTTCAATATTTTCGGAAATTATTTTATCATTTTGTTAGGTAGTTTCCAGAAAAGATTTGTACGGTCTTTACAAACAGCACATTTCTGTACATCAGCATTTTTACCTTATTGTTTCATTTTTCATTCTCATCAATTCAGTATGCAATTATACGCCGTCGCGCATTGTACTCACTATCAATAATATCAGAATAAATTACATAATCAGTTCAAGTCTTTATCATTTCTATCAACTTCTAAGATTGTACAGCACAGCAGCTCGTACAATTATTACGTAGATTATCGATTTAAACCTTAAAGATAAGTTGTTAACTATATATATCACCTGTTCTAAGCTTGAGGTAGGTTCTGTACCACTCTGCGTGGCTCCAGGTGTCTGATGACTTGATCCTTTAAGCATCCCCATTACACCTTTATGGTGTGACGCACCAGATCTGAAAAAATATGTAACATAATTATTAAAGCTGTCACACACGCTCAAGTAGTTTGTTAATATTAAGATGGCCTTGAAAAGTGCAGAGAGCGAAAAAGATTGCCACACATAAACACCATGTTTCCTTGTCAGATAATCGATTCATTTGCACGTTGACCCTACAGTTGTTTTGTTATTACAAAATTTGTAAATTTCTTAGCATGATCACGGCAAAGCTTCTGGCTGCTAACCAGAGGATTTTCTGTGCTTTTGTGGATCTTGAGAAAGCATTTGATAAGGTTGTAAGGAAGAAAATGTGGGAACTGCTGCCGGGGTATCGTGTGGATGGTCGATTGCTAAGGGCTGTGCAGTCTCTTTACTGTGACTGTAAAGCCTGTGTCCTGTCCTGTCCATGCATGTCCGGCATGACCTGTCACCCATGTTTAGCGTCCAAACGGGCGTAAAACAGGGTTGTGTCATGTCTTCCTGGCTGTTCATACTGTATCTCGACAGCTGTTTACAGCAGCTGAAAGATAGCTGTTTGGGTGTGAAATTGGGTGACATTAAAGTAAATTGTCTGCTGTATGCTGATGATGCAGTGCTTATTGCACCATCAGAGGACTGAAGACTTTATTGACACAGAACTGCAGGCATTAGTCACGTGTATGAAAGAGGAATGTGAAATTAAAGGTCTCCGTTTGAATGCTAATAAAACTAAGGTTCTGGTATTTGAAAGGGGCGAAGAGAGAACGAAGTGTGAAATTTGGGTAAATCAGGAATGTCTAGAACAGGTAAATGAAATTGTATACTTGGGGAGTGCTTTTAGCCGGGATGGAAGATGTGATTTAGATGTGGACAGGCGTGTCGCTGCCGGGAACAAAGTCAATGGTGCCCTGACTGCGTTAGTCAAAAGGCAAGGCGTAGTGAAGAGTGCACGCCTTGCAATACATAACGCAGTGTTGGTACCGACTGTTATATAGCAGCGAAACCTGGGTATGCCAGAAGAAGTATAAAAGCAAGTTGAATGCAGTGGAGATGCGATCTCTTCGTAAAATGTGCGGCGTTACCATGGCAGACCGAAAGCGAAACGAAGAGATTCGCAATATGGCAGGTTTGAAAGGTGACCTTATCACAAAAATTGATAAGGGCGTGCTTCGGTGGTTTGGGCACGTTGAGGGAATGAGTGAAGACCGAATGGTGAAGAAAATATATAGCGCGAAAGTTAATATTAAAAGGTGTCGAGGTAGACCAAGACTAACTTTCGAAGGCCATGTGAGCAAATTGCTCGAAGAGGGTAGGGTCAAGAGTACTCGGATACCTAGACGTGCATGTATGAAGAAGATAATGAATCTGAAAGAAGCGAAAGAGGTATGTAAGGATCGTGACACTTGGCGATCTGTTCTCTCTGGCTACCCCGTCAGGGATTGTGCGTGAAGATAAGTAAGTAAGTAAGTAAGTAAATTTCTTTAACACCTAATCGCGACAATTTGTCACTTGATAATGCTCATCAAGAGTTTAAGAGGACTACAAAAGCTAAGTGACGTCGAATGACGCACGCACACATTTACACAATTTCTGTATAGCATCAGGCCTCGGCCGGCACTGTCGCTACTGACGGTACACAGGCGTTTACGCATTCATGCGTACGTATTATGTTCAGAAATTAGAATATGCAATTTAAGAAAATCAACTGACTGGACTAAAAAATTAAAAGACTATTACGTTACGTTCGATATGTTGCTAGCATATACCCTGAAAAATATCATATACTTTACTGATTTTGTTTACTGCATTGGATCATATATTTTAAGGCATTATAAAACTTGCGTTTAGCTCTTGTGGTCCCCTTAAATTAAATTAAAATTTAATCGTCTTAAGTATTTATTTTAACAATAAACTTTTTTCTTCTCTTTTTACGGACTCGTATTATTAGTACTTTTGTCAGTTTTAAATAATAGGAAAATATCGAAGAGTGGAATCGAAAGACATTTTTATGACGTTTGAACTCGGGATCCGTGGCGTGGTACGTTCATGCTGTTGACATATACCGCTGCCTCCCTTAGAGCTCTTGAAATGCGTTTTCGTCGACGTCGACGTCGCGCACCGCAGTTGCGTGTGCGTGTGCGGTGCGTGTACGTGTGCGGTGCGTGTTCGGTGCGTGTACGTGTGCGTATGCGGTGCGTGTGCAGTGCGTGCGCGTGTGCGGTGCGTGAGCAGCGACTCACCTCGCGAGCACGGCGTGCGTGCGTGCGTGCCGCCAGGTGAGGATGGGCAGACGGCCCTGCCGGTAGCAGCGAGCCACGCGCCGCAACGACTCGTCGCCCACCGCCGCGGGCACCGCCACCACTGCTGGGTAACTATACACAACATAAAAAGGATCTATTAAAATTCAAACTTAGAAATCAATTAATACATTCAAGAGACGCTATATAAATAAAAAGTGAATGAGTAAAAATTTTTTTTCAGTTTAAGCTCTCATATCGGTTAAAAGCCAATGGCGGCGCGGCGAGGTCGAAGCGGGTCCAGTCGCGCCCGTACACTTGGTCGCGCACTCGCTCCGGCTGGCGACTTGTGCGAATGGTGCGAGTGAAGCGGGCAGCTCACCTTCTGCAGAGCGTGTAGAGTGCGTTGGCGTGCGCGAGGCGGAAGGGCGGCGCGGCGAGGCCGAGGCGCGTCCAGTCGCGCGCGTACACTCGCTCACGCACTCGCTCCAGCGTGCGCGCCGCAGGCGCCTCCGCACTATCAGTACCACCCACCTCCAGCTCCTCCACTAGAAATGTATGATTAATAATGAAAATAGTAAAATGTATAATTATAACTTAAATAGTATATTACATTTGTAAACACAATGTAAAGTATCGATATAAAAATTTATGGTAAGTGGCGCTACTATTTAGTTATTAATTGAGAGCTCATTTTAAAACATGGTAAAATGTAAAGCATATGTGCTGAAGCAAGTAAAGTATAAAGTAATTTATATTATTAAAAAAATATATTAACACTTAAACAAAGGCAAATGGAATTTAAACGTATACAAGAAGCAAGGAAGCAGAATAACGTACACTCACACGACAGTGTGTCGACGGACAGCGAGGACATGAGCGGCGGCGACGTGAGCGAGCGGGCGTCGGCGGACGGCAGCACGTACTTCTGCCTTTTGGACGGCTTTGGCTTCAGTCCCGCTCGTCTTGCGGTTTTTAACAATGTTTTCTTTGCAAACCCTCTGAAACAATTTAACACTAATGTAACACTAAACGATTGTTATAGCTTTGTAGTGGCGGCTATAAAGAGTAGACGCACCGTGAAGCGCGGGCGGGCGCGGGTATATGTGTGTGTGTGTTTCGGTGTGCACGTACCGGAGCGTGTGGTGCTTGGCGGCGTGCAGCGCGGGCGGCGGCACGGGGCGCGGCGCCATTGCGAAGTGCAGCACGGCGGAGGCGGGTGTACATGTGTGCGTGTTTCGGTGTGCACTTACCGGAGCGTGTGGTGTTTGGCGGCGTGCAGCGCGGGCGGCGGCACGGGGCGCGGCGCCATTGCGAAGTGCAGCACGGCGGAGGCGGGTGTATATACGTGCGTGTGTGTGTGTGTTTCGGTGTGTACGCACCGGAGCGTGTGGTGCTTGGCGGCGTGCAGCGCGGGCGGCGGCACGGGGCGCAGCGCCATTGCGAAGTGAGGCACGGCGGAGGCGGGTGTATATGTGTGCGTGTTTCGGTGTGCACGTACCGGAGCGTGTGGTGCTTGGCGGCGTGCAGCGCGGGCGGCGGCACGGGGCGCGGCGCCATTGCGAAGTGCAGCACGGCGGAGGCGGGTGTATATGTGTGCGTGTTTCGGTGTGCACGTACCGGAGCGTGTGGTGCTTGGCGGCGTGCAGCGCGGGCGGCGGCACGGGGCGCGGCGCCATTGCGAAGTGCAGCACGGCGGAGGCGGGTGTATATGTGTGCGTGTTTCGGTGTGCACGTACCGGAGCGTGTGGTGCTTGGCGGCGTGCAGCGCGGGCGGCGGCACGGGGCGCGGCGCCATTGCGAAGTGCAGCACGGCGGAGGCGGGGTGTCGCAGCCGCGCCACCTGCTTGCGGAACGCCTCCGCCTGCTCACTGCTCACCTCTTCGTCCAGCACCACCTGCCGACACCAACATCTCAACGATTTTCTTCAGTTTGGTTTTATTTTTACTATTTAAGCCAGCGCTTAACTACAATCCCACCTGATGGTAAGTGGTTATGTAGACGAAGATGGTGAAGCGCACTGACTGAATGATAAGAATATCCACTACCATATATGTGGGTGTCGTAAGAGGCGACTACCCCATGTCTTCTCGTGGGTGTCGTAAGAGGCGACAGAGGGAAACTGAGGCAGAGGATGGGCAGCAGCATCTTTCTGATAATAGCAAAACAGCAATAAAAACACAGCCCCCCATGAGAGTAACGAAGAGACGGCCCCCAGTCCCCGGCGGCCCCGCTATTCCTGGATACGGTGGCGTACCGTGGTAACGGCGGGGCAGGGGGTGCTAAGAATCTCCGGTGGAGGTTCGGTTGCCACCTACGACGACTCGACCTGGCAACTTATAACGCACGCACCCTGAGGAATGACGAGAAGATCCTGGAGCTGAAAGAAGAGATAGAAAAGTTGCGCTGGAATATCATAGGATTATCCGAGGTCCGAAGAGAGGCGGAGGACACGGTAATCCTCGAATCCGGCAACTTGCTCTATCACCGGGAGGGCGACCATCTGTCCCAAGGAGGTGTCGGATTTATCGTCCACAAGTCTCTCGTTAACAACGTTGTAAAGATTGGGAGTGTGTCGACGAGGATTGCGTACCTAATACTCAGAATCACCAAACGGTATTCGCTGAAGGTCATACAGGTTTACGCACTAACCTCAGCACACCCCGATGAGGAGGTGGAGGAAATGTATGAGAATATTTCTAGAGCCATGCATTCCTCCAAAACCCACTATACGGTGTTAATGGGAGACTTCAACGCAAAACTAGGCACAAGACAGAACGGTGAGCTGAAAGTAGGGAAATTCGGAATAGGGCAACGGAACCCAAGGGGCCAGCGACTTCATGGAGAAAGAGGGACTCTTTATGATGAACTCTTTCTTCCAGAAGCGGCCCCACAGGAAGTGGACCTGGTCGGGCCCCGACGGTTCGACAAAAAACGAGATTGACTTTATTATGACGATCAGACGACAACTGTTCAGTGATGTCTCAGTGATCGCGAGGGTGAAAACCGGCAGCGATCACCAAATGGTGAGAGGCACACTGAACCTAAACGTTAAGTTGGAGAGGTCTCGTCTAATGAAGTCAACGCTCCGTCCCCCTCGTGCTCTAATCCAAAGTCCCGAAACCTTTCAGCTCGAGCTACGAAACCGTTTTCAGTGCCTAGAAGATTGCAATGCAGTGGACGATATGAATGACAAGCTCGTGGAAACTGTCCATGCGGTCGGAGCTAAGTTTTGCAAGACCCGCCGCAGAAGAACACAAAAACTCTCCGATCACAATCTTAATCTCATGGCTGTTAGACGGGATATGAAGCTGGAGTCTTCAGTAGATTTGACAGCATACAGGCAACTGAACAGACAGATCTCCAAATGCATGCGGCGGGACTTACGCAACTTTAATACTGCTCGTATTAAAGAAGCGATCGAGGGGAACCAGGGCTCCAAAGTCTTTGCTAGAGATCTGTCTGCCAGAAAGAGCCATTTGTCGAAGCTGAAGACCGAGTGTGGCAGCGTCATTTCCGGGACACCTGAGGTTTTGAGTGAGATTAAGAGGTTCTATGGGGAGCTGTACACATCATTGTTGGAGCCACACGTAAGAGTGAGTAACGATCCAAGAGCGAGTCTTATCCGACATTATTGCGATGATATCCCGGACGTCAGTCTGAGCGAGATTAGAATGGCTCTCCAGCACCTTAAAACAGGAAGGCCCCAGGCGAGGATTGAATTACAGTGGAGCTTCTGAAAGCGGGTGGAAAACCGGTACTTGAAGTCCTTCAAAAGCTCTTTAATTCCGTCCTCCATGGTGACACTACTCCGGAGGCGTGGAGCAGAAATGCGGTGGTCTTGTTCTTCAAGAAAGGCTACAACGCTCTCTCGAAGAACTACAGACCGATTTCCCTTCTGAGCCGCGTCTACGTGCTGGTTTCGAGAGTCATTACGTATCGTCTCGCAGGCAGACTTGACGACTTCCAGCCTCCCGAACAAACCGGTTTCCGAAAAAGCTTTAGTACCATAGACCACATATATACCCTGCGGTAGATTGTACAGAAGACAGAGGAGTATAATCTGCCACTTTTTTTTTTTCAATTTATTAAACTTCGGACCACAAACAAGTTCACAATTATCAACTTATCTAATGTAATTACTGCACATTTTTTATTATTATGAACACAGCAACGCTGGTCACTAACTTAAGTATTACAGTTTTTAAAGATAGATGAAGCTTGTTACATAGTATACCTTGACATTGACAATATCTTGTTAATTTTGATTAATAATAAACCTAGCAAGCTAACAGCATAGCAAAGTGGCGAAGCAATCAGCTTTGTAGCGGTTTCTAACAGTTGTCATTGAGCAATCAGTTTCAAAATAGGAGGTTCAGATGCCTGGGTGATCAGTAATCGATTGCTGAAAACAGAATTTGAAAATTCGCCACTTATTAATAAAGTTTACATACAGTATCGACTAACAAACATTGTTGGGTTATGGTAGGATATATGACACCACTGCTCCTATATTAGTTTTTTTTTTTTAAATAGACGTGTCATATATTCCACCATCTACTCAATGACTACTTTAAACACACTTTGCCTTGAGTATGTGGACTATGAGAAAGCCTTTGATTCCGTCGAAATTTGGGCGCTGCTGCAGTCCCTTCAGCGGTGCCAAGTTGACTGTCGGTATATTGAAGTTCTGAAGTGTTTGTACAGTAAAGCTACGATGACTATCCGAGTACAGAATTAGAGTACGAAACCTATCCAATTGCAGAGAGGTGTAAGACAGGGTGACGTTATATCCCCGAAACTCTTTACCGCTGCATTGGAAGACGTTTTCAAGCTACTGGACTGGAAAGGATGCGGTATTAACATCAATGGCGAGTACATCACTCACCTTCGATTTGCCGACGATATAGTCCTTATGGCAGAATCGCTGGAGGACCTAAGCTGCTCAACTGCTGCTGCTGCTCAATGACCTCAATAGTGCTTCCCAACGGATAGGTCTTAAGATGAACATGGACAAAACAAAAATCATGTTTAACGTCCATGTCACACCTATGCCGGTAGTTGTTGGGAGCACTAAGCTCGAAGTTGTTGACGAGTATGTTTACCTGGGACAAATAGTCCGACTAGGTAAGTCCAACTTCGACCGAGAGGTCAATCGACGGATTCAACTCGGCTGGGGAGCGTTCGGGAAACTACGACACATTTTCTCGTTAGACATACTTCAAAACCTGAAAACGAAATTGTACAACCAGTGCGTGTTG
Source organism: Parnassius mnemosyne (assembly GCA_963668995.1). Classification (NCBI taxonomy): domain Eukaryota; kingdom Metazoa; phylum Arthropoda; class Insecta; order Lepidoptera; family Papilionidae; genus Parnassius; species Parnassius mnemosyne. The sequence continues at coordinate 11,919,780 of CAVLGL010000083.1, read as the reverse complement.
CCAGTGATGACTTACGGATCTGAAACGTGGTCCTTCACTGCTGGCCGTATGAGGAAGCTCAAGGTCGCTCAGCGAGCTATGGAGAGGGCTATGCTCGGGGTGTCTCTGCGTGATAAACTTAGAAATGAGGATATCCGCGGTAGAACCAGAGTAACCGACATAGCGCAACGGATTAGTAAGCTGAAGTGGCAGTGGGCCGGCCATATAGCTCGAAGAACAGACAACCGATGGGGAAGAAAGGTTCTCGAGTGTCAGCCTTGTACCGGTAGGCGAAGTGTAGGGCGACCCCCCACTAGATGGAGTGACGACCTGGTGAGACATGCAGGAAGTCGATGGATGCAGGTCGCTCAGGACCGTGCTTTGTGGCATTCCTTGGGGGAGGCCTATGTTCAGCAGTGGACGTGTGAAGGGTTGTAATGATGACGATGATGACGTCAAAATCGACGGTATTAAAAGCGTTACTAAAATCCAACAACTGAACTGCTTTTGGTATGGGGAAAATAATATCAATCAGGGGGACGATCATTTTACGGTTAATTTCATCACATCCGATGACACCTTTTATGGTATGGTGGAAATGAACAAGACTTACTTCTTAACATCACAGTCGAAAAATTGATTGAAGGTGAACGGCGAGAAATTAGGAGTTGATGCTTTGGACAGAGTATTTAAAGTATATGATTTTCTATTATCATTTAAAAAGAAGAGCTACTGAAAAATGTTGATTAAGTGATACAATGACATTCTTTAGATTTTCTAACTCCTATAGATCGAAGAAACTTCCAAATCTTTGCAGTCTCCGTTCTCGACTGATTTTTTAACATGGCGTTGTATTGCATCTATATTAACTAATAACTAACTAATTTGTATTGCACGATTTCGTATGCTCCTGTACTTGTCCTTATTGTGATCCGATTTACCACTGTTATAAATAAGCCTCGCTGAATTTCTATAATTTAATTGTGATTTAATATCGTCTGTAAGCCAAGGCGCAGGGGTGTGTTTAATTTTAACTGGTCTGACTGATGGCTGTCATAAAGGTTAATTAAGATGTAATTAAATGTTTCAACTTTTAGGTCTATAGAGTCTGCAAATTATACAGCAGATCAGTCAGCATTCCGAGCATCCTCGTATAAGCGCCCACCAAAAGTTCATATCATCAGTACCTTGCGTCGAAGCTTGGAAGTGCGTATTTTATACGAATGAAAAATGAGATCATGACGAGAGAATGCCACAGCTGCACATGGACCATGCTTTGCCACGTGATCAGGAGACGAAACTGTTATATGGCCAATGGTCAACAGTCGACTTTTGATAGGCTGTAAAGGTAAAGACTAAAGTAAAGCTCATGAGCCATGTTAAAACACTGTAATATGGCAATAACAACATTATTATAAATAAAATAAATGTAGACGACTTGAAAGCTCTTGGTTTAAGCATAACAAATGGCCTCGCTTTACGTCAGTCCAACCGTTTAAATATCACCTAATACAATTTTATTTAGACTAAGTATTGAATTATATTGATTAAGCCACCGATATGACATGGTGTTAATGGGTTAAAATTTTGATACCTTAATTAGTATATTGACTAAACCATCGGTCTGACATGGTGTCTAAGGGTTAAAATTTATATATTTTTATATATTTATAATACCTTAATTAGTTGGAATGTAGCGGCTCGCAACTGTAACCCATCGGAGAGTGGTTCCAGCTGGGGCCCGTGCGCTCTCACTGCCTTTTCCTTCGTTAACGCGCATAATGGAAATGAACGGACGACTGTCTGCTCGCATGCTACAATGAAATACATATTTTTTTTCACTAAGTATATCAGACAAAAAGAACAAAAATAAAAGACGATCAAGGAAGATTTTTTTGGCATGTACTTGTCATCCGAATTCTTTACCAGCACCTGTCTGGTTTCAATAACATTCGAAATTAAGAATTAAATTTTATCAAAAAACGTGAAACGAAATAAATTGGAATTAAAAATAAAACTTTTAAGAAAATTATCACAGATTTCTAAAACTGAATAACCATGCCGCAACCATGTACCAAGGTAAAGTCCGATGTAAACAAGGTGATGTTATGAGGGTGATTCTAACATCTATGCACCCATTTTAGCAGAATTTTTTATACTTTTTCCAAACAGACCACCAGCCGGCCACACTGCAACACTGCAACACTGCGACACTGCGACACTCACCGAACGGGTCGACGGGCGTGCCCTTGAACACGAGCCGGTAGTTGGTGAGGAAGAGCGCGCCCTCTGCGGGCAGCAGCGGCGAGGCGCGCCCGTCGGCCACCAGCCGGCCGCACTGCAACACTGCGACACTCACCGAACGGGTCGACGGGCGTGCCCTTGAACACGAGCCGGTAGTTGGTGAGGAAGAGCGCGCCCTCTGCGGGCAGCAGCGGCGAGGCGCGCCCGTCGGCCACCAGCCGGCCGCACTGCAACACTGCGACACTCACCGAACGGGTCGACGGGCGTGCCCTTGAACACGAGCCGGTAGTTGGTGAGGAAGAGCGCGCCCTCTGCGGGCAGCAGCGGCGAGGCGCGCCCGTCGGCCACCAGCCGGCCGCACTGCAACACTGCGACACTCACCGAACGGGTCGACGGGCGTGCCCTTGAACACGAGCCGGTAGTTGGTGAGGAAGAGCGCGCCCTCTGCGGGCAGCAGCGGCGAGGCGCGCCCGTCGGCCACCAGCCGGCCGCACTGCAACACTGCGACACTCACCGAACGGGTCGACGGGCGTGCCCTTGAACACGAGCCGGTAGTTGGTGAGGAAGAGCGCGCCCTCTGCGGGCAGCAGCGGCGAGGCGCGCCCGTCGGCCACCAGCCGGCCGCACTGCAACACTGCGACACTCACCGAACGGGTCGACGGGCGTGCCCTTGAACACGAGCCGGTAGTTGGTGAGGAAGAGCGCGCCCTCTGCGGGCAGCAGCGGCGAGGCGCGCCCGTCGGCCACCAGCCGGCCGCACTGCAACACTGCGACACTCACCGAACGGGTCGACGGGCGTGCCCTTGAACACGAGCCGGTAGTTGGTGAGGAAGAGCGCGCCCTCTGCGGGCAGCAGCGGCGAGGCGCGCCCGTCGGCCACCAGCCGGCCGCACTGCAACACTGCGACACTCACCGAACGGGTCGACGGGCGTGCCCTTGAACACGAGCCGGTAGTTGGTGAGGAAGAGCGCGCCCTCTGCGGGCAGCAGCGGCGAGGCGCGCCCGTCGGCCACCAGCCGGCCGCACTGCAACACTGCGACACTCACCGAACGGGTCGACGGGCGTGCCCTTGAACACGAGCCGGTAGTTGGTGAGGAAGAGCGCGCCCTCTGCGGGCAGCAGCGGCGAGGCGCGCCCGTCGGCCACCAGCCGGCCGCACTGCAACACTGCGACACTCACCGAACGGGTCGACGGGCGTGCCCTTGAACACGAGCCGGTAGTTGGTGAGGAAGAGCGCGCCCTCTGCGGGCAGCAGCGGCGAGGCGCGCCCGTCGGCCACCAGCCGGCCGCACTGCAACACTGCGACACTCACCGAACGGGTCGACGGGCGTGCCCTTGAACACGAGCCGGTAGTTGGTGAGGAAGAGCGCGCCCTCTGCGGGCAGCAGCGGCGAGGCGCGCCCGTCGGCCACCAGCCGGCCGCACTGCAACACTGCGACACTCACCGAACGGGTCGACGGGCGTGCCCTTGAACACGAGCCGGTAGTTGGTGAGGAAGAGCGCGCCCTCTGCGGGCAGCAGCGGCGAGGCGCGCCCGTCGGCCACCAGCCGGCCGCACTGCAACACTGCGACACTCACCGAACGGGTCGACGGGCGTGCCCTTGAACACGAGCCGGTAGTTGGTGAGGAAGAGCGCGCCCTCTGCGGGCAGCAGCGGCGAGGCGCGCCCGTCGGCCACCAGCCGGCCGCACTGCAACACTGCGACACTCACCGAACGGGTCGACGGGCGTGCCCTTGAACACGAGCCGGTAGTTGGTGAGGAAGAGCGCGCCCTCTGCGGGCAGCAGCGGCGAGGCGCGCCCGTCGGCCACCAGCACGGCGCGCAGGGCCGGCGCCGCGCCCGCTTCGCCCGCCACCATCGCCGGCGCCACGATGCGTGCCTGACTCATCATGGAATCGGTTACACAAATAAAAAAAGTTAATTAATTTTTGGAAATTTAAAGGCAAAGGGATCTATGCCCATACAGCCTAGCCAGACTATTACATTATCTTTTTTTTAAAGAAAAGAACAGCAGAAACGGGAATACTAACTAAAATAAAATATTTTTATAAGGTTGATCAACCTATTTTCGTGTATTGTTTTTTATGTAAGAATTGTCATAGCCGTTTTTAAAAAGATTGACGTTGTATGATAAACGTTTATATGATAAATATGTCTGCCATTATTTTCGGCTGTAGGCTATGTAGTCAATGCCACCATATGTGAAAAAAAAACCTATGTCACTAATTTATTTGACCATCTTTTTATAACGTCACTATTAGTCCGGAGTTTTACAAAATAATGAGCACTTCCACTATTTTAGTTATTAAGTATAAGCCCTTTTTTATATTTATTTCATTGATCGAACAATTATGGCCAAGAATGGGCATTTAAGTTTGTATTTGTCTACCAATTTTTATTTTTTATTCTCAGATAAACATGAATATGTAAAAATTTTAATAAGCTGTGAGTGAGTTAAATAAACTTTTTATTAGCGGATTTTAAATGTCAAACTAATAGTTTATAAAAATAAAAAACGAGCTAATTACATTACAACTCCGATAAAATCCTATCATTGCTTTAAAAACTGACGGAATACAATTGTAAATTATTTTAACTAACTTTTTTTAGATAAAAAAATATTTTACCTTTTGCACTGGTGGCAATCGTCGGCTTTCTCTAGCTACAGCGTCCAAAGTTTCTAAATGCATATGTACCACTCCAGGAATCATTTGATGTAAACATCGTACATGTTCAGCACTCACGCCGCCTTCCGTGCACACCTTGATAGATATTAATGGAAAAATTAAGAACTGAACAGTATGGTGACAATTTAGTTATTATCGTATCGTTGATTTCAACTACGGTGACAATTTCGAAATTATGTTGAAACAATTTTTGAAAAATGTGGATAACTATTCTTTTTCGTTTTTATTGATAAAAATTAAAGGACGGTAGTACTCATATCAAAAGTTCTTACCTTATCGACAAATCTAGAGACCATTTTGATGACATTATTTCCTGCTTCGCCGGGATCAGCCTCTTCAAATCCAGACTCGGCATCGGCACTATCTGATTCTGCCACACTATAAGGAATGAAAATTGTAAAAAATAAATGCAATCAAACAAACATTGTGAAATGTAAAATAAAGAAGAATAGACAAGAGTGTTACATGGACCTGTAACTATTACTATTTTACGTCTCATACAAAAATAAATACACTTAAAACTAACAATTACCTATTTGTTATACTATTGCTAGCTCGGTCAGCATCATCACCTCGAGCGTCAGCTCTCCTTCCGGCGCCCTCTAGTGGCAATAATAGGTACACCATTCGATTTGCGTAGTGAATGGCTTGACTGTAAAGGGTCGATTCTTCGCTAGCTATGAGCTCCCGCTGTTTCTCTGTTGATAGTACAAAGAATATAATTTAAGAAATTAATTTGCCGCTATGTGTGTGTGTGTGTCAGACAGACACACAGTCTGTGTGTCTGTCTGTGGCACCGTAACTCTTAAACGGATGAACCGATTTTTGTGCAGTTTTTTTTAATAAAGCAGGTTTTCTAGCGATGGTTCTTAGACACGTTTTAGCAACATCGGTTAAGCCGTTTATAGATGATCAGCTCATTTTGTTTCGGGAGTTTTTAAAATTTTCATTTTAAGGTAAATTCAATTTAAGTAAGCAGAAACTTTTTTATTAAATGTATGTTATAAATAATACTTATTGAAAGTCACTCTTATGTTTAAATTATCACTGGTTCGAAAAAAAGCCTCTATCCTTGGAAGAACCAGCAAGAAACCCAGTGGGACTCTTTCTTTATTTTTTTCAAAAATAACAGCTTACAATCATGTGTGTTACACAATTAACATCACAAAACAAATTAGAAATAGCCTGTTAGCGATCACCTCATTCCCAGGGGTTATTATCATCCATGAATTCCTTAATATTATAAGAACCCATTAAACGACACTAGGGTACAATGTATAATCAATTGAATGAATTACAATCTTACCTGGCGGCAGCGTCGGCCACAGCCGCATCTGCTCGGCAGCGATTTCCAAAGCGCTGGGCTCCTGTGCCTTTAACAATGATATGTATTCCTCATCTTCCCTGTGAAATAGATTACTCGTACAAACATTTTTATGTCGATTTCTTTGACTCACGGAAATATTACATACATATGTATCATATAAATGTAATTTTATAGATTTTGTCACATTTTAAAATAGCTCATTTTGAGACAATGCTGCACCATAGTCACAGGGAAGACTGAGGTTTTTACGTCGTGATATCATAGTTAACCCGGGCAATAATATTACAATATTATTGCCCGGGTTAACTACGTATTACAATACAATACCTAATATAAATAAGAAAAAATCAAAAATAGTTTTTAATGTAAACCCTGAAATCAAAAAGGATATTGGATTATAAAACTGACAAAGCACATTCAAGGATAAATCTGGGACATTATGTGGCACATAAGCATGTTTTATTTGGTCAATACTAAAACATGACCGAATAGAAAAATAAAAACCTTCGTCATGGCATGACTATCCCATTTATTGCACTGTAAAAATCAAAACAAACGCGCTACCATATTACTAGATTTTTTTTTCTCTGGCCAACCTTATATTATCGTTTTGCCGTAGAAACTCTTTTAGTGTTTACCTTTCTAACCTCGGACTTGGTACCCTCTGGTGATGTGTTGGACTTGGCAAATACAAAGCCTTAATATCCCTCTGTACATCTTGGTAAAAGGCAGCCTCCCAGAATTGCTGACTGGTCCATACTTGATGCTCCTAAATGCAAAAACATAATATTAAACATTTTGATTTTTGAGTTTTAGATAAACTTCTCTAAAATCTTATGAATCTACTTTTATATCTAAGGAAGTCAGTCTTTAAGTATGAATTTTTAATATTAAAGAATAAGGGTTAATTTCCCTTGACATGTTAATGAAATGTTTGGAAAGGTCGTAAGAATAGACAATCTTTAAAGTTATTGATGCTAGCAATACTCAACCTTGCGTCTAAGGTAATATTGCCTTTTCTTCTTTTGATATATTGTTAATCGCGATGGTTTTAGTACTTCTTTATTGAAAATGAGAAACATTGGAAATTTCAGTCTTTATATAATATACATATATCAATATAATTTCTGGAAGTATATAAACTTGTACTGAGATAAAATACTGATGATATTTCAAAAACAAATTAACCAGTCGTGGTTAATATAAGCCTAACTATTTTGAAATATTAAATTCTTAAATATGTTCATTGAGAGACTGAGGCACACATACCTGTATGCACATATAGGCATATTGTATAACACCTGTGCATAATTTCCTGCAATAAGCTGTGGCCAGTGGTAGCATGGCTGCTGCTATTGAATGTTCATCTAACGCTGTCGCCGATTGTAGCGCACAATTCATTAGCCTGTGAAAAAAATATACTTTTTATTATTAGACCTCTTTTTCCAGCGATGAGACATAATATGTAAGCAGTTACTTTACTTTAAATATTGAATGTAAATAAATTAACTAATTACACGGCGATTATACAATGTACGACTACACTTTTAATTTGGAAGAGTTACTGGAAAATGCAGTTGTATGGCAAGTTCGTCGCCAAAGAATATTTAATAAAGTATAAATTCGATAAGGCGAGTGTTAAAGTCACTTTCAAATTCGTTACTTGTGATGAAGAAGACGAGGATGATAATAATTGATTTTAAAAAGTAATATGTAATACTTAATAAACGTTTTATTAAAAAGTTTTTTTTTTTATAGGAGGGGGCGAGCGAGCATGCGGCTCACCTGATGGTAAGTGACTACCGCCGCCCATGAACAACCGCAACACCAGGGGAATTACAGATGCGTTGCCGGCCTTTTAAAAGGAGTAGGCTCTTTTCTTGAAGGTCCCCAAGTCGTATCGTCGTATGTATAGACGTATAGTCGCGATGTGTGATGGTGAAATTGAGTGGCTGGAATTAGTCCGAACAATTCCTCAGAGCACTCCCCGTGGTAAATGCGATAAAATACGCAAAGAGATGCAACATCTCTACGCAGTGCCAGTGTATCGAGCCGATCAGAAAGAACTCGGTCGTCGACGATTCGAACCGCTCTACGCTGGATGCGGTCAAGTGGAAGGAGCTGGCACTGGAGTGCCCCGGCCCAGAGATGAGAACAGTATTCCGTGTAAGGCCGGATTTGCGCTTTGTAAAGTTTTAAGCGATGTGCCGGCATGAAATACTGTCGCGCTCTGCTGAGCACGCTAAGCTTTTTAGGGGCCAGTTTGGCCTTCCCTTCCAAGTGACCACGAAACTACACACTATTCAATATGTCGACGCCGAGGATTCCGATGTTAGCTGAGGCAGCAAGGGGAGTGGCTTGAAACTGAGGAGCTACGACAAAGGGGTTCTTTTAGTGGTAAACGCGCAAACTTGTGTCTTCTGGGGATTCAACTTTTTTTTTATAGAATTAGGGTGACAAACGAGCACACAGTCCACCTGATGGTAAGTGGTTACTGTGGCCCATAGACATCTGCATCTATCTTCGTTAGCGAATTAAAATGCAGATGCGTTGTCAGCCGTGAGGACTAACATAGAATGCCTCTTTTCCAGTAAGATAGGTCACCGGTTCTCTACACTCACCATACGAAACACAGAAGCATTAAGCTTCTATTTTACGCTGGTATTCTGTGAGAGCGTGGTCCTTCCCCAGTCGAGCTGACCCATTCGTGCTATAACTATACTATTAATATACGCGGCCAGGTCGCGTGCGTGTGCGTGTGTGTGCATGTGTAGTGCGTGTAGCCGAGCAGCGTACCTGACGAGCAGCTCGAACTGGTGGTGCTGCAGCAGGTGCTTGTTGGTGGGCAGGCGCGCGGCCAGGTCGCGTGCGTGTGCGTGTGTGTGCATGTGTAGTGCGTGTAGCCGAGCAGCGTACCTGACGAGCAGCTCGAACTGGTGGTGCTGCAGCAGGTGCTTGTTGGTGGGCAGGCGCGCGGCCAGGTCGCGTGCGTGTGCGTGTGTGTGCATGTGTAGTGCGTGTAGCCGAGCAGCGTACCTGACGAGCAGCTCGAACTGGTGGTGCTGCAGCAGGTGCTTGTTGGTGGGCAGGCGCGCGGCCAGGTCGCGTGCGTGTGCGTGTGTGTGCATGTGTAGTGCGTGTAGCCGAGCAGCGTACCTGACGAGCAGCTCGAACTGGTGGTGCTGCAGCAGGTGCTTGTTGGTGGGCAGGCGCGCGGCCAGGTCGCGTGCGTGTGCGTGTGTGTGCATGTGTAGTGCGTGTAGCCGAGCAGCGTACCTGACGAGCAGCTCGAACTGGTGGTGCTGCAGCAGGTGCTTGTTGGTGGGCAGGCGCGCGGCCAGGTCGCGTGCGCGTGCGTGTGCGTGTGTGTGCATGTGTAGTGCGTGTAGCCGAGCAGCGTACCTGACGAGCAGTTCGAACTGGTGGTGCTGCAGCAGGTGCTTGTTGGTGGGCAGGCGCGCGGCCAGGTCGCGTGCGTGTGCGTGTGTGTGCATGTGTAGTGCGTGTAGCCGAGCAGCGTACCTGACGAGCAGCTCGAACTGGTGGTGCTGCAGCAGGTGCTTGTTGGTGGGCAGGCGCGCGGCCAGGTCGCGTGCGTGTGCGTGTGTGTGCATGTGTAGTGCGTGTAGCCGAGCAGCGTACCTGACGAGCAGCTCGAACTGGTGGTGCTGCAGCAGGTGCTTGTTGGTGGGCAGGCGCGCGGCCAGGTCGCGTGCGTGTGCGTGTGTGTGCATGTGTAGTGCGTGTAGCCGAGCAGCGTACCTGACGAGCAGCTCGAACTGGTGGTGCTGCAGCAGGTGCTTGTTGGTGGGCAGGCGCGCGGCCAGGTCGCGTGCGTGTGCGTGTGTGTGCATGTGTAGTGCGTGTAGCCGAGCAGCGTACCTGACGAGCAGCTCGAACTGGTGGTGCTGCAGCAGGTGCTTGTTGGTGGGCAGGCGCGCGGCCAGGTCGCGTGCGTGTGCGTGTGTGTGCATGTGTAGTGCGTGTAGCCGAGCAGCGTACCTGACGAGCAGCTCGAACTGGTGGTGCTGCAGCAGGTGCTTGTTGGTGGGCAGGCGCGCGGCCAGGTCGCGTGCGTGTGCGTGTGTGTGCATGTGTAGTGCGTGTAGCCGAGCAGCGTACCTGACGAGCAGCTCGAACTGGTGGTGCTGCAGCAGGTGCTTGTTGGTGGGCAGGCGCGCGGCCAGGTCGCGTGCGTGTGCGTGTGTGTGCATGTGTAGTGCGTGTAGCCGAGCAGCGTACCTGACGAGCAGCTCGAACTGGTGGTGCTGCAGCAGGTGCTTGTTGGTGGGCAGGCGCGCGGCCAGGTCGCGTGCGTGTGCGTGTGTGTGCATGTGTAGTGCGTGTAGCCGAGCAGCGTACCTGACGAGCAGCTCGAACTGGTGGTGCTGCAGCAGGTGCTTGTTGGTGGGCAGGCGCGCGGCCAGGTCGCGTGCGTGTGCGTGTGTGTGCATGTGTAGTGCGTGTAGCCGAGCAGCGTACCTGACGAGCAGCTCGAACTGGTGGTGCTGCAGCAGGTGCTTGTTGGTGGGCAGGCGCGCGGCCAGGTCGCGTGCGTGTGCGTGTGTGTGCATGTGTAGTGCGTGTAGCCGAGCAGCGTACCTGACGAGCAGCTCGAACTGGTGGTGCTGCAGCAGGTGCTTGTTGGTGGGCAGGCGCGCGGCCAGGTCGCGTGCGTGTGCGTGTGTGTGCATGTGTAGTGCGTGTAGCCGAGCAGCGTACCTGACGAGCAGCTCGAACTGGTGGTGCTGCAGCAGGTGCTTGTTGGTGGGCAGGCGCGCGGCCAGGTCGCGTGCGCGTGCGTGTGCGTGTGTGTGCATGTGTAGTGCGTGTAGCCGAGCAGCGTACCTGACGAGCAGCTCGAACTGGTGGTGCTGCAGCAGGTGCTTGTTGGTGGGCAGGCGCGCGGCCAGGTCGCGTGCGCGTGCGTGTGCGTGTGTGTGCATGTGTAGTGCGTGTAGCCGAGCAGCGTACCTGACGAGCAGCTCGAACTGGTGGTGCTGCAGCAGGTGCTTGTTGGTGGGCAGGCGCGCGGCCAGGTCGCGTGCGCGTGCGTGTGCGTGTGTGTGCATGTGTAGTGCGTGTAGCCGAGCAGCGTACCTGACGAGCAGCTCGAACTGGTGGTGCTGCAGCAGGTGCTTGTTGGTGGGCAGGCGCGCGGCCAGGTCGCGTGCGTGTGCGTGTGTGTGCATGTGTAGTGCGTGTAGCCGAGCAGCGTACCTGACGAGCAGCTCGAACTGGTGGTGCTGCAGCAGGTGCTTGTTGGTGGGCAGGCGCGCGGCCAGGTCGCGTGCGTGTGCGTGTGTGTGCATGTGTAGTGCGTGTAGCCGAGCAGCGTACCTGACGAGCAGCTCGAACTGGTGGTGCTGCAGCAGGTGCTTGTTGGTGGGCAGGCGCGCGGCCAGGTCGCGTGCGCGTGCGTGTGCGTGTGTGTGCATGTGTAGTGCGTGTAGCCGAGCAGCGTACCTGACGAGCAGTTCGAACTGGTGGTGCTGCAGCAGGTGCTTGTTGGTGGGCAGGCGCGCGGCCAGGTCGCGTGCGTGTGCGTGTGTGTGCATGTGTAGTGCGTGTAGCCGAGCAGCGTACCTGACGAGCAGCTCGAACTGGTGGTGCTGCAGCAGGTGCTTGTTGGTGGGCAGGCGCGCGGCCAGGTCGCGTGCGTGTGCGTGTGTGTGCATGTGTAGTGCGTGTAGCCGAGCAGCGTACCTGACGAGCAGCTCGAACTGGTGGTGCTGCAGCAGGTGCTTGTTGGTGGGCAGGCGCGCGGCCAGGTCGCGTGCGTGTGCGTGTGTGTGCATGTGTAGTGCGTGTAGCCGAGCAGCGTACCTGACGAGCAGCTCGAACTGGTGGTGCTGCAGCAGGTGCTTGTTGGTGGGCAGGCGCGCGGCCAGGTCGCGTGCGTGTGCGTGTGTGTGCATGTGTAGTGCGTGTAGCCGAGCAGCGTACCTGACGAGCAGCTCGAACTGGTGGTGCTGCAGCAGGTGCTTGTTGGTGGGCAGGCGCGCGGCCAGGTCGCGTGCGTGTGCGTGTGTGTGCATGTGTAGTGCGTGTAGCCGAGCAGCGTACCTGACGAGCAGCTCGAACTGGTGGTGCTGCAGCAGGTGCTTGTTGGTGGGCAGGCGCGCGGCCAGGTCGCGTGCGTGTGCGTGTGTGTGCATGTGTAGTGCGTGTAGCCGAGCAGCGTACCTGACGAGCAGCTCGAACTGGTGGTGCTGCAGCAGGTGCTTGTTGGTGGGCAGGCGCGCGGCCAGGTCGCGTGCGTGTGCGTGTGTGTGCATGTGTAGTGCGTGTAGCCGAGCAGCGTACCTGACGAGCAGCTCGAACTGGTGGTGCTGCAGCAGGTGCTTGTTGGTGGGCAGGCGCGCGGCCAGGTCGCGTGCGTGTGCGTGTGTGTGCATGTGTAGTGCGTGTAGCCGAGCAGCGTACCTGACGAGCAGCTCGAACTGGTGGTGCTGCAGCAGGTGCTTGTTGGTGGGCAGGCGCGCGGCCAGGTCGCGTGCGTGTGCGTGTGTGTGCATGTGTAGTGCGTGTAGCCGAGCAGCGTACCTGACGAGCAGCTCGAACTGGTGGTGCTGCAGCAGGTGCTTGTTGGTGGGCAGGCGCGCGGCCAGGTCGCGTGCGTGTGCGTGTGTGTGCATGTGTAGTGCGTATAGCCGAGCAGCGTACCTGACGAGCAGCTCGAACTGGTGGTGCTGCAGCAGGTGCTTGTTGGTGGGCAGGCGCGCGGCCAGGTCGCGTGCGTGTGCGTGTGTGTGCATGTGTAGTGCGTGTAGCCGAGCAGCGTACCTGACGAGCAGCTCGAACTGGTGGTGCTGCAGCAGGTGCTTGTTGGTGGGCAGGCGCGCGGCCAGGTCGCGTGCGTGTGCGTGTGTGTGCATGTGTAGTGCGTGTAGCCGAGCAGCGTACCTGACGAGCAGCTCGAACTGGTGGTGCTGCAGCAGGTGCTTGTTGGTGGGCAGGCGCGCGGCCAGGTCGCGTGCGCGTGCGTGTGCGTGTGTGTGCATGTGTAGTGCGTGTAGCCGAGCAGCGTACCTGACGAGCAGCTCGAACTGGTGGTGCTGCAGCAGGTGCTTGTTGGTGGGCAGGCGCGCGGCCAGGTCGCGTGCGCGTGCGTGTGCGTGTGTGTGCATGTGTAGTGCGTGTAGCCGAGCAGCGTACCTGACGAGCAGCTCGAACTGGTGGTGCTGCAGCAGGTGCTTGTTGGTGGGCAGGCGCGCGGCCAGGTCGCGTGCGCGTGCGTGTGCGTGTGTGTGCATGTGTAGTGCGTGTAGCCGAGCAGCGTACCTGACGAGCAGCTCGAACTGGTGGTGCTGCAGCAGGTGCTTGTTGGTGGGCAGGCGCGCGGCCAGGTCGCGCACGAGCGCGGCGCGCGCGGCCGGCGCCCGCAGCGCGCGCAGCACGGCGGGGAACGACTTGCGCGCGTCCGCGTACCGGCACTCGAATATCGCCGCCACGCACGCTCGCAGCACCTGCGAGTGCCACCGACGATATTACTCATACAACACATTAAGCCAATCTCAACATACTTTCTTCAAGGGTACATCTACCGTTTCTAGCTTGTTACTACTTAATTCAATCTTCAAAAGCCATGGATGACGGCTAGTTGACATTGTATATACAGATTAAGCTTTCGAACGAATTGAACACAACCTGCAGTTAAAAAATCTCCAATATGTTGGATTCTGTGCAAACTTAGTGCGGTGGTCCTCCTCTTATATCGACAATCCCGAGACAGATGTCAATACCGAGGCGTACCGCAAGGCTCCTTGCTGGGACCGTTACTGTTTATAATATTTGTTAACGACATTGAAATCTGCTCTAGATCAAGGTATCTATTGGTCACAGCCATCCATAAGTCATTACCATCAGATGGACACTGTGCTCATTTCTCACCCTTGTTCAATTTAAAAAAAAAACTACTACACATAATATATATTGTACATGTAAAAATTTTGTTTAAGAAAAATATTAAAATATTTTTTATAGGGCTAACGAGCATGCTGTTCACCTGATGGTAAGTGACTACCGCCGCCCATGAACAACTGCAACACCAGGGAGGAAATTGCAGATGCGTTGCCGGCCTTTTAAGCAGGAGTACGCTCTTTTCTTGAAGGTCAATAAGTCGTATCGGTCCGGAAAAATCGCTGTTGGTAATCGATTCCACAAGGAAGTCGTGCGAGAAAGAAAACATCTTCGAAATCGCACAGTGGTGGACCGCCAATCATCCAGATGGTGTGGATGGTATCGGGAGTTCTGCCGCGATGTGCGTTCGTGAAATTTGGCGGCTGGGATTAATCCGAACAATTCCTCAGAGCATTCCCCATGGTAGATGCGAAAGAAAATGCAAAGGGATGCAACATCTTTTCGCAGTGCCAATGAATCGAGCCGATCGGAAAGGGCTCGGTCGTCGACGATTCGAGCCGCTCTGCGCTGGATGCGGTCAAGTGGAAGGAGCTGGCACTGGGGAGCCCCTGCCCAGAGATGGGAACAGTATTCCATGTGAGGCCGAACCTGCGCCTTGTAATGTTGCAGGCGGTGTGCCGGCATGAAATACTGTCCCGCTCTGCTGAGCACGCCAAGCTTTTTAGAGGCCAATTTGGCCTTCTCTTCCAAGTGACCACGAAACTGCACGTCACTCGATATGTCGACTCCGAGGATACCGATACTGGCTGAGGCAAGAAGGGGAGTGCCTTGAAACTGAGGAGATACGATAAAGGGGTTCTTTTTAGCGGTAAACGCGCAAACTTGTGTCTTCTGAGGATTAAGGGCGCTTTTAGTGTCACGCGGATTTGCTCACGCACGCGGGATTGGACCGCATGCGTAAAATTTCACGCTGCGGATCATACGCAGCATGAGTTTCAGTTTTCTACGGGCTGCGTAACGGTATAGACGTGTTCAAAAATGATCAATGTCAGAAGAATATGTGTCGCTTACATACTTTACAAACGACGAAACAAGAAGACAAGAGTACATGTTGATCCCTTTCTTGAAAATAGGCTTCTTGCTGGGGCGTTTGTTACACGCTTTGGAAAACTACAAAATAATGAACGTAAATTTAAAAATTACTTTCGAATGTCCATTCGTTCTTTTGATGAACTGTTGTGTAAAATTGAGAATAAGCTACAAAAAAGCAGTTTACGAAGGATTACAATACAACCGATTGAGAGGCTCGCTATTACATTAAGGTAAGTTTTAAATTTTAAATATTTAATTTCCTGCTATGATTTAGTGGAAAGGGATTTGAACAGGTAGGATAAACGTTTTTTGACTTCAAATTACTGTCATGTGTAAATTTACATGTGCAAAAAAAAATTTTGTCATGTACTCTGAAATTTCATTGTTCATAATTTCATTCAATTTCATGTTGAAATTTCATTAAATAAGATTATTTCACTCATAAAATGTCGCCATTAAAGTGGAATCATTCCTACCTTTCATCACACGCTACTTATTATAATATAGATAAAAGTTATAGGTTTGCACATGACAGTAATTTAAAGTCAAAAAAAGTCCTTAATTGGTTTGGGATTGGTACGTTCAACCTACATACACAATCCTTTTTTTATCTGATAAAGTACACATGGCCACAGATCAAGTTACCCAAAACCAGCATAAATGGAACTCGCGCCTTGCGTATTATCATACTTAGGTAACCCGTCGGAGTCCCGCTTATACTGGATTTGAGTAACTTGATCTGTGCCGTGTGTACAACCGCACTCATATGACTAAACAAACAATTAGAGAGAAACTGGAGAAAAAAAGTTAATCGTACTCATTTTAATAAAAAGAGTTTTATTCATAAATTAAAAAATCAAATTTTACATCATTCATTTCTTTGTAAATTTGTATCCTGAGCGTTGACATTACTTTCGCCTGTAGATGATGTTGTTGCTGGGGTATAAATTACGTCATAAGACGTGATATTAAACAGGCCGCTTTCAGTCGAAATAAGAGTTTCATTGTCATTCACTGCAGCAGAACTAATAGCATTGTCGTTAAGACTCGAAGTATCCTGGATTATACTATTGGTTTGGTAATCTTGATTTATCGGTGACAAACTGTCAAGCTCAGTAAAAGCACTAGAACTTGTTGTAGGTATGGGACTGTAGTATGCAGGTTGTGTTTGACTTTCCATTTCCATAACTATATTTAACACTTTTGTTCTGAACATTAGTTTTTGATATCTAGTGAATCTTTTTAATGAAGGCTGCAGAGACTGAAAGAAAGCCAAATCCTCACTTTCTAGCTCCAGTTGATTAGACTTTAAGCATTCTAATAACTGTGCCTCAAATTCAGATGGTGCTTGCTTTTTAGATTTTATTTGTTTTTGTTTTGATGTTGGGTGAGAACTTTCTTGACGTGAAGTATCTGGTTGCGTGGACTCATTAGGTGTTTCTAAATTACTTTGTTCAGACATTTCTTCACAGAGTGACTCTTCTCCAGCAGTTTCCGTTGTACTGTCTAAGAAAGTCAAAATGTCATAGTAAGAATATTTCTTCTTCTTCTTCTTACTCCCAGAGCCGGATGGCTGATTTTTTTCAGATATCTTGTCTTTCTGGTAAGTGTCCCTTGCTGTTCGCCAGCGTTGTTGTATTTTCTTGTCTGAAATGACAAAATATAATAAGTAAGTGGCAAAAGTACACACAGTTTCAGATCAAGTTACCCAAAACCAGTACCAATAAACGGAACTTGCTAGGGCCTCGCCGGGCGCCGAGTCGTCTACGATAATAAACAACGCATGAGTCCTGTTTATACTGGTTTTGGGAAGCTTGATCTGTGGCCGTGTGTACAAATCTGATATTAGTTGGAAATTTAACTGCATTCGATTAAAGGCCCTCCTTAATTCACACATGTTGTCAACTTTACACTGTCTCATGAAGCATTAGATAAATCAAGCAATATATATATACCTATACAGAGTGGAAAAATAAGGCCGCAGTTGAAGGAAAAGTACCCTTAGGCGCAACGCAAACGGCGGGCCGGCGCAGGCCGGTCAATTTCGCCGCGAACGATAGCGCAAAGTGAATCTTATACTAGACGCAGACGGCGCGGCCGGGGCGGCGCGGCGCAGACATCGACGAAATAATTCATTTTTTACAAAAATAATTAGAACTTCATTTAAGGATTTTTGGAAAAACACCGGATTGAATCGGGCAATTTGTTTATTTGTTACAGTAAAATTTGCCATCATCAAAATTAAGGTGAAAACTTCCGGAAGTCACTAGCGCTGTAAGTTTTTAATTTGTTTTAACAAAAATTTGCTTTATTTGCATCTGTCAACCTTCATGAAGGAGGACATCTTGTAATGTAAATATTGCCTGAAATAAACGATATTTCATTATATTATATTATATATATTTATTAGATTCCTTTCATTTGCCGGAAATTTTACCATAGGGGTTAATTTATACAGAGAAGATTTCTTATAAAATATTTACAGCATAGTTATGTGTCTCAAATCTGCTAAAAGTGGCCACTTTTAGCAGATATGAGATACATAACTATACTTCGAACTTTTCATATGAAATCATAACTGCATAAATACCCCCCTATGATAAAATTTTCGGCAAATCATAGAAATCTAACGTAGCTATAGTACTGTAGTTAAAACGAATTAAAAACTTCTAGCGCTAGCTACTTCCGTGCCCTTTCACCTTAAGGGTATTTATTTTTCTTCTGAAGTAAAATTCGAGCGGTGCATGCTGTCTTATGTCTGATGTCAGCATTATTAATATATTATGTTATCATATTATTAATATATTGTTTTTGTTTTCAGATATTTGGCAACTGGTAATACATTCACTGATCTACACTATTCCTATGTGATTGGAATTGCAACAATTAGCGAAATAGTAAGACAAGTTTGTTACATAATATGGATTGAACTAAAGTCTGAATGTATTCCACAGCTTAATGGGATCAAATGGAAAGAAATCGCAGAGGGATTTCTCACATATACAAATTTTCCTAATTGCTTGGGTGCAATTGATGGAAAACATATAAGAGTGATTCGGCCGCCGCACAGTGGATCACTATATTTTAATTATAAGAAATATTATTCTGTAGTGCTCCTCGCAATGTGTGATGCTGATTATAATTTTACATATATTAATGTCGGTACCAGTGGAAGCAACGCCGATTCAACCATCTTTAGAAGGAGTCAATTGTATACGAAACTGGAAAGTAACACGTTGGGTATCCCTGACCCGCAAGAGTTGCCTATTATTTGCCCCGAAGTAGCTTATCCATCTAGTGTAAGAGCAAAGTTGCCGTTCGTGATAGTGGGAGACGAGGCATTTGGTTTATCATCACATGTGATGCGGCCTTATGCTCGTGATAATTTACCTTACAAAAAGAAAATATTTAATTACCGTCTGTCCAGAGCTAGAAGGTACATAGAATGCACTTTTGGAATTATGTCAAATAAATTTAGAATATTTCACAGATCCATGAATGTCAAGTTAGATCTAGCACAATTAATAGTCAAGACGGCATGTGTACTTCACAATTTCATAAGGAAACGGGATGGCTACAAGGTCAGCCATACATTTGTCACAAATGGTTTTACGGGACCACTACCCAGGCAGCAGACTGAAAGTAGTAATACGTCGGCAAGTAATATCAGAGATATATTTGCAGATTACTTTATCAATGAAGGAAAAGTCTCCTGGCAACACCTATATATAATTAATTAACTAAACTCAAAAGGTTTTAGAAGGTTTTTGATGTTATTTGTGAATTAAATAATTATGCTTATATTAATAAAGTAATGATGCTTGTATAAATAAAATAATGAACCAAACACATACCCGCCTCTTTTCTTTCCTCTTCGCTCAAATTTTCGTAGTTAGGTGCCAATTCCTTCAAAATATCTCTCCATGCAGCCTCCCTCGCGTCCCTGTGTTTGTATAATTCATTGCGTTTATCCCACAAAACGGGCCGCAGATGAACTTCAATGATTACTCGTTCTGTATCGATTTTCATTTCGGTAGTACAATACGGCGCGTGCGCCCCGCTCGACTCTAAAATGGGCACTGAAGTTGTAGGCAGCGCTTACGCATGCGGATACCCCGCACCGGGGTGACGCCCCGCACAGCGCCCCGCGTCCCGCGTGCGTTTATCACGCTTTACAATAGATACCTATATGAAATTGTTCTTTGCGGATGCTACGCATGCGGTCCAATCCCGCGTGCGTGAGCAAATCCGCGTGACACTAAAAGCGCCCTAAACTGGACTAGATATAGTCGCCCCCAATCCGAGACTTTGTTCAGCAAAGACTCGACTTCAGACACAAGTTTGTTCCGGTACTCGGCGACGTTTTCCCGAGAAATATTGGCACGGCCGGTGTATAGAGCATCACCAGTGCTGTCATCCGCATAATAATGAATGTTACCAGTTAGCAACATATCATTGATATGCAGAAGAAACAGCGTTGGTGATAGCACACAGCCTTGTGGAACACCAGCGTTAATAGGCTTGTAGTCAGAACATGCACCGTCTACAACGACCTTGATGCTCCGATCTGCAAGGAAGCTGGTGATCCAATTGCACAATTTCTCGGGAAGCCCATAGGAAGGGAGCTTCGAAAGAAGCGCTTTGTGCCAAACCCGATCGAAGGCCTTCGCAATGTCCAGACTAACGGCCAACGCCTCTCCCTTGGACTCTACTGCCTCCGCCCATCTATGGGTCAGGTAGACCAGAAGATCACCAGCTGATCGACCCCGACGAAAACCGTATTGGCGGTCACTAATCAGTTGGTGATCCTCAAGGTACCGGATGAGCTGGCAGTTAATAATGGATTCCATTATTTTGGAGAACAAGGAGGTGATCGCGATAGGCCTATAGTTGGACGGGTCTGAGCGGTCGCCTTTTTTTAGGGATCGGGTGGACAAAAGCTGTCTTCCATGAATTCGGGACTACGCCTGGGGAGTAGGAGTATCGGAAAAGACGCGCTAGGACCGGTGCCAACTCCGGAGCACACGTCCTCAGCACAATTGGGGGGATACCGTCAGGCCCACTCGACTTCTGGATGTCCAGGGAGAGAAGTGCTTTGCGAACCGAGCGCTGTGTGAACAGCACATCCGGCATGGAGCACTCACACCGCGGGATGGTCGGCGGTGTTTTCTCCCCGTCATCAAGAGTCGAGTTGGACGCAAAAAGGGAGCCTAAAAGGTCAGCTTTGTCTTTTGCGTCTTGGGCCAATGAGTCGTCCTCCCTGTGCAGAGATGGTAGTGATGGCTTACAGAAATTCCCTTGGACAGCCTTGGCGAGAGACCAGAATGCACGGGTTCCCGAAGGAAGGCGAACTAGTTTCTCGCCAATTCTGCCTAAGTGCTCTGACTTTGCCTTGGCAATAACTCTTTTGAAGGACCTGGAGGCAAAGTTATACTTCTTTTTAAGTGTGCTGGTGTTTACATCCCGAGTCGCCGAAGCCGCAGCCCAGGCTTGATAACACTCCTGCTTACTGCGTAATGCAATCTTACAGGAGCGTCCAAACCAAGGCTGAGATCTGCCTCCGATGGGTACCACAGATGATGGAATAAATAGTTCCATTCCCTGTAGCACCACATCAGTGACAGAGTCAGCAACAGCGCTGGGATCATCCGGCGAGAAGCAAACCCGCCCCCATGGGTAGGATGCAAAGAAAGACCGCATTCCGTCCCAATCCGCCGACCTGTAATGCCAAACACGGCGGCAACCTGCAGAACGCAACCGCGAAGGGAGCGTGAGTGGCACCACACTCCGGAACAGACAATGGTCCGAAGAGCCGAGAGGGGCATCGACGGAAACCTGATATCCGTCCGGATGAGAGGTCAGCAGAAGGTCCAACAGGGACAGGTGTATGATCCTCAACATCTGGAATCCGCGTAGGCGAAGTAACCAGTTTTGTCAGACCATATGCCAAAGCAAAGTCATAAACAGATCTCCCCGCATGATTGGTTAAACGTGAACCGAGCCATTCGGCATGGTGGGCGTTAAAATCGCCAAAGATCACGATCTCTGCTGATGGGACCTGTTGTAGCAAGGAATCTGTAGCCATTTGGACGTGGTCGATGAGTCGGTCTGTTTCGGCATTACCGCTATGGGACCTATAGAGGCACCCGTAGACGCGCGGATGGTCGTCGCTGTCTACGCGTAGCCAAAGGATGGACAGGTCCGAACCTTCAAGACTGCCGATGCGTCGAGAACAGATATCCTCTCTGACATACACGCAAACTCCAGCCCGAGGCACAAAGGAGTGCTCCAATTTGTACCCCGGGTAGGAGATACGAAATATCAGCCGGAGAGGAAACCTGCGTCTCGGTCAGAAAGAGCAAGGCCGGCTTCGCCGTCTCGAGATGGTGGTGGACGACGTTTAGGTTCGAGTGAAATTCACGGATAGCGTGGCAGGGGTCGCCTTGGTATTGTTGCTCAGTTTGCCCCGAGCAGTTATGTTTTTGAGCGGAATTTTGCCCCCCCCCCCCCCCCCCCCAGAATACGCTGGGCAGCCTGAGCACCCACGCTCAGGATTGGAATAACATGGTCGTGGATGCTCAGCGAGGGATTCTCCAGGGGTACTGGTACCCTCCTGGGATAGTCTATCGTGTAATTCCGCTACCATGTTGATGGGGGGGGGGGGGGGGGAATGGGGCCTCCGGCCACCTGCACTCACCAGACGAAACGCAGAAGCAGAGCCTCTACTTCACGCCGGTATTCTGTGAGGTCGTGTTACCAACCCGGCTCGAGCCGGCCCTTACGTGCAACAGCAAAAACTGCTGCGTGGATCTACCACCGTTTCTATATCTTTACGTATTATTATTAATTTTGTTTATAGATATATCTAATGTTTTATGACCCATCTTTTAAATTTCTTTCAATTCTTCCGCTTCAGTGAAATTATTAAGGGGGATCCTCCGATAGCCGCGCTATACATTTTTGTTTTGACATGTACGTTAAACACAGACACTATTTGTTTAAAACTATTCATTTTATCACTTTTCTACACTGAAATGTGCTCGCGATTGACCTTATTAGGATATAACTTACAGTATTTATTAAGAAAAACAATAGTGAAATCTAGGAAAATTTTGACACTTCTTTAGTAGTGTGAGTGAATTTTGACAACTTGACAAGCAAAAGCGCCAAAGGCATAGTTTAAACATTGGTACGCTAGATGGCGTGTAGAAGATATCATAATTATTATAAATCAATATCTTATATACAAAATTATTTCCTTTCCTACCGTTCATTAAAGAAAAAACAATAAAATAATATAAAACTGATGACCTTTGACGGCAATGTATACAATTTTATTTCTGTTGCTTGGCAAGCATTATTCGTGCGATGATGCAAATGCAAACAGTTTCAGACAGCTACACATTATTATTAGTTTGTTTTATTTTGTTGTAGTACTAAGCTCAAGGTCGCATCGTATCGTTTGTTACGGACCTGGATTTCTTTAGTTGATTGGTCCTTGGATAACAGATGAAAATAATGGTTATATATTTATTATTAATTTTGTTTTATAATTATTTATTAATTACAAAAATCTATACAAATAAATAAAATTGAAGTGTCTGTTTGTAACGTTAAAATTAGAGAAAAAAAATAAGGGTTTCGCGCAAAAAAAATTGAAACCCCCAAATAACACGCGGGCGAAGTCTCGGGGAACAGCTAGTAATAAATATAAAGCTGTATAAAAAAAATAGCATAGAAATAAATGTAAGTATAATGTTCAAAAATTGGTAAACAAATGTACGAGTCGTAATAGCTCAGGTGGTTAGCGCTCGATGTAAATTTCACAGTACGCGAGCAACCCGGGTTCGATCCCTGCTGGAATATTTTTTCACCTTCCTGGTTCTTACCGCATACTAAATCGTATTTTAGATTTGTTATCTTTTTATTGTTCTTAGTGTTGAAATATATTATTTCCCAAAATTATTATTGAATTAAATAGTTTATTTACGCCTATAAATATAACTTTTATTTTTATAACATAGTCATAAAATATCAGCTGGTATCAGCTGAATCCGTTTTGACTGGGAGCCGACCCCAATATAGTTGGGAAAAAGGCTAGGCAGATGATGAATCGTACATAATATTATATATCGTAGCAGGTGGCGTTCTGTAGTTCTGCCTACCTATACAGAAAAAAGGATTACATTTTTTTTCATTCACGCCATCTAGTGTTCAATTTTCGTAAATGTAGGGACTAAGAATTCACCCACGTCTGTGTATGTAAACGACACTATATATTCAATGACAGATGTTATTTTCGGACTTTGTGTTGCATTGTGTGGATTTTGAGGCAATGATATATGATATACCTAGTAAAATAAAGTATAATGTCCGAGAATCGCGATTGCTACTTTTACGATTTAATAATGTTCCAATTACACAAAAACCCAAATAAACTAAAAAATTATGGCTTCAGCGCCATCTCGCGGGAATATGGCCAGGAACAGACCGTATGTTTCACCTTAAACGAGTTCGAATATCATTTAACTAGAATATTCGCAATTCTCTTTCTCAAAGTATCTTACTTACTTACTTCACCATACGAAACACAGCAGCATGAAGCTGCTATTTGACGCTGGTATTCTGTGAGAGCGTGGTCCTTCTCACTTTACTTATATTAAGTAACCAAAACTAGGATTAAAAATATGACATACTTCTAGCCGTCTTGCCGAGTTTGTAACTAGGAGTTGTCCAGGTTCTTCTCCACCCGTTGGCGGTGCTGCGGGCGGTACGATGCGAGCTTGTGGCGGCCGAAGTGCTGTTAGCCTGGAACAAAATATAAGAATATAATACAATCAATGAACCCACTCGTCTTTCAAGCGTTTCTGAAACTTTCTTTAATATTTCATAGTAGGCGTTTTTTCTTCAGACACAGACATGTGGATTACAGCCGACTCACAATTAACTGAGCTCAAACCAATAGAGAAATCTCATGAATTTATCGTGATAATATTCCGCCAGACCATTGTCTTTCGTTACACGAAGTTTGTAATATCTAAATTAGAATCATAGATTTAGTATATACTTACGTTATACTGGCAATATAAAAGAGTAAGGGATAGCATATGCTTACGTTAGAACTGTTTAAAATGTTAAATTTTAAAATATTAATTAGTAACTGAATGTAGTTCATCGAGAAAAGAAAATCCACAAAATTATACATTTCACACGTAAGTACAATTAAAATATTAACACTCCAAATGCAATATTTTAGAAATAATAAATTTTTTTTATGCGCAAATGGATAGAAAAAAATATTGCATTTTATTACGATAATGCTCGAAATGCGTAAGAATTATATTAAATAAAAAAATATTGGTAAATCCAATTGAGGGTGTAAGCGTATAAAAAAATTACGTATAACACGATTATACGTAATTTTTTAAAGTAGTTTAATTACACATAAGTTTTCACTAAAAACTTTATAGTTATTACTATACTTAAAACTTTCCGATGCAATAATGTCAAATTTCAATGTAAAAAAAGCTTGGAAAATCCAAAAATGCATGACTTATAATGGTCATATGATCGTGAAAAAATTAAAAAAATGTAAATTGTAGTTCTATTCGTCAAAGAGTTCCAGTAGCAGTCACTGAAGTACACTTTCAAGTCACTCTATCAAGTCCGGAGGTAAGGTCTCATCATAATTAACAAAACGAGGCCAAACTCTGTACATCCAGGGATAAGGTCTCATCATAACTAACAAAACGAGCCCAAACTCGGCATATCTAGTTCTCCTCGTCGAGGAGTTCCTGTAGTAGTAATCAAAGTACACTTTCAAATCACTTTTCAAGTCCGGAGTTAAGGTCTCATCATAACTAACAAAACGAGCCCAAACTCGGCACATCTCGTTCTCGTCAAAGAATTCCAGTAGCAGTCACCGAAATACACTTTCAAGTCACTGTAAAGTATCATTATAAAAAAATAACAAAACGAGGCCAAACTCAGCACATTTAGTTCTCCTAGTCGAGGAGTTCCCGTGGCGGTCTCCAAAGTACACTTCCAAGTCACTCTTTCAGGTCCGGGGGTAAGGTCTCATCACAACTAACAGAACAAGCCCAAACTCGGCACATCTAGTTCTCCTCGTCAATGAGTTCCTGTAGTAGTTATCAAAGTACACTTTCAAGTCACTCTTTCAAGTCCGGAGGTAAGGTCTCATCATAACTAACAAAACGAGGCCAAACTTGGCACATCTAGTTCTCCTCGTCGAGGAGTTCCAGTGGCAGTCCTCAAAGTACACTTTCAAGTCACTAGTACGGAAACTAAGCCTAGTTGAAAACGTAATTACCTACGCTCCATTGAATCAATAGGGTTGTAACTTTAAATGTTTTTGATATTGTTTTTTTTTTACATTTTGGTTCTGTAGTAATCAATCAATCGAATTTAAATAACTAGCTTACAAATACAATTTAAATATGACGAAAAAATTGATACCTATTGCAGCCGCCATCTTGTATTTACATTTCGACCGTCCTATCGGCTTCAACACCCTCGAAAACCATGAAAATGACACCCATGATAAAAATTTGATAGCTATTGTAGCCGCCATCTTGGATTTACACTTCGACAAACCTATCAGCCTAAACTCTCTCGAAAACCATGAAAATGACACCCATGATTAAAAAATTGATACCTTTTGCAGCCGCCATCTTGGTTTTACATTTCGACAGCACTATCGGCTTTAACACCCTCGAAAACCATGAAAATGACACCCATCATCATCATTCTCTAAACCATTTCCCATTATCTGGGGTCGGCGCAGTAAATCTTTTTGTTCCATTCCTCTCTATCAGCCGTCATTTCCATACTTACTCCTTTCATTCTCATATCACTCTTCACACAATCGATCCATCTTTTATTCGGCCTTCCTCTGCCCGTGTGTCCCTCCACATTCATATTCAACACTCGTTTTGTGACATGACTTTCATTCCTCCGCATCACATGCCCAAACCATGCCAATCTGCTTCCTCTCACCTTTTCTACCACTGGCGCTACTTTCAGGCTTCCTCTTATATACTCATTCCTTATCTTATCCATCCTTGTCACACCACACATCCATCGTAACATTCTCATTTCATTCGCATGATGAAAAAATTTATACCTATTGCCGCCACCACCTTGGATTTACATTTCGACAGCACTATCGGCTTTAACACCCTCGAAACCCTTGAAAATGACACCCATGATGAAAAAATTGATACCTATTGCGGCCGCCAACTTGGATTTACATTTCGACAACACTATCGGTTTCAACACCCTCGAAAACCATGAAAATGACACCTATGATGAAAAAATTGATACCTAATTCAGCCGCCATCTTGGATTTACATTTCGACAGCACTATCAGCTTTAACACCCTCAAAAACTATGAAAATGTCACCCATGACAAAAAAATTGATACTACTTACTTTTAGTACGTACTACTATTATTTATTCTGTGCTTTTAAAATATTGTAATAAAAAAAATCTCTCATTATTAATATAATCAAGTATTTAAGAAATTTGGTTATTCGATATTGTGTAAATAATATAGAATTAGGTTGCATTATAATAAGTTAAATATATTATATTATAAAATATAGTAACAATAAATTCACATAAAAATCTCAGCCACGGGGAACTTTATTTTTGCATTCGTGGCAACACTTGTTGTGACTTATTTATGGCTCGTGTTATTTTATGTTAAAATTTCGAAATTGTATGATACTTAATTATAGTATGTGATTCCAGTGTCTTTCTTATTTCTTGTAGTATTATTTTTACACAGTTTCAATACGTAAACTGGTATTTTACTTCGGATTATGAGCAAAATTTAATAAAACATTCGGTACGTTCACCTCACACGTTGCCTGCAACACGACGGGCTCGGGTACGCCGATTTCGGCGTAGTATTTGTTGCTGCATTTTACATGAGCGCCGGCGGTATCTAGTCAGAGCGCGCGATGACTTATCATTAATCTATGGGAGTTCGTTTTGTTTAACTTTTCTAAGCCAAATTCAAAAGTTTGATGTCGTATTAGTTTATTTCGTATTTCGTAGAATAATTACATAAGTGTGGAGTTACTACTGATACTGACTAGCCAGTAACTATTTAGTTTATGGTGTTTTATTAGAGTCGTTTTACTTAATGAAAACGTTTTACGAATAATAATGGGTTGCTAAAACGGTGTGTTCTAAGATGCTTCCATAATCATCGAAAATTGAGTGCCTAAGTTTATTTCTGTGTATCTAATAACTTAATAATATATTTAAATCTCTATGAAAATAATTGTTATATTTCTGTAAAAGTATTAACCGTGTGCCATTCCAATTTTCTACTCTATAGCAATGCATAGCTAATTGTTAACTTTAATCTTATTCTAAAGGTTTGTGTTAATACATTTTTTTAAATTCCAATATGTACCTATTATATTCATTTATTACTATTTCCATTTCAATTTTTTACGAATGTAGAATGTAATTTCTACATTCGTAGAAAATTGGAATGGAAATAGTAATATAAGTTTAAAATATATAGAATATTGAATGTGAGGGTAGGAAAAGAGCATTATACATATACACACGCACACATTCACAGAGTGCTCTAATGTGAGTGAATTGGTATATACATACACACATGTGAATATTATAGTTAGCGTAACAATCATCAGGTGGCGCTTTTTCCAAGGAGCACCAGTGTTACTCGCAAGAGGGCTCTCTTCTTCCTTATATATTACTATACTCTTTGCCGAACTCTGTGGCTGTTGCTCGGAGTGCGGCTTCCGCCCATTTAGAAAAATAATTTACATACAAGGCTACCAAATGAACGAAAATTCCGTCATTTCATACACTGCCATTTACATTCAGTGGCTTCCCACATGATAGATGAAGAGATTAAAAAATAGATTGCGTTAAACAATTGATATTTTCAAAAGTTATCGTGTTTACAAGCGTTGCGGACTTGATAAATCCACACCATAAGCCACTAAAACCCCTTTTTTATTTAAAAATAGCAATTAATCGATTTGAAAAAATATTAATAAGTTCAACAATCATTTATCTTCCTAACAATGTGCTTTTTATATCATTTATATGTATAATATGCTAGATACGATTTCATTAGATAAAACATTGGAATCTTAATTTTTAGGCGATAGTAGAACATACCTTGCGCTTTCGCTTAAGGCATGCAATAATAACAAATACGTGAATTCCCGCTATTTCTGATCTAATTTTTGTGGAGATTAACACTATCGATATCATCTTATCGATAATATGTTGCTGACAGACAAAGACATGTCTTTGGATGCAGCCTCTTGTAACTTCGTAATTATTTTAATGGCATTATAGTAAATACTTTAACGAGATAATTTAAACTTCTTAAAATGTTTCAGATTTTCAAAAATTATTGAAGTTAAACAAAAATGCTTAAAAATGATAAATAGAGAAGACTTCCCAAAAAGTATTAGCAAGCACTTTAAACAAAAATATTTTTTTCATAGAAGTGCACAAAGACTAAAACTGCGTTCTGGTTCAATACCTACATTATTTATGCCCGTGCGTAGTTCCTTATTATATATTTTACTGCACATATGTTTATTTCATTTACGCATGTTCAAATGTGTACAACTTGTCCTTATCCTTATGATGTATACTTTTTATAAAACGAAAGTAACAAAGAAACTTACAGTACTCACTTGATGGTAAATGGCTACTGCAGTACATGGTCATCTACAGTCAGCTTCAAAGAAAGAAAGCTACAAAGTGTTTTCACCCCTGAGGACTAATATAAAATGACTTACAGCGTGTAATTATAGAGGCTCTCTATAAACAACATGCCAAAACGCGGCAGTGTAAGCACTTCTGTTTATTTCTGTTTATCCCTCTCAAGACGTAGATAGGTTTAGATAGGTTTTTCCTGAACGAGTTTTCAAAAACATATGAAAGGAAAATTGTAAATGAAAATATGTTTCGAAAATAAGTTAACGAATGCCTTGTGTCCTGCAAAAAAATTTTTAACATACTTGACATACATATGTATAATTCACCAGCAATATCAAACAATAAACACTTAATTATTAAAATAGTAATAATCGAAACTTATTTGATTATTATATTAAAGTATGAAGCAAAATTGCAAAATATCTCCAAGGAGAGCTTACGACATTTTCACAATAATAAATAAATAAGTTAGTGGTGGGGAAAAAAATCGAACTTTTTGTTTATAGTTGTATTTTTATGACCTCAAACAAAAATATTTTTTTATTGTTGAAGTTGATGCATGGCGCAGCAATATACGTCTCGCACACATGCACATTTCATTCATACCGGTACATTTAATTTTTGGTCTCACCCTAATCACTCTATCACCAATCTAATGTATACTAATATCGATGATTAGAGTATTGATCTACCCAGATTTCATTTTTATTAAGTTAATTAACAATGGTCCTTTGAGCCGGATAATAACAAGTGCCCTGTGTTTTAACTTAAAGGCTTGTGGTTGTGTGTGTATGTAAGTGTGTGTGTGTGTGTGTGTGTGTGTGTGTGTGTGTGTGCGTGTGTGTGTGTGTGTGTGTGTGTGTGTGTGTGTGTGCGCGTGTGTGTGTGTGTGTGTGTGTGTGTGCGTGTGCGTGTGCGCGTGCGGAACTGACTTGGGGTTGTTGGCGTTGCGCTGCGCCAGGTCGCGGATGACGTCCCGCACGCGCGCCGCGTCGAGCGCCGGCAGCGGCGGCTGGTGGATGCGCGCCTCGGCGCCCGCTGGCGGCCGCAGCACACGCTGCTGGTACGTCTGCAACACGAACACACTCAGCAACGCCACCTTGTCTTGTTGCCCACGATTTTGCATATCATAATGATGTTACTTTTTTTTTGTAATATTTATATAATAAAAGTTACATAAAGAAAATAACATTCAACCTGATCTCTTTATACCCTTCAAACCGGAACACAGCAGCATTAGCACTGTTATTAGACGGCGGAAATAGGTAGGAGTGTGTTACCTCAACAGACGAACTTCTAGTCCGCTCCTATTTTTTTAATTAAATTATATGTATACTCTAGCATCTATGAACTTTAAAATAAGAATACAAATATCTAGTTTATATTTATAATCTCTTAAATATCAGAGAATTGTAACAGCAAAGAAATTTAATAACTAAAATTATTACTAAAACTGAGAAATAATAACTGCATAACAAAATTATTACAATAATCCTAGAATAAAAAATCTTGTTCCAGTTATAATTCTGCTATAAAAATTACACGGCTTTATCTTAATTTTCCAAAAATCACTATAACAGCCTTTGTCCATAAATTATTATTTTGTTTCTGAATTTTTGACATAGCACTATATTTTTCGGCAAATGTTCCATGAATTAAATAACAAAATATATGGAATAAAAAATTAACATATTAAAAGTGATCAAAGTAATAACATTCCCAAATAACATAAAGATGCGTTATAAAAAGAATTTAAAGTATACACTTTAAAAACATTTTATAACGCATTTGAAATACTTCAAAATTGATAAGCAAATATTTTTAGACCCCTCCTTTGAAAGTTAGTGCTTCTCGTGTGGTCTCATATAAATTTGATTAAGATCTGACCAGTGGTTTTTGAGTTATCCTTAATAATGCGTATTTATTTGACTTCGACTACATTGATGATATTCTCATCGTATTTATATTGAAGTCGGTTGTACAAAATTTTTAATGTTACCACTTTTTTATTTTCTACTTTGTTAGATTAATAAATTGGTTTTAAACCGTATGTAAAAAGCAAAAATATAAATACATTTAAAAAAGATGACATACCGAATTGTCATGTACCTGCGGATTGGGATTTTCATTGAGATGTAACTGCATAGCCAGGTCCTGTATGTGCTGTAGTTCATAGTCCGGGTTCAACGATTCTAGCCTCAACTGTTCCGGTAGGTTCCTAAAAATATGAATGCCATACTGATCATGAAAATGCCACATTTGTGTTATTTTAATTAAAAATAGTCTATACTTGTAACTAATTTGTAGAATGTTCAAACATATCACAATTTGTATCAATTTATTTCTTAGATAATACTCACTGAATTAGTTCATCGAATATATCGGTGGGTCGCCAAGGCGGTCCTCTTTCGGCGACGAGGCCGTTAAAAAACATGGAGTCGAGTAAGCGAACTGCGAAGGGACACGTTGAAAGTCCCCTGCTACCCAGGAAGCCCGCCTTGTGGAATGTCAGCACCGGGGATGGGTGGATACGGATGATTGTGAGACAATGCCTGGAACGATGATTTCAGAATTTAACTTTAAGAGTGCATTTTATAAATTCCATCATTATGACAGATGAATCATTTCGTTTAAGACATACTTTAATATTTTGTTTGACAAGCTAGGCTAACTCTTAGCTATGCGGTAGAGCCATGCTGCAGCTATATTATGGTTGCAGCACGAAGGGGTCGGCTCGACCGGGGAAGGACCACGCTCTCACAGAAAACCAGCGTAAAATAGCAGCTTAACGCTGCTGTGTTTCGTATGGTGAGTGTAGAGAACCGGAGACCCTTTTTACTGGCAAAGAGGCATTCCATTTTAGTCCTCACGGGTAACAACGCATCTGCATCTTGAGTCTTTATTGAGGATGGATGTAGATATCTATGGGTCACAGTAACCACTTACCGGGTGGACTGTATGCTCGTTTGTCACCCGATCCTATAAAAGAAAATGCTACTACTGCTAAGTCAAATGTCATAAAAACAAGACATATTATTTTAATGATCAAAATAGTAAACCTGTCCTCATTCTCTTTCTCTTACTCTCTCGTTCATTTTCTTGTCTTAGTCACTATTTTACTCTCGCATTATTTCTATTAAACTTACTGTTGATTATTTATTGTTGTTTTCACTTTTTCTCTTTCCGTTATTAGTACCTCTCTTATTATCATGATCTTTCTTTTCTCTCCACATTTTCTCATTCTCTCTTCCTCTAGTACTTCTAATTAAACAAAAATGATGTGTACATCTACCAAATGACTAGGTTATTTTTAATAAAATAAGGGTGACAAATGAGCACACAGTCCATCCGATGGTAAGTGGATCTTGTGGCTTATAGACAACTACATCTATCCTCGAATAAGAATCATGTGGAGGCTTGGGCAGGGGTGAGTAAAACTCGAGGCAGCAAAAAGAAAATGCTGATTTATTCCACGGACACAGCTACATGTATAGTATTGTTAGACAGAGTTAGTGATATCTTGAATGTGTTGTACCTTTCGCACAGTAAAAATAATTCCGTCGCCCGTTTCGTAGTCTCAGATTTCATTCTATTCGGTTACCTGCGCTCCAGCTGCGCAGACGTACTCATCTTCCCGTGTGCTTTTATGCAAAGAACAATAACCAGACTATTACTCGGAAGTGCTCAGTGGTGTTGTGCGTCATTGCTGCAGTGAGGTTGCATTGTCCTCCCGCCCTCCCCTCGCGGAAGAAAGCAACACATTCTCAGCGATCTTAAATTGCAGAACCTCCCGGTCAGGGAAGTGCACCACCCAGCCGTTAAAAAAGATACCTAGAACTTTGCCTAGTCATCTTGGAACTGTCTCTGGAAGGCAAAGAAATCTTCAACATCTGCCGCAACAGTGGCATCGTTCCTAGTCATCTTGGAACTATCTCCGGAAGGCAAAGAAATCTTCAACATTTGCCGCAACAGTGGCATCGTTGGCCAAT
Organism: Parnassius mnemosyne; assembly: GCA_963668995.1. NCBI lineage: Eukaryota > Metazoa > Arthropoda > Insecta > Lepidoptera > Papilionidae > Parnassius > Parnassius mnemosyne. The sequence continues at coordinate 11,886,855 of CAVLGL010000083.1, read as the reverse complement.
GCCATCGATGCCAGCTTTATGGCCACTCTGCCAAGAACTGTTTCGCCGGCCTAGATGCATTAAGTGTCTAGGCGATCACGATACACCCGAATCAGGCCTCTGTCACTCTTGCTACCTGCGTGAAATAATTACCTACAATCGCGAGCTGCCCCAGGGGTAGATCGCAGTCGGCGCTAGCGCGTTCTAGGCGATTGAATGAAGTTTTTTTAACGCTGTTTTGTAATTTTTTGTAAATACTGGTTGAAATACACTTCGAAATAGTTTTTGTTTTGTGTTTAGTATATTTCATTGTAGGATAAAATAGTTGAAAATGTTTCAATGTAATTTAAGAATAATATATATGTATATTACCTATCTATTTGATAAATTATAATGGCAAAACGTCGTTCCTATTATAATTGTTGCGGGGATGGATGCTTAATGAGCAATTAATAGGATTCAGATATATCATTTTTTGAGTTACCGAAGGATAATGAAAGGTAAATTTATTTCATTTTTTTGTTAGATAGGTACTTATAGCGAAAAAATAATTAAGTAATAATTTAACTACAGAAGTAATACCTAGGTACTTTATTACAAAACTTAGTTGAAATTTACTTCACTACCCAAGTAACCCTTACATACTTATACTCGTCTTTGTAGTTAAAATATTTTAAGTTATAATAGCACAAAATACTGAAATTAAAACTTTGTTTACAAGATTTTCGACTAAGTAGATTACGATCCTATTTCTGTTAGGAATTGTATTTCGAATTTATTTGTTGTTTACGCTATCTACCTATACGAATCAAGTATCGAGATTCCCGACGAATGATCTTGCAAGTTGCATGTGCGTTGGGCATCACAGAACTCACATAGTAGATAATAATATGGCCGATTATAGTCAGCATAGGTACTTTACCTAAGTAACTTACCATTTCACAATGTATTTTTTTACTCTTTATTAACAGCCCTTAGCAACCACGGAAAGTCCGTTGTGACGTAGTAAGGAGAAAAGATGCAAAGTAATACGGACCGTCGCGCGCAGCGATAAAGTTTTATTTAGCTTGCGTGCGATTTATCTGATTAATAATAACTATGTAGGCTATTAAAACGTCGGCATGCACTTAACATCAAAAGAGTGCAACTTCTGTACGTAGTACTATTATTTATTCTGTGCCCGAGTGCACCCGAACGCCCGAGTCGGAAGGTCCTCAGCAACCTGTCCCCTTCATTCGGACCGATCTCGGTGTCCAGACTTACGCCCTCTCAGGCTATCGCCAAACCCACCCCCGTTAAAAGGCCTCCAGTGTCTTCAGCACTTAAAACGAACACTTGGGTCACGCCCACGGCGATATTAAGCGCAGCTGCCTTATGGCAAGCGCCCTCTCTCCTGGCTTAGAAGCCCAAAACTGCCCCTCAGGCATTTTCAACCTTCGCTGCTGACTTCTCGTTAGTCTACAGCTTCATCAGCAACATAAATGTTTTCTGGCCCGCAAACTTCGCAAGGTCAAGACCACGCGAAATAAGCCCAATTCAAATAAAAAAAAAATTGGGCCTCCGGCCACCTGCACTCACCAGACAAAACGCAGAAGCAGAGCTTCTACTTCACGCCGGTATTATGTGAGGTCGTGGTACCAAACCGGCTCGAGCCGGCCCATACGTGCAACAGCAAAAGTTGCCGCGTGGCTCTACCACCGTTAAATCTCATAATAAAAATAATATCCGGTATACTATTGACTCTATCGAAACTTTCATCGAATTAACCTCGGACCACAGGCAGGTCGTTTTACAACTGGGCCAGATGAGATCCCTAAGACCATCGTCAACTGGCGTAAACTAGAGTCTACTAATTCCCAGCATTTTGCCACCACACTGGACAAGATAGGGCGATTAGCACCCTATCGTCTCACCTCACTTCAGCGGACGAATAATGCTCCCGTAAGGTACATGAAGCTTCCGGCGGATATTCCACAACTGATCAGAGCTAAGAACACCGCGTTAAAATCTTACGAACGTTATCGCACGAAAGATAACACAATTCGGCTACATTCTCTACAAAACGAGATTAAACAACACATAGCCGAATTTAGAAATGATAAATCGGAAAACCTCTTAAAAGGAATCCAAAGGAACCATCTCAAGAAGTTTTTATGAAGCTAACTAGAGTTCTTAAAACAGAGCAATCGCCTCCCATGACGCCTCTCGTGAGGTTAGATCACCCCGATCTCGTCTTAGACGATCTCGAAAAAGCCGAATGCCTAGCCGACAGTTTAAGAGAGTCAGTGCACCCTATCAAGCGTGGCAACAGATCCCGCTCACCGACTAGAGGTAGAAGCGAAAGTCGAACGTAGGTCTTCGTTACCACAGCGGGCGAACCACTCGATCCTGTGACTGTTGACGAAGTCACAGAAACCATAAAACCAAAAACACCTTAAGAATACATCAGCCTCTGGGCCAAACGGCATCAGCAAGAAGGTGACAACAAGTGATCAACTATCCTACCGGCACCACTAATTTACCTCCAGGTAGGAATTTTCAACGTGGTTCTTACGAGGTGCTCCTTTCCGGATATTTGAAAAAAAAGCAGACGTAATAGGGATCCTAAAACTTGGGGAACCGTGCAATCGACCCATCAGCTACAGGCCCATCAGTCTACTCAACACATTGGGTAAATTATACGAGCGCATCATTCTAAAGCGCCTCCGTGATTTACTGTAATTAACAAACTTCTCCCTGATGAGCAATTTGGTTTTAGAACCGAACACTCGTACACTCGCCAAATTTATTGCCTAACAGAATATAATGTTCTGTCTGGCTTTAATCACCACCCGAAAAAGGAACTCGAAACACGAGAGCCCTCTTCTTCGATGTCGTAAAGGCATTTAATAAGGTATGGCACGACGGCTTGCTTTACAAGCTGTATAATATAAATGTTGTAGATAGGGTCGTGTAGAACCACCATGCTCGCTCTATCCCGTCAATCCAAACGTTGTAGGCACATCAAACATTGACACTACACCCACACCTGATGGGACAAGCATAAGTGGGTTAACGGATGGGGCGCGTCGCACCCGTTGAATCGTCGCACCCCGGGAATGAGATGCGTCATGACTCCCATAATTAAAATGCAGATGTGTTGCCATCCCTGAGGACCAGGATGGAATGCTTCGTTTGCGGTAAAAAAAGGGTCTCCGATTCTCTACACTCACCATACGAAACATGGCAGTATTAAGCTGTTATTTTATGTTAGTACTCTGTGGGAGCGTGGTCCTTTCCCAGTGGAGCCGAGCCATTCGTACTACAAGCATAATGTAGCTGTAACATGTGTGTATGACGTAAAATGGATAATGTATTTTGTTGCGCGGTTACCTGTAGCCCTGCAGGAGAGTGGCGAGCGTGCGCATGAAGGCGGCGCGGATCTCCTTGTCGAGCAGGTGCGGCGGCGAGGCGGCGGGCGGCGGCGGCGCGAAGGCCGAGTCGGCCGAGCGCAGCTCCGGCTGCAGCACCAGCGCCAGCGCGCGCTGCAGCCCCGCCAGCAGCCGCCCCGACGGCTGCGGGATGTTCACGCTGCCCGGGATGTGCAGCGACCCCACGTCCAGGTCCGCCACGATCACGTCCAGCTGTCAATAACAGACGGACATACCTCACTAGCTGCTTGCGAAACTTGTCATTTTAACGTCAAAACTTATTTAGAATCGTCGTGATTTCAACACTAAAAAGAGACAAATATACACATCTTTAGGATTTAGCATGCGGGAAAATGAGATACAATACAAGATACAGTGTTTCCTATTATCTCGGCCTCCTCTTTGAGCGACGGTTCATATAACTTTTTTTTAAATAAATAAAATTAACCAAATTGAATAAAATTATAATATTCAATCCATTCAGTACAATCCACGATTTCATAACTTACAAATTTATATTTAAAAAGTCGCGTTTAGGCCTTCTAGCCTCTATTAGACAAGTAACAATCATATTTCAAATATGTAGTTTACATTTTACATTTACATAATATGACAAAAAGAATAAATAGTGCTAATAAATCTACATCAACAAACCATATTTATTTACATTGTGAGACAACATAGTCAGGCAACAATTTTACTGCAAAACTTGTTTAAAATAATTAAGTAATTAAAGTAATATGTTTTCTCTTAAACATGATTAACCACCTCATTAGTCCAGTGGTCGTAAACGCGACTGCTGATCATGAATGGTTCGAATCCCGGGTCGAGCCTACAAAAATCAGTTATAGATTTTTTCTATCAAGAAATTCTCAGTAGTAGCCCACAGTCAGAAAGTAGGCGGTATTTCACATTCATGCCTCAGAAAGCACATAAAGCCGTTGGGTCTGCGCCTCATCTCTCTTCGGTCATATCAGCTTGCCGTCCTATCAGAAACGGACTATAGAGTGAGGGTATAGAGAGTGCACCTGTGATTGCACATACACTCGGGCACTATAATCCTGTCCTGCCCTAATTTCTAGTCTCCGTTGAGACTGGCCGCCGTGACCGAAATTCGGTAGGCAGGACATTATCATTATGCTTTTTATATGTAATGTTGAAGTTTTCTGATAGTTCAAATTGTTGCAATTAGCTGTGGTTATACTTTGATTTCACAGTCAAAGTATAACCCACAGCTAATTGCAACTCAGAGAATTCACTATCCCGTATCATCTTATGGGTATGTGTGTCGTAAAAAGTAATAGAGAAGAAGAAGTACTGTGAAATTTATAGCGAACGCTTAGCCTTTGAACTACCACGGCCAACCAGATGTTTAAGTCGTAGTGAATATTTGATGACATGAATAGATATCACGTCACGTTATGAGGTAGAATAGATATGTGTCAAGTTATGAACATCACGACACAACTGTCAAGGCAAATTGAAAACGATGACTAAGATAATAATGTTGCTTTTTTTTCTTTTCTTTTTTCTTTGAATACATCTGAAATAACATTAAATCTTACGAACTAATTTTAATAGAATGACATTTTTGTGGGAAAGGAAAGCATCATTCCTATTCAAGTATTTTGAATTTATAAATTTGTATACATGACTCCTAACAATGAGAAACCACATCAGATCCATAATCAACCCCATCAGATTCTGTTTTTAACTGTAGGAATAGATCACATGTTCTTTCTTTAATTAAAGTGTTGATTGTATTTTATCACAGCAGAATTTAATTATATATTTCAGTTACTTTACAATTCGACTTGTAGGCAGTGATTATTTTGAAATATATCACATAGCAATGAATGTAAGTTAACTAACTTACCAGTTCGGACACCTCCTCCTTGAGACTGGAATGCACGCCGATTAGAAACGGCGTCGGTGTTGCCAGCACCTCGGCCAAACCGGCGGGCAAAAGTGGGATGTACACGTGCGCGTAACGAAATGGGAACATTAGTGCCGCCAGAGCACGACATGCCGCCGACAGGCGGGCAGCAGCAAGAGACACCAGTAGAACCTTGTGCTCGCTCATCACCGCACACCACAGTGTCACTGAGTTGTGGATACCTGAAGAAATCGAACGAAATATTTTAAAAAGTGTTCATTAACAACACGCGCTGGTTGCATAATCATCATTATCATTGTACCAATAGGTTTCCAATACTCAACGCGAGCCTGCACAATAGAAGAAAAAATTTCTGGTAATTGCCAAACTTGACACCGTTCACGCAACTTCTCGATTTTGGTCTAGTTGTTTTAGATATGATATTTATATCAAATTACTGTGTAGTGGCGGTGTAAGTATATCCACTACCCCATATCATCCCGTAGGTGTCGTAAGAGGCGACAAGGGAAACAAATCAGGAGATGGGCAGCAGCGTCTTCCTAATAACGACTAAAAATAAGAAATAGCGGTTGCCAACCCGCTTGCCAAGCGTGGCTACTATGGCAAATATCTCCCCTATGACACATTCTATGGGGGAGACCTATGTTCAGCAGCAGACTTTAATAGGCTGTAACGGTAACAGCATTTATATGAAATGGTTATACCACCATCTGTCGACACAGTCACCTCTTATGACACCTACGGGATGAGATGGGCTGATGGATTCGCCGCCATTTCACGACTCCGGCTGTTACCGTTACCGTCACCATTACAGCCTATTAAAGTCCACTGCAGAACAAAAGTCTCCCCGATTGCCACGTTAGCAGCCGCAGTTTTTTTATTTTTAGTCGTTATTGGGAAGACGCTGCTGCCCGTTTCCTGATTTGTTTCGCTCTGTCGCCTCTTACGACACCAGCGGCATAATATGGGGTTGTGCATATTCTTACACCGCCACTACACTCCGGGTGTACTTTATATATTTAAACACCTATTGTGGACACTTTTAAGGCACTTGTCCTTTCTTTACTTAAATTATTTCCACATTTAATGACAAATAAAATATACACTGTTGTTTTATTTTAAGATAAGATTCTAAAATTTACAGGAAGAAAAGATCAGTGAACTCAGAAGAGAGCTACGTTCGAAGTTTATCTACGTTATAAAATTCGTTTTTGTAACACCAGCTCAACCATATAACTCGTAAAACTGACTGCAGATAGGGACGAAAGTTTCTCACAGTGTGTAACCACAAGCACTGTGTAAGTTGACTCCCCTCCAGATGGAGTGCTGGCGAACTAGATGCTCATGGCTCAGGACTTAACTTGGTTGAAGTCTCTCCTCAAAGCAGTAGATTTGTGATGAATTATAATAATTATGGTGACAAATTTTTTTAATCTTATTTGTTATATACATATATAATACATCTCATTTTAGTTTTATTCAATTAAATACAATTTCACGTATTAATATTTTTCTTAAATCGATTTTAAAAAAGTGGAGATTTCTAATTCAATTGCATATTTTTATTCTTGTAGCAATATCTCTAATACTATTTAACCGATTTCGGTAGTTTTTTTTTTTAATCGACATAGTCAACTTTCCTAGTGTTTCCATATAAATAACAAGCAAACCCAATAATTATATCAAGGCGGCTTTTTTTTATTTGTTCAATTCTCGGTTACACTCAAAATAGTTGAAATGATAAACGAATTTTCAATCCACCTGAAGCCTGAAGGTAAGTGGCTACTGCAGGCTACAGATGCGTTATCTCTGTTAACTAAGATGGAATGTCTCACAGTTTGTAACTATACTGGCTCTATAAACTTTTTAGACTGCAACACATACTGCTTGGCGACAGAAATAGGTAAGAGGATGGTAATTATCCAGACCAACTCCTACCGATTAGTAATAATGTATGCTAATTTTTTTTATCATCACCCCCACTAGGATTTTGCTCCCGTATCGTGGGGGCATACATACATAAATTGGACAAAGACAAACATCTAGAGACCCTGAACAATTACTAATAGGCCATAACAATATTTGTTCCATGCGTGAATGGAGCCCGCGGTCTTCGGCACCTTAACTCTATACCACTGCGCACCATAGCCGTCAAACTTTTAAAACTTAGCTGCACAGGGTCCTACAGAAGCTTTAGCTTCAGCTTCGGTTTCGGCCACCTACGGCCAAAAAAAATACCTTCGGCGAAACCTTCGGCTATTGCGAAAATGGGCCGAAGTTTTGGCCGTAGCCAAAGTTTCTAGCGAGGGCCGAAATTGAAGGAACTGTTACGAAAGACCGAGAGCGCGATGGACGAGGCGACGCAACTTTTTCATCTGTACAATCAACTTTTAGAGATGATTAAAATTACCTTTTCATAATACCATACATTCAATATAAAACTTTAATTTAAAATTTTAAAATAATTTATATTATAAATTTCTTATGGTTTTTAAGCCTTCGGCATAGGTCGAAGGTTGTGGCTATAGCCGATTAGTCTGCTTCGGCTTCGGCCAGAAATAGATATTCGGTCGGACACTACTGCACAATCACTAACCAAGCAACCGCAGCAGCATATGCACGGCGGTGTGCGTGACCGGCATGGGGGGCGCGGCGGGCGGCTGCAGCGCCTGGCGGTCGCCCGCGCCGATGCTGAAGCGCACTTGCGGCCCGCCAGCCGGCGGCACCAGCACGCACCCCACCAGGTTGCCCACCAGCGTCTCCAGCGGCACGCCCAGGTTCTCCACCCACACCGTGTAGATTATGCCCAGGCAGTTCTGCGAATAAACAACAAACATCTATTAACTTATTTATTTAAAACTTTATGTATACACGAGGTAGGTATATAGGCGGCTTAATGCCCGAGACATTCTCTACCAGCCTATCTTGGGGGTGATGCAGAGATAGAATGAAGTAGGTATAAGAAAAAAAGTTAATATGACAATACATAAGTAAATTAACTAAAAATTTTGTAATACATTGAAATGTAATAGGCACCTATAACCTACATCACAAAAAATGTACTATAAACGTAGGAATAATATATGCATATAACTAAAACAATAAATATTTTCTATACATAAGTACATTTACAATATCGAAACGCATCTGCGGTTTGATTATTATGGATGTCTATGGGCTACAACATCCAATTACCATCGGGTGGGCCGTGTCCCCGCTTACCATCCTTAATTCTATAAAATATAAATTCAATAACTTAAGCGATAAATACCTAACGGTTAAGGGCACGGACCGTGAATTTAAAAGTCGTTGGTTCGAATCCGCCATTTGACTACTATCGTGAAAATCCTGAACCACTTCTAGCAAAAGCATTTTACAAGTATGTCGTATGCTAGATTCAATCTTTAAATATTTTAACTAATTGTATGTCTATTAATATATTAAATAATGTGCGATTTAGAAGATGTTTTCTTCCTCGCACGACTTCCTTGTGGAATCGATTACCATCAGCGATTTTTACCGGACCGATACGACTTAGGGACCTTCAAGAAAAGAGCCTACTCCTTTTTAAAAGGCCGGCAACGTATCTGCAACTCCCCTGGTGTCCCCCGGTTGTTCATGGGCGGCGGTAGTCACTTACCATCAGGTGAGCCGCATGCTCGTTTGCCCCCTCTCCATTAAAAAAAAGTATATTAGTAGTTAATAGTATGTAAATTGCATTTTGATGGAAATTCCAAGTCTATACATCACCATGCCGTCACCGAGACGCTTTCTCTTTTCATTTATATATGCTTAGCATGGCAGAGAAAACGTAAACCCACCTAATATTAAGTACATCATTTTTAAGGCGACAGTAAGCCTTATGGCATCGTGTGCACCGCGAAATCAAAGGTCAGGAAGTCCGCACCATGCCATTCAACTGCTCTTTAAACTTACTGGGAGTGGTTAAAAATATTAGTAGTTAATAACATTGTCAGCATTTAAAAAAAAATATCCCTTGTTGAAGTAATTGGTCTCAGCAGTCCTCAATACTACAAATATTGTAGCAAGCTTTGCTACATTACTCTGGTAATCTGTGAGAGCACAATATTGCGTTCGTTCAGACATTCTTTAAGTTATAGTAAAGTTACACCTAATATAGGGTAAGCAGTATAATGATTGGCACTTTAAGCGGATTTCTACTTGTAAGTGGTTAATTCTCGTAAATAAACAAATTTGATACGACGTAACAACAATATCAACAATAACAACAATTCCAACAAAACAATAAAAATACTCGTATATTTTTATACATACAATAAAAAATTAACAAAACAATAAAAAATACTCGTATATTTTTTATTGTTTTGTTGGATTTTAGTTTAGATAGCCATAAATAAAATAACGCATTACGTTTAAAAAGAAATGTTTAATTAAGTTAAAAATCTAATTAAACTTTTTTCTAGGGAATGTTACAATCATTGGCACTTTAGCATAGTGAATGGCACTGTAAATTAAGTATAATCATTGGCACCATTGGAAGTCTTAAAAAGTTATACCCAGATCTTTCTAAGCTGCATCTTATTGTTATAACACTTATTTTGAACAAATCTTCTTCAAAATTTTTCCTTAGGTCTTCATCTGAAAGCGGTTTCGTTTGTCTACCATGTTTTTTTCTTTCTTCGTATACATTTTTGATATGACTTTTTAGTAAAACCTTTCGTATTTTCTCGATATTTTGTAGAAATAGAACTTCATTTCGGTTTTTTAGATTAAACATTTAGAGAGTATTATAATGTCAGAGTTTTTGGCTTCGTTCGTCTTGTTTTGTTTGTCAGTTTGTTTCTATATTTGACTGACTAATTCAATTGTGCATTTTCCATTTGTGCCCAATTTTCCCATTATTTTTTTAGCTCCGCTGTTTCCGAATCTTCACTTGTTAGCACAAAATAACGGCGTTGTTTACCTGCTTTTTGCTTTTTGATACGTTTTTTTTTTTATACGTATTTGGCAATGGAAAAAACTCTATAAATATTTTTAGGGCTTACTAAAAGATTTTAGTTTATTTCGACATCCACAATCACCCATTTACCTCCAACAAATTCTAAATTTGCTGCCTAGTTGATGAAAAATATAAGGGTTAGTTTTCTTTCTGATACTCAACAATAATCTCTGCAGGTTGTATACGCTCTGGTACTGATAAACCATTATTAAGTGAAAGGATACAAGGCAAATTTGATAAAGGTATTTCTGATTCAGTCGTTATTAGTCGTTTTTCTTAAAATATTAGGTTATTCGGCGTAATGGCAAGGAACGGTGATCATCTAAAATGGCTTGCTGTGATTTCGAGGGCATCGGACACTTTGTTTAATCCACTTTGTCTGGACTAAACGGGCACAACCCACATGTCTCAAAACCATTTCATAATGTAGATTTATTTCAATACGGTAAAAGTCTTGCTTATATTGGCCCGCATCTATTTTAGTAACCTTTTTGTCAAATTGTTTGTTCTTCATTCGAAGACAGGTTTACAACACATATTTTTGGTGGGCCGAAATGCAGTGATATTAGCTGATTGCAATAGTCGTGTTGCATTCAGGTTAAGGGCTATAAGTATTAGGGCGAGACTTGGGCAAAGTTGCGCCGTATATAAGATAGTAAATAACCCAAAGTTAGTGCCTAGAGAGATCTAGGCGTCTGACGTACGACGTCTAACGTCTGATCACATTTTCTATAGGGGGAAAATAATAGGTTTTACCGTTTACTCCAAAGAACAGTGATGCAAGACTTCGATTAGGCATGATCCACCTCATAGACGTTTTATTCTCCCTCTATAAAACGGTTTAGTATGTATGGGGTATTTATTCAAAAACCTCACATCATTGACATTTTTATGACATCGAAAACTGTGCCAGTCCCAGGTCGGCTTTTCCACCTCTTAGTTTTTTGACTTTACTTATTTAGTGGGAACTGTGAATTCGCGCGTGGAATGTTAAATGTTAATGCGGCAGTTATTTTTCTAAAGCGTCCGCTCTTAATAGCAGTATTCTTCATCAATTCAAAATATGAAAAAGTTCAGTCATAATCATAGGCACTACTCAAAGGATATAGTCATTGGCAGTGTCAAGAATAGATTTTGGAGAAAAAAAAGAAAGTATAGTGATTGACATATATGCCAATGATTATGTAGTCAAACAAAGTAAAGTATAGTCATTGGCACAATTAAAAAAACCGATGCTTCTATTTCACAACGATAAAATAACGTTTAATATGTTTTAATGACATTATTTATAAACTTACCTAAAAATCACATTTTTGTCTCAAAACCTAGTCACAAAACCTTAACTTTTTACTAACGAAAAGGTATATATCTGATTGAAGGAAAATAAAAGTTTGCAGTAGAAAAATAATAATTTCTGCCATACATCGGTCTAATTACGCTTGATGCTCAAACTGCAAATGTCAGTTTGTAATCACAAAACATCTTTCTATGGAATATAACAACAAGTTAACCACTATCGGATGTTTTTTTTTTACTTGTCTTGTAAAATGTTGAATGCTGAAATTTTCACATATCTTAAGGGATCGTATATCTTAGTATCTATTATTAATTTCAACTTTTATCACAAACCGTTGCTGAGAAAGCCATTCACAACATTTTTCAATTCTTTTTTTGAAGTACAGAACCCTAAAAAATATGATTTTTCCCCAATCGAGACGATTTGTATGTGTTATGTGGCTTTTCCATTTATTATAATGGCAATTTTTAGTACTTTATATTGATGAATCCAAGAAGATGGCATTGGAAATAATAATAACACATATTTACGTTCACTTATTGTGACCGGATGTATGATCTATCATCTCCAGTAGATCTGAATATATATCCACTTACGCGAAAAGTGTCAATGTAGTCCTGCCTCGAGACGATAACGAGGCACTTGGGCGCGTACATGATGCTATGGTGGGTTATGTTGGCGACCGGCCGCGTTGAGTCCAGAGATTCCTCGTCCTGGAACAAGTACACATTCCCTTGTTATATTTGATTTCAACAATCCAAAATAAGATAAAACTGCTGTTGCCAAACCACCTGCCAAGCATGGCAGTTGTGGCAAATATCCCCCCTTAGGAGGCAATCTATGGGGGATGATTTGATTTCAAATTAAATACAATTTCGATTTCGTCTGGATTTTTTCTTATCTAATTTACTTCGTACATCTCGGGTGCTGTGAGAGTTTTAATGGTTTTTATTTTTAAATACACAATTTAATCATGGACTAACTCAAACCTAACACAAAGCCATAAGCGTCATGTTTGGACATAATAAATCACACAAAAAACGCATCAAAGGTAACGCTAACTGAAGGCGATTTTATTATAATAGTGTAAAAGATAAGGCACTATAAAATTATAAAAGTAATCTGGAATAATATTTGTGGTTATTTCAATATGCCATAATACTCGTACATAATACCACAGAATAAATGATAATACAAAAAATAAATATATGTTTTTCCGTACGTATATATAACTTTCTTCAAAGTATGGTTCTTATCCAGCTGAACCGCACAATGATACACTTTAAGTCATAATAGTGAAAGAAAGCAAAGTAGGCCAATTTAGTAGTTGATTCATTACTCAGCTTTCTAATCTTTTTAATAGCGAAGATTGCAAAACTTAATTTTGAAGATAGTTTATCAATATGTGCGCCTCACCATTGGAGCTTCGAGTCAACAGAAATGTCGAGAAATACAGTCGAACTTTCGAAATCTAAATTGTTATGTCGTAAATTGATTACAGTATTCTGCGGCAAATGAGACAATGTAAACCGTCGGTGTCAGACCGGAACATACTAAAGCAAGCTCTGCTATTTGGCGGCAGCAACAGGTAAGAGACTGGTATTTCCCCAGACGAACTCAAAAGCAGAAAAGGAGTCTGGTGGGACTCCTTTTCCTATTAAATAAATAGAAATATCTCAATTTAAAAATAAAACTATTAGTTATTTTTGTACCATATAAGATAGATACCATTTACGTAGACCAGACACATAAAAACAGATGCGTTCTCACCATTTCCAGTAAATAAAGGTATTTACTGGAAAATAAAAGTATTTGTCCCATTTTCAAAAAGCTGAAAACAGTTTATAAGCAAGAGCGTCCGGTCAACACACAAATCTCCCCGGGGAGGGTAGCCGCCGGAATTTCATTATGCGGACGTGCGCCCTCCGCCGTGACACGAAAAGCCTATATGTATATTCATAAAACGATAAACTCATCAGACAGCGGCTAATTTATTGGAGCACATTCTACCAAAGTTGACTGCTGTTGACAGCCGCGGCGTCGTCTGTTGCTATTATATGAAATTTAAAAATTAATTATATTGAGAATGATGTTGTTTATAACTACCTACTTTTTCTTTTTTTAAGAATCATTTAGAAAACGAGCACACAGTTCATTTTATGGTAAGTGGATGCTGTGGCCTGTAGACACTTACATCTATCCTCGATTAAGAATCAAAATGCAGATGCGTTTTCATCCCTAAGGGCTCAGATAGCATACTTCTTTTTCATTAAAAAGGGTTTTCAATCACATTCACCGTACGAAACAGCAGCATTAAGCTGGTATTCTGTAAGAGCGTGGTTCTTCCCCTGCCGAGCCGAACCATTCGTACCACAATAATTGATGTTATGTTAATAGTCAAAATTATTCATTTTATCATAAAATATAGCTCGAAGAATCGTCACATGGTAAAAATGCAGGTAATCGATAGAAGAGGGTGGCTCAGGATTCTTTGTAGCATCACTAGTCCATTGCCGAACTCAAGCCTTTCGACGGTGAACTTGTGATAGGATGTAACGACGATGATGATGATAATAATGATTTTTTATATCATTATATTCTCATGAACCTGTCTACAGTCTACTACTGGACATGGGCCTCTCCTATATCCAAGAAACGTTTCGTTTTCATTTACGCGGTTAAAACGTTTTATAGATATTATAAATTATACATTCGATAACTTCCGAAGACAGTTACAAGTTCATATAGTAGTTGATAAGGTATAAAAGTTTTTAATGTATAATTTCCCTTTGACTACGTTATATCATTTGACTTCATTAGATAATAATACTTTTCATCTGCAATTTATGTAACGCTAAACACCCAAAAGCTATATAGACAAAAAAATGTTCGATCTGGCACTACAAGCGCTAAGTTGGTTAAGGTAAAATTTTGTAATTCACGTTCTTAGGTGACACTTCGATAGAAAAAAAAACACACGATAATAAGTAATAACGTTCCACGGAACTGTGCGTGGGTACCGCTTAATTCCGTTTTTCGTTCTGGTTGATTTCTCTTAGTACCTTCAATAGTTATGGATTAATATGGATTCCTAATCTTTCGCAAATGCAAGTTCAAATAAAGTGCTAATATTTGTTTAAGTAAGTAAATTACAGTGGAACCTGAAATTGCTACTAGGTGACTGGCACTGAAAAGATAATAAATTAATGAAGTATTCCTCTCACATTTGAAACCTTGAACTTATCACCGTAACAACCTATCAAAAGTCCACCGCTAAACACAGTCCTCCCTCACAGATTTCCTCATGGAGGGATATTTGCCATAGTTGCCACGAATAGCAGACGGGTTAGCCAACCGCTCCTCTCTTGGTTTATTCCATCTATCGTCTCTATACGGTCACGGATAATTCCATTCTAAATAATATATATACTACAAAACATTTTACTGATTTATTTGAACTAAGACATATAATAATTTATGTGACAAATTGTTTAAAGCATTAATGGTTTGATCCCAAAACAATGACGACTCCGTGGCGCAGTGGCTTAGCAATGAGTTTTTGCGCTGGAGGCCGCGGGTTCGAATTCCGCACGGAACAAGTATTTGTATGGCCTACAAATAATTGTTCCGGATCTGGGTGTTTGTCCTCGTGCAATCTATGTTTGTAAACTGCCTCCACGATACAGGAGAAAATCCTAGTGTAGGGGTAACGTTTTTTAAACAAAAAAAAAATTAAGTACACAATAGAGGAGGAAATTTAGCTGAGAAACAAACCAGACAGAAGTGAGAAGCTAATCCAACATGTGCTTCGGAATTGTTTGCGAACACAAAAGTTATAAACTTCAAAGTTACAAACAACTAGAAACAAAACAACATGGTCAACATTTAACCAGAATAAAGTTGCTTTTTTTTTATAAGATAAGGGTGACAAACGAGCACATAGTCCACCTGATGGTAAGTGGTTGCTGTGGCCCATAGACATCTACATTTATCCTCGATTACGAATAAAAATGCAGATGCGTTTTCACCCGTGAGGACTAAGATGGAATGCCTCGTTTCCAGTAAAAAGGATCTCCGGTTCTCTACACTCTGTTCTCTGTTCTCTAATCTGCTATTTTACGCTGGTATTCTGTGAGAGCGTGGTCCTTCCCCGGTCGAGCCGACCCATTCGTGTTACAACTATACCAGAAATATAGCTGCAGCATGGCTCTATCACGTATAAAATTATGCTTGCATAACACCTACTAACATTCACAAAGAATTTCAAGTGACCATGGTTCAACGTCGGCGACAACATTAAGATATCATTATCAGATAAGTTAAATACTTGTAAATCCAAGTTAGATCAAAATTCATGAACGAGTTAACACTGCTCGAAGATTAATTCTAAATATTTCAAGTTGGACCGAACATTGGAACCCTCAACTTTCATTACTCCAAACCAATCGTATCTACAGTCGGGCTCACCCTATTGATCAACATCATTTAGATGGGTTGTTGCCCTCATAATATTTGTTATCGGGATATAAATAGATGAGCTATTATGTACCACTTGAGACAGGAGTACGTGCACCAAAACTAGGAAAAACTTTGAACCTTATATCGATGCTGTAGGATTCAAAATTTTCTCAATTTTTAATGCACTCTTGCATCATGTGATAAATGCATGTTGGGGGAGGAAGTGTGAGATTTTAAACAAAGCATTTTATTGAATAAAGCTAATTTTTATTGAATAAAGTTTAATTTATATTACTTTGATTCCCGTTCTGGGAGCTTTACAGCACCCAAGGGTACAGGATTTACAATACAGATAATACTAATCTAAAATAAAGATGATATGCATGTGAATAATAATACCTTAAGTCATTGTTTCCTAGATAGCGCTGTCTTCTAGTTACAATTGTCATCTAGTTGTCTGTGTTGTTTTCTATGATCAGTATTATTAATTGAACACTAGGTGTCGCCGATAAATTTTTAATGTAAAATTAAATCACGATGTAGAGTGTCCTGCCAATAAGTAGGTCTAAGATTTTTGAATTCTTGAACTAATACATGCACTACGTCAACCACACGTTTAGAGAGTCATTTCTAATGAACACATTTAGTATTGGTGAAGATTTTTGAAAGTACACACTACACTGTGTACAGTGTACTACACAGTACACTGTACACAGGGGTACAAGTGTTTGACATTCCGATTTCCGATGTCATAGTTAACCCGGGCTACTTTCAGTTTTCAAATATTAACTTTTAGTCCGATCTATGCAGAACTAGCTTACTGTTTTAAATAAAAACAAATTACGGACCTATTTTTACTGCTTATTCACACAGCAGAAACCCGCACAATAACTAACCACAATCTTTATTTATTGAAACCGTTTTTGTTTCTTTATAAAAATAATCCCGAAAAGGAAAGGAAAAAACGTCACGGACAACAAAATGTCCTGTTTTCTCACTGTTCGCATTCAAGAGAAGGAATCAAACCACCTTTTATGCGAAAGTGTGACGAGCTGACATATCAATAAAAAACTACACTTTCAAAAGCTCGCCGAGCGTCTTGTGCAGAATAGGTAAATCTTTGTCACAGTTCAGAACGGCGTGACTATTTTCCCTACAATACATAAAAATGAAAACTTCGACTGCGTTCTCCGATTTTTATTGAAGGACATGTTTCAGAATATTGTTTTTGTGTGTATATATAATATTGTATTGTTGAATTAAGGTATTTATTACATTGTTCACTTACGATTAGAAATGCGTTTGTACCTACGATTTAAAGTAAAGTGATAGCCTACAAGCGTTCCACTTTTGAGCACATGCCTCCTCTCATGCGGACTTAACACGTCCTCAAAATGTTTATTTATGTCATGCAGGCTTCCTCGCGATGTTTTCCTTTACCGCCGGGTACATAGTACAAGTCAACACTTAAAATTGCAATTAACAATTTTATTGGTCTTTTGGATTATCTGTTGAATCAAAATATTTGAATGGGTGACTATTAAAACTTTTATTCGTTCACAATTTCACTTGGTTTTATGCTTCAGAATTCAGATTTCATCACATCTTAGCCACGTCTAAAACAGGTATCGCTTGACATTTTATTTTAGGTTACAATTAATCTTATAGTCTGAGACAGGTAGGGTATAACCATATGACCATCTCGTGTATTCGTATCTCATTGAGTATATCATTGAGTGAAACGGTATCAAGAGCTGAGAGCTAAGAGCAATATACTTTAAGCAATTATAACAAATCCTCCCTTTAATAGGGACTCATGTTTAAGTTTAACGGTGGCCTTACCAGGAGTCTAATAACTGAGATGCAAATTAAAAATTTATTATAGGATTTATCAAGTTGCTAACAATTAATCAATCTTAAAACTTAATTTAAAAAATGAACAATCTATTATTATTTATTACACAATTTGTTAAAAATAGTATACTACACAGCACATACATACATACATACTGCACAGCACGTCTAGACGTCAAGAAACAACCTTTTGGGAAGTGTGCCAAACGAAACTGAATCTGCGGAGATCAGCGTTCTAGACACGCCTGCACTGAGCACACTGACCTCATAAATTATTACCCGTTTCCAACCAAAATGAAATAAACATTAAACTACCTACGCCTTATGGTGGTAGCATAAGATAATTAACCCCATTTCATGTCACGCATGCCGTTAAAGCCGAATTAAAATGATCATCTTGGTTTTTTCTACCAGTCTATCTAATAGCGAGAGAGAGACCCATGATCAGGAGGACTGTTTACGTATAGAAAAGGTAAAGAATAAATGTTAAAGTGCTCGTTCATCTATTTAATTCACTGATTTCATAGACTAACATAAACTGTATACATATAGCTAAATGTTATAGTTTATTATATTTAATTTCATCCTATGTCAACGATAATCGCCATATAGTGATAGATCTGATGCAAATGCAATGTATAGCCATTTTATTGATACTTAATCTTATATAGACTGTAACATGTTACTACTAAACCTCGACAGAATTAGTTAGGTAAAGTGCAGAACGATGATTACATTTGATGAAATCTCGGAGAGAATTCCTTTACACAGTTAGGGTTGCCACTAGCTTTAATTTTTTTTTTTATCTTCACGCACAATCCCTGACGGGGTAGCCAGAGAGAACAGATCGCCAAGTGTCACGATCCTTACATATCTCTTTCGCTTCTTTCAGATTCATTATCTTCTTCATACATGCACGTCTAGGTATCCGAGTACTCTTGACCCTACCCTCTTCGAGCAATTTGCTCACATGGTCTTCGAAAGTTAGTCTCGGTCTACCTCGACACCTTTTAATATTAACTTTCGCGCTATATATTTTCTTCACCATTCGGTCTTCACTCATTCGCTCAACGTGCCCAAACCACCGAAGCACGCCCTTATCAATTTTTATGATAAGGTCATCTTTCAAACCTGCCATATTGCGAATCTCTTCGTTTCGCTTTCGGTCGGCCATAGTAACGCCGCACATTTTACGAAGAGATCGCATCTCCACTGCATTCAACTTACTTTTATGCTTCTTCTGGCATACCCAGGTTTCGCTGCCATATAACAAAGTCGGTACCAACACTGCGTTATGTATTGCAAGGCGTGCACTCTTCGCTACGCCTTGCCTTTTGACTAACGGGCACCATTGACTTTGTTCCCGGCAGCGACACACTACACTACACTAGCTCTAATAAAGAGGGATATTTATTTCGCCATATATACTCTGCTTTTCCACTAATATAGTTGCATTTTTAAAAGCTAAGGTGGTTGGAGGGTTAACATAGAAGACCACTTTAAGCGAGAATGGAAAAAAAATAAAAATTTGCACCCCCAGTTTACATAAAGGAACACACACAAAAATGGGTAGATACGTATTATACAATATAAACTTATCTTAAAATTGAGACATATATTTTTTTTATTAGGACCGAACGAAATTATGGGACTTGTTGACGGCGGAACTTTATAAACCAAAGAACACGACTGCAGTGATCTGTGGTGGCGCGGCGCTGCCGTCGCCACAAGCGAAACGTATCGAAGCCTAAATAATGCTATTAAAACTCCGAACTATCACACGGAGCATTGGCCGCTCTCCAGGCTGATCATATTGCCCGGGGTGAAATCCCCTTTCCCTTCCACGGCCAAAGTGGTGACCCCGATGTGAACACGCAACCAATAATCTTCGGAAACTACGAAGTCAAGCATTCGTCTTTATCCTCAAGAACGTCTACCATTCACTACCAAGATCGTTTTCCGCAGTCTTCAAGTCCTGCAAAACATCTAGCTTTACAAGGTTTATCATAGCACCGGAAACACGCATAATTATTAACTAATGAAACGTATTTCGAATGGGCTTAAAATATGTTTAAAAGAAATCCCGCTGGGTTTCTTGCTGGTTCTTCCCAGAACAGAGGTATTTTCCGAACCAGTGGTAAATGAAAAAAAGACTTATAATAAGTAATATGTAATAATCTATATTGAATAGAAATCATTACGTCTCATCGCTTCATTCTTCAGATATAATATTAACAACGTAGTTTCCTTGTTCTATAAGGTTAAGTCGCACCTTTAAAGATTTTTACTTTAACCCCATCAAAGTAATTGCCCCTTCCCACTAAACGCCTCTCGCCGTCCGAACGTACTGTCTCATTCCTTTTTCGTGAGAGACAAAGTGCACACCTTATTTAATTATTTTAAAACAGTATAATGTCAAAACGCAGTGCTGCAGACAAAATTGGTATTACCAAAAGAAATTAAAAAAATCTAGAAGAACAAGAACATAAACGACATAAACGTGTCATTGTTTACTCCGATTTTTCTGATGCCGAAGAAATTTTTGGTAAGTGTTACCGTTACGTAATTCGTTTCTAGTGCCTGAATGATCATTTAAAATATAAGTTAAGACTAAAAAAACCTTAGCGTTGATCGTGAATCAACACGAAGACCAATTTACTTGGAGATTGGCCGAGCGTCAGTACGAAGTTATCCTAGGTCATATAAACTTAAATACTCATGTACAAATATATTAAAGTGCCAGTTTTTAAGTTTTAAGTTGTGATAATTTATATTCTTATCCTAACAATTTTTTGTTATCTACCTCCGAAATATACAACTTATTTCTCGTTGTAGACAACGAAGCTGAGGATAGTACTAAGGTCGTAAATGATGACACCATGGTAACATCCATTCCTTCCGAGAAGCATCCTCAGTTGACAATTGAAGATAAAGCGGAAGAAACAATTCCTACATTTGACCCTGAACTATTGTCAGCATTGGGTAATACGGATAGTGACGAGCAAATATACAGTGAAAATATTCACCAGGACCTTGTCCACCATTGGCTTTCTCTTCTACGTAAGGGTCTTACTAAAGAAACAAGACAAAACTTGTTAAAAGAATACTTAATTTCCGAAAATTGCAGGCTTTTGAGAGCACCTACGCTGAATCTCGAGATTGCATCGGCACGCACGCATCCCAAAATAGGGACAAGAAAATAGAGGTCGATCAGCAAAAACTGGGCTTAGGTATTACTGCCGATAATAGAGCTATGTCTTTACTTCTCATCGGAGACAATAAAGTTCAAGCGATAACAAAATTATCTGATGCTTGCCGTATATTATCCGACTTCCATCACTCTGAGACCCAAAACAGAATAAAATTGATGACACCCGGATTAGACACGTGTTTTCTTAAAGTCATTCATGAGAGTGAAAGAGATGAAACTCTTTTTGGCAATAAGCTTCTTGAAAAGATTAAGGGCGCTAAAATCCATCGAAAAAACAAGGTTTTCAGATTAAGAAAACAGACCCAAAACCTTCCACATCACAGATAGCAACAAGTTCGTCTTCAAGAGACAATCGTTAACAGAGAAACTAGAGAGGCCCTTCTCGCTCGCAGACAAGAGAAGGCGGTTCAAGGAAGTTGTCATCTGGGACCCCACAGGAATCAACCCTCTCAGGTGTATCTACAAACGAAGTATTGGAGCAGCAACAAATCTTACCGTGCTCCAGTACAGCAGTAAAACAGGTACATACGGGAAGATTACAATTTTTTTTTACTGTCATGATAGTTGTTAGTTGAAATAAATAAATAAATATTTCTATGATTACAATAATCTATCGAATGAAAAAAAGCTAGTAATCGGGGAATAATAAATGTTTTATTGTAATTTTTGTCTATAATTTTTTGAAAAATGAGGTTCGCTTCTTTGCGGCGTCAAGTACGCTCGGACGGCGAGAGGCGTTTAGTG
The DNA here is from genome assembly GCA_963668995.1 of Parnassius mnemosyne. NCBI lineage: Eukaryota > Metazoa > Arthropoda > Insecta > Lepidoptera > Papilionidae > Parnassius > Parnassius mnemosyne. Next base: position 11,865,024 of record CAVLGL010000083.1, on the reverse strand, counting down.
GGAAGGGGCAATTTTTTTTTCAAACTTTGATGGGGTAAAGTAAAAATCTTTAAAGTTGCGACTTAGCCTTGTAGAATAAGGAAACTACATTATTAATATTATATCTGAAGAATGAAGCGATGCAATATAATACTGATCGAACTTCACTTGGAGAAGTTCGTTTGATCATATATTCTTTTCTATTCTATTCTATTCTTCAACCAAGCGCGAAAAAACAAAACAATATTTCTTTTTTCGAGTTTCGCATTGGTTAATTACAATAAAATGTAGTCAGACGAACATTTCATTGACACCGAGATGACAAATCATAACATCTGGCATTTTAGTATTCAGAGAATATAGACAATAAGAAATGTTTCTGCATCATTTCTTTTCTACTAAGGCAGTCAGTCAGGAAATATATAAGCAACCCTTACAAGCGTAAACACTGAATGAAACACTATTAAGGAAATATAACCACCGTACCTTCTACACTAGGTGCGTAATGAGTCGACAGCGTCTGAACGAGAGCATTACCCTTCCTCTCATCAAAGCATGGTTTACATCAATGGAATTTCTCATAAACAGTCTAACAGACTACCGGTGTATTTTAATGTTTCACACCAAACATAGAATTTGTTAAATTTAACAAGGCAAATTCATCCTTCGTCCGCAGAAATAAAGCATATAACGGCATGATTTGATATTTTTAGTACTTTTTAATGAGATTGATGTATATTTTAAAATAAATTTTCTAGAGATCATCTTATTTTACCGATTAAAGGTTACTATATAATATGAACTGTTCCATTTATGTAATAATTTATATATCTATACATAAAAATCAATAGCTGTCCGTTAGTCTCGCAAAAATTCGACAAAGGCTCGACGGACTTGATGAATTTTCTTGTTTGTATTTGAGTGGGTTCCTGGATGGTTTAAAAACTCAATTGGATCCGGTAGGTGGCGTTCAGTGGAGTAGCTATGTAACCTAGAGCCCCTGGGCAAAAATGAGAATGGAGCCTTATTTAAACTAAACTAAGTACTTTAAAGGTGCAAAACTACTTCATCTTCAGTCAGTTATCACCCACTGCAAGACATAAAGGAAAGCTACTTACTACGAAGTATTGTGTAACTCAGCAGATAACATTTAATTGTTCTTCCTAATAATGTTATAATTGTGAAAGTTTGTTTGTTACGCTTTCACAAATAGTAATGGATAGATTTTTAATGAAATTTTGCACACCGATAAATGGATCCCGTAGGAAAATTTTCAATGTCCGTACCAGGCGAACGAAGTCACGGGCGAAAGCTAGTAAAAAATAAAGGGCCCTTTGAGCTTGGGGGCCTAGTCCTACGGTAGCTAAGCCACTGGTGGGTGGTGGCGTTGTTGTCGAGATGGAGAAATCAATCGTGCCGGCGAAGCTGGGGCGGATCGCTAATTTTTATATATAGACAAGATTATAAAGGGATAGGAATAAAAATTATATCAATCGAAACGCATTGTGCCATAGCTGTGTACAAAAAATCGTGTGTGTATGTATTCGTTGCGTACAGCCTTTAAAAATCCACTGCTGAGCATACCCCTCCCCCACAGATTTATTGCCGCTAAGGCAAGTAAAATAAAGTGAATTTACACGCAGACTTTTCCGATACATAACGCTTTAACCAATTAAAAAGTCGGACTCGCGAATGAAGGGTTCCGTGCCATCTTAAAACACGTTTCAAGTTAGCCCCCTTTAATTTTTAATTTATTTTTATTATTTGTTGTTATAGCGGCAACAGAGATACACATTCTGTGAAAATTTCAACTGGCAACCTATTACGGATCATGAAATACAGTCCGCTGACAGACCGCCGCAACCCAAAGCTAAGCCACTGCGCCATGGAGCCATATGCCATAGTTGCTAGGCTTGGCCGGCAGGTTGGCAGCCGCAGTTTTTATTTTTTAGTTAGGAAGACGCTGGCAAACAAACCATCATCTGGTTTGTTTGCCTCTGTCGTCTCTTACGACATCCACGGGACGATATCCGGATATTCGGTAAAATATTAAAATAATAAAAGACTGCGATTGCCAGCTCGCCTGCCAAGCGTGGCAACTATGGCAAAATTCTCCATATGAGGCAGCTATGTTCAACTGTGGACGTTTATAGGCTGAAATGGATTGATGGCCCCAGTGAATATACAAAAACTGTCGCTAGAACATGATAAAAATACGCAATAGTTTCTATTGAAGAATTTAGTCTTCAATACAAGCACAAGTGTACCACTGTCTGTGTGTGTAAAGTGCGCACACTTTGTGCAATGGGCGAATGGGGCCGCGTCCGTGTTGACGACGCGATGCGACGCCCCGGTCTATTGTTCTGCGACGGCTCGCCTGTGACAAATTCGCAATGAGAGCACCGCCTAGTTTACGTTGCAGTATGAACCGGCATTTAACTGTTTGGGACGAATGGTTATTTTTCTTACATCAATATCAAATCGTTGTCATATAATAAATTGAGATGTTATTATGTAACAGCGTGAATGGGTCGACTTAACCAGGTAAGGACCACGGTTGCACAGAACGCCTGCGTGAATCGAACATCCTTTATACTGGGAACAAGCATCTTAGTCCTATGGGGGACAAAACAATTCATCTGTATTTTGATTCTTAAGTAAGGATACTTCTCTAGGGTAAGGGATAGGTGTCAGGAACCATATCAAAATCAGGTGGACTGTGCGCTCGTTTGTAACACATCTATAAAATCAATGCATTAATATAAAAATAAGTATTGTATTTGTAAGCAAAACAGTTATTTTTATAATAGTGTTTTGATATTGATATTCAATTTTAATTAATGTTATTTTTAAATGCATTACGATACTAGCATCATTTTTAATGACTTACATTGGATAAGTCATTGAAAATCTACATCATGCTTTTAACTACTTTAGTGAATGTCGTTAAAAGCATGGTATAGATTTTTCCACGCATCTTTATAACAAACCAGTTCGAAAGTCGAATGCGTTGCGTTGTAATCTCAAATTGATCTTTATTAATCTCGCCACCATTTATAGCTCTAATTGCAAGTTGGCACATGATGTTTTATGCTGGCCACTCTAAATGCTAATTTATGAATTTTATGTCGCCTGTTGTAAGTCTTACTTTATATTGCTTGTGGTAAGAGGCTACATGCAGCCCATGGACTCCTGCAACTAACTTCAACCAATGAAGTCTACAGATACATTATCACCTCTGAGGAATAAAGATGGAATGCTCACTATTCTTCCTCCGTCTACCCCTATGTAGCGCCTTATCTAGTTACACTCCGTATTTATTCCTGTCCACAGTACAATTCGCATCTATTCTTCTATTCTTTTAGGTAAAAACAAAACAATGGAGAAAGTAATTATTAATCCTGGTACAAAATACTTTAAATTTGTTAATTCATAAGTTGATTCAGTTACAACTTTAGTTTTACAAGTACCGTCACCGCGTAGTAGCGGTGTATGTATAATGTATATCGACCACCTCATATCGTTCCGTGGGTGTCATAAGTGAAACAAACCAGAAAATGGGCATCAGCGTCTTTCTTATAACGTAAAATTTAAAAAAAATACGGTTTCAACGTAGCAACTAGTGCAAATATTCGTCCTATGAGGCAATCTCCCATGGGAGGCCTATGTTCAGCAGTAACGGTAAGTAAAACTAACAAAACGTTTTAACTTTACACATTTTGTATATACTTGGAGTAAATAAAAGTTTCTGCCTCACCAGCTGACCACAGATAATAATTTTTATGGTCGCTACAGAATGACTTGTCGTTCAGAGTCGAAACGCCACCTATTAATATTTAATTGGTACTTTGTATATTAAACGAAAGTTGGAGCACTATTAGTTGGTATGTCCTTATTCTTCACCGAATAGAATTCCACTACTGTATATAGGCGTCACCCGTTGTGGGCACTTACTTGGCAGCCGGATTGTTGATCGCAGTATAGACGTCACGCAGAGTGGCCATGTAATGCCGTTGCGCCGATCTGAATATTTAAATTCTGACGTAAATAGCATCGTCTAAACACTATGCTCAATGACCTCAATAGTGTTTCCCAACGGATAGGTCTTAAGATGAACATGGACAAAACAAAGATCATGTTTAATGTCCATGTCACACCTATGCCGGTAGTAGGTAGGTCGGTAGGAACACTAAGCTCGAAGTTGTTGACGAGTATGTTTACCTGGGACAAATAGTCCGACTAGGTAAGTCCAACTTCGACCGAGAGGTCAATCGACGGATTCAACTCGGCTGGGCAGCGTTCGGGAAGCTACGACACATCTTCTCGTCAGACATACCTCAAAACCTTAAAACGAAATTGTACAACCAGTGCGTGTTGCCAGTGATGACTTACGGAACTGAGACGTGGTCCTTCACTGCTGGCCGTATGAGGAAGCTCAAGGTCGCTCAGCGAGCTATGGAGAGGGCTATGCTCGGAGTTTCTCTGCGTGATAAACTTAGGAATGAGGATATCCGCAGTAGAACCAGAGTGACCGACATAGCCCAACGGATTAGTAAGCTGAAGTGGCAGTGGGCCGGCCATATAGCTCGAAGAACCGACAACCGATGGGGAAGAAAGGTTCTCGAGTGGCAGCCTCGTACCGGTAGGCGAAGTGTAGGGCGTCCCCCCACGAGATGGAGTGACGACCTGGTAAGACATGCAGGAAGTCGATGGATGCAGGTGGCTCAGGACCGTGCTTTGTGGCATTCTTTGGGGGAGGCCTATGTTCAGCAGTGGACTTGTGAAGGGCTGTAATGATGATGATGATGATGTAAATAGCATGTGTTGTTGTAATTAAGGTACACTGTTAGATTTACTTAGTATTGACAGACAGAGGCGTGTGTTATGGTTTATTCAGTCTGACTTTATAAAATAAACGATTTTCTAAATTCGCCAAGCATGGATTAAGACACTTACATACGTAGCACACGTATTAGTAGGTTTGTTAGATACATGTTACATACATGTTTATTATATATGTAAAATATATATTATATATTATTATAATTATATGTAAAATTTAAAAATACGGTTTCAACGTAGCAACTAGTGCAAATATTCGTCCTATGAGGCAATCTCCCATGGGAGGCCTATGTTCAGCAGTAACGGTCAGTAAAACTAACAAAACATTTTAACTTTACACATTTTGTATATACTTGGAGGGAATAAAAGTTTCTGCCTCACCAGCTGACCACAGATATTGCTGTATGCCATGTATTGCTGTATGTTTATTTGTGTTTTGTGAAAATGTGTTTTTAATATGTTTGTCTATTTGTATGTAAATGTGTGCATGTATGTATGTTCAAGTAAATAAACTTTGTATTTTATCATAAAAAAGAAAAGAAAGATTGAGTTTTTCATTATAAAATGAAATTTTATAAAAGACAAACCTTCGACGACGTCGATCTCTCAGTTTATTTCACATTATCGCTTTTTAACGACTCCCATGGATCGTAATGAGCCGATGAATTCCCTTAGTCGCCACCGTGCGGCAAATTATTTCTTTCAATGACCCCTCAATTTGACATCTAAAAATATGAATGATACTTCTCTTTTGGTTCTTTATATAGATTACACTAACCATATAATTTTATGAAGTAATACCAGCAGTAAGTACTGTTAACACTAATGATCACTCCCGTTAAACTCTCTAAGTAAGCTTAAAATGTTTGTACTATAAGTTATTCACGGCAGTAGTAGAGAGGCGGCTTCGGCGAAACGTAACGAACCATGACTGTTGTTATCCTTAACAAATAAGCTACTGACACATATAAATATCTTTATACGAGTACAGTAATAACATGTTTTATTACAGCACAGAATAAATAATAGCAAGATTGTACCAAGAACCTACACGCCTACACGCCTACATAAAATTTTGGTGAAAGACTGATAAGTAATTGTTAGCCAAACTGTACGAAGACACTGTCATCAAGATTAATGCAAAATAATACACCACGTTGAAACTAATTACGGTATTTCGTTGCGGAGAGAATTTCGCCACAACCGCAAGGCCGTTAACCCGCGTCATACATATTATAATAAACCAACATAACGACAGCACCGACGTCGTCGTGTTTATCGCTACCTGTGGACCGAGCAGGTTCGGTTATCGATTCGACTATTGTGACCTCACTGCTATTATGATAGTCGAATCGATAATTAAACCTACACTTTTAAGTGCTAAAGCCTTGCTGCAATTATACCTATTATGGTTGTAGCACGAATGGGTCGCCTCGACCGGGGAAGGACCGCGCTCTCACAGAATATCAGCGTAAAATATCAGCTCAATGCTACTGTGTTTCGTATGGTGAGTGTAGAAACGGCTCGACCGGGGAAGAACCGCGCTCTCACAGGATATCAGCGTAAAATATCAGCTCAATGCTGCTATGTTTCGTATGGTGAGTGTAGAAAACCGTAGACCCTTTTTACTGGAAAAGAGGCATTCCTTCTTAGTCCTCAGGGGTGATAAAAAATCTGCGTTTTGATTCTTAATCAAGAAATAAATGTAGATGTCTTATGGGCGACAGCATCCACTTACCATCAGGTGGACTGTGTGCACGTTCGTGACCCTTATTCTTATTAAAAAAAAAACATCATGTCAAATGCTACGTGGTCGTACTTTCGCCGAAGTATCTTATGTTTTAGCTACGCTTCTTATTTAGTTAAAGTTAGTTAGTAACTAGGTACTGCTATTTAAAAGTTACTCGTACTTGTACAGCGGGTAACTGCCAAGAAACTGGGTCAACATTTTATATCTAATTTTTAAAGAAAAAATAACTATTCCGCTTGACAGTTTTAATAATTGAAATCATGTCATTTCATATGTTTGGTATCACCATTGCAGAAATAATTTTAGTTCTATAAATCCTTATGCTTTAAATAGTGGCAAGTAGTTTATAATGGAGCTTATTAGTCAAAGGTATCTTGCCTCTCTTCAGAAATATTGTAATATTATCTTGAATATTAAATACGAAACATTTTTACAAATTTGTTAAGAAAAGAGTTTTAGTTTTGAGTAAATTAACGTAAGGTATACTTTATGGTATGTTTCACATTTTTCAAAGTTCAAAGTATTCTTTATTTTTCTAAAGTAACTCAATGGTTTATGGGGCATGGGGCAAAAACAATATTGTTGCAAAATTGACGATTATATTTTCATTTTAGAGTAGATAACCTTCAATGTGATTTTTGTGGATTATTAATTCATGTCCTAATTCATACAAACAGAACCTCAAACGTGACATCTAGTAATGTGAACGATAATTTTTGTATAGGTAAATAAAACTCATCGACTTATTAATTAATCGTGTTATAATAGCTCGTTTTTACCAAAAAGTATTACGTTTTTATTTTTCGTGTTATTATGAGTTTATTTTATAGGATAGGGTGACAAACGAGCACACAGTCCACCTGATGGTAACTGGTTGATGTGGCCCATAGACATCCACATTTATCCTCGATTACGAATCAAAATGCAGATGCGTTTTTTTTTATAGGATAAGGTGACAAACGAGTCACCCGTGAGGAGTAAGATGGAATGCCTCGTTTCCAGTAAAGAGGGTATCCGGTTCTCTACAGTCACCATACGAAACACAGCAGCATTAAGCTGCTATTCCTTCGGTCCTTCTCCGGTCGAGCCGACCCATTCGTGTTACAACTATACCAGAAATATAACTGCAGCATGGCTCTACCACGTATAAAAAAAGAGTTGTTATTATTATTATCGTTACATGTTCATGAGTTTAACAACTGTTTGCTGTGTGTTCACGTATCGTAAAATATTACGAATCCGTAAGCACAAATAGTCTTGTGGCTGAGTAAAAAATTAGTTGGTTTTCTTTCGTTATGTTCGAGGCAGGACAGGTGTGGTTAACTCAGGACCCATTTTGACAGTTCGTCTTTTTCAATAATTGTTTTGACGAATTGTAATTTATCTCATTCGTTTAAAACTTTGACATCCCCGTCCATCCATCCATTCATTACAGCCCATAAAAGTCCACTGCTGAACATAGGCCATACCCAAAATTTGCCTTAAAGCGCAAAGAGGGGATTTCGCCATAGTTGCCACGCTTGGCAGGAGGGTTTTTTATTATTTTCAGTCGTTTAAAGGAAAATGCCGCTGTCCGTGTCATCCGTTTCAGTTTATTGCTGTCGTCTTTTACGACACTCACGGGACGATCGATATGTCGCAGTGGATATCTTACACCGCCACTACACACTAAGTTTACATCTTTTTGGGTTCAATTCATCTTTATCAACGACAAATCGCGTGTGTGAAACAAGACGCAGAAAATCAAGATTTGTACACATGCAAGATAATTATAATAACGCGTTTACATATATTAATTAGGTATCAATGTGAAAAATCGCATAATGAGACCTCTGACAAGATTAAACACCAAAAAATTTCAACCCAGTTATGCAAATATTATTCGGTATATATACTTATGCAACTTTATAAGCTAATGATGGTAAAAAAAAAAGAATAATATAACAGAGCCGGAACACTAAATACGTAAGAAACTTCATCCGCAAGAAATGAGCATAACAGAAGTTGACAGCAACGTCATATTCGAAATAGAACAATCGTTTTTTATACAGTGTTCGCAATAATTACTGACCATTGTGTTCAAACGTACTACTAACATATTATCAGAGTACGTTAGAGTTGGTTGCACTGACTCACGTGAGCAGCGGCGCGTGTCGCTACAATTTGTTTTATTACTTTGAATGAAAATAAATTAACCTAACCACAAACAAGGATGTAATATGAATGTTTGACGGCTCCGTGGCGCAGTAGCTTAGCAATAAGTTGCTTGCTGCGCTGGAGGGCGCGGGTTCGAATCCCGCACGGAACAAGTATTTGTATGGCCTACAAATGATTGTTCCGGGTCTGGATGTTTGTCCTTGTGCAATTTGTGTTTGTAAACTGCCTCCACGATACAGGAGAAAATCCTAGTGTGGGGGTAGTGATTTTTTAAAAAAGAAAAAAAAGAATGTATTATATTAAATTCCGAGATGTATACGAACATTGCCCCGCTCCCCCTCACACATACACATGCAGACGCGAACTAACACGCGCGCATTATTAATAAGATTTCTCCTCTGCCGTAGGCCTCCAGGGCTTCTAGATTTTTATACAACTATTTCTATATTTTAACATTTATAGATGTGTCAAAAGTGAAATTATTTTAGAAAGATTATGGCAATGGCAAGTGAACATGCAAACAAAAATGCACTCACTCGTCTGAACCTACCGTACGGTCCCACGTTCGCGTGATAGGATTCAGGTAGTAAATGATGGGGTTGCACGCTCTATCGAAATCATTCATTAAATAGTTATAATCTACAAGTACTTACTATAATATAATAAACATTCATCTAAATTACTCATGCGCTCGACGAGTCAAAATCAGAGATGACATACTGTTTATCACTTTTCCATTCATAATATATTATTAATTTGAAATAGACATGCGCGCCGCGCCGGCGCCGCCGCGCCACGCCGCGCCCTGCCCACGCCGCGCCGCGCCGACAAATCCGATCGGCGCGCCGTAATCCAACGCGGGACGGGCGCGCGGGCGCGGGGTCAATAAAACCATGCTATTATTTAAAAATTCAAAATACAATAAAAAAATGTAAAAAGATCGTAAAAATCGTTCGGTATCGCTTACCGGAATTGAAGCGAGCGGCGGAAATAGAACAAATTAAATTTTTACAGTCTCTGGAGCGCGTATCAGAACTTTATGTATATAAAAAGTACTCTGTGATCAGAACCGCCAAGTGAGCGCGTTTTTTCTATAGTGGGACTAACTGTGGCTGCTAAAAGATCTAGACTACGCCCAGTACGCGTTAATAAAATTATTTTTATTCATGATAATTATACATTGTGCAAAAAACACAATTTTAATTTCCTATAATTTGTGCAAAAAACGAAAAAAATGTGCTTTTTCGTTTTTGTACAAATTATAAGGTATAATTAATTAGAACTTGTTTGGTTTGTTTTTATTTTGAGAAATTAAATTTGAATTCCTATCTAGGTCAATGTTTCACTTGTTACTACCTTATTTTAAACAAATGTTTATAAAAATTAAAATAAAATACGGCCACGCCGGCGCGGCGTCGCCACGCCGACCACAATGAGTCGGCGCGCCGCCGCCGCCAAATTCTTGCTCGGCGCGCATGTCTAATTTGAAACTTAGCTCCTTCAAGTTTTAGAAGCATTCAGAGAATCATCACCCTCATCAAAACTTTCCGGGAGTCCGACCGCTGACCGTCTCCTCCAAATTGCTGCTAAGCACAGTTATGGGTTTACCTTCATCCCTCGATGGAACAGTTAGACAATACTTGAATTATAATCATATTTATAATAACAAAAATATTAGTAAGCCCCTACGCAACCAGAACGAAACTAGCGCTCCTGCAGGTTCCATGAATTTCAAACGAAAGGCAGGTTGAACCCTTGTAATACACACACCATGCCATTGCCGTGTAGTTTGCACCTACTATGCTGTATTGCTATGGTATTCTTTTGAGATTAAATGACAAATTTTCCGGTTTAGTCTAGTCATACTGAACATCCGATTACAAAAGTCAATATCTAAAAATGTGAACATTCCATATTGTCACGTACAATTACAAAACATATAAGGCAAAAAACAAAGGATAAAGAGAATAAAAACCTAATCCACTAACATCCGTACTTTATCCTAGACGACATAAGTAATTCGAGAATTCGTCGGATCTCGGGAGAGGCGCGTTAAACGACATGCGATTCCACGAATTGCGGCCGGGACTGCAATAAAACGAAAATGGCAGTTTCATTTCCCTCGCGTTATATTGTTTTTCGCGAAAAACAACCAGCTGTGGATGAACATAAACTATTGCTATGCGAAATTTAGACGTGACAATATGGAAATAAGTTTACGTATTGATATAGCAAAATCCTAGAACATGTTCAAAGTTTGTCGATAAACAAGTTTAAAAGTTCTATTAAAGAAAAACTGTACAAAAGGGTTATTATAATATCAAGGAATATATGAATGAAAATAACCCCTGGGAATAAGGTGATCGCCACCACGCTGGTTCTATGAAAACTTATTTAAAAATTGTACAAACAAAATTATTGTAGAGCGAAATATGTTTAAAAAAAATTCCCGCTGGGTTTCTTGCTGGTTCTTCCCAGGACAGAGGTATTTTCCGAACCAATGGTAAGTAGTAAACGAAAAATGACTTGCAATAAGTATTACGTAATAATCAATATTGAATAAAAAGTCGTTATATTCTATTCTAAATATTGTCTTGCCAGTCTCGAGCACAGGCTCAAAGTAGTTAATCTCTTGATATTCTTCTTCACCACCATCATCACCATTAATTGCCTCCATAGATGGTAATAAAGCAATTTCCACATAGGGGAAATATTATGTAACAGTTGGCACGCTTAGCAGGTGGGTTGGTAACCACGGTTTTTTTTATTACTTTGAGTTGTTTATAAGGAATAATATGCAGCTGCCCATTTCCATTTTCCTCTGTCTGTACGACACCTACGGAATGATACGGGGTAGTCGATTATTTTCCGCCATCACTACACGGTATTCTGCTTGATATATTTCGCATATGGTGCGCAGGAAATTAACCTGACATAATTCAAGCTCCCCTTTTCACCGCCGGACAACCATAGGCTCGGTCAGTCTCAACTTCTTAGTTGTCGATTTACCACGCTTTCGAACGGTTTACTTCTGCTTTTATTATACTTACAGCAATGTAGTAAAATAATTTGTCAACGTATTTACACACGATTCTAATGAGGGTGTCTTCGAAACAAGAGTTCATAAGCTTGAATTAAGCTATGTTAGTGTGCTTCACGATCTTGAGCTGCATCACCACTTACCACCAAGTGAGATAGCAGTCAAAATAGTTACCACCAAGTCAACTGGCTTATAAAAGGTAAAAATACATAATAATAAGTTATTAAAGATGAGAAAATAATTGCGTACAAACCATCCAATATAGTAGTATTAGGTTTGGTGGTGGCAACGCTACTTGTTTGCCACTAATATATATTATAAAAATAAATATACTGTTATAAAATGAACACTCCTGTTAATTAATAAGTTTTCATTGTGGCCATAAAGATTGAAGACATTCAAGACAAATTGTGATAATAATCCAATGCAAGTAGCTTAAGAATTTATTTTTGCGGGTTACTATAATCAGCTTCTCAACACTATTATCTCTAATTAAGTTCGTCAGGCACGTTGCCAAGCGCGTAAAAATTGTCTTAATTAACGTAGGTCACTCGTATAGTGAGCTTGGAATGGCGGCAGCGGCACTGTTGTATCTTATAAAATTATTAGGTCATATTAACGAATGTGTTACGTTTTACATAAAAATCTTCATCAGTCTGCAAGAAGTATACGACTTGACATGGGTCTCTCCCATAGGGTGGATATGTCCAGATTGATTGGTTGGTTGGTTGTCTGGTGATTACCAGATGTTTTAACGGTGCTTCCCATTTTCAGTTTGAGTATTCTCTATATACATGGTGGTTGTACCGCCACCTATCGGTGCATATATCTTTTTATTATTCCTATCTTAGAGACTTTGCCACGACAAGATGCCCATAGTAAAAGTTGGGTTTTTATGTCTGTTAACACCACCATATGGGGACTGTTAAATTACTAAACGGTTCACTTGACTGAAAGCAACTGCTAAGTTGTATTTTTTTAATTTCAAAACAATTTTTTAATTTTAACAGTGGTAGTGCCACGCAGCAAAATTGCTGTCGCACGGATGGGCCGGCTCGAACCGGGGTGGTACCACGACCTCACAGAAAACCAGCGTGAAGTAGAGGTTTACCTCTGCGTTTCGCTTGGTGAGTGTAGGTGGCTGGAGGCCCTTTTTACTGGAAATGAGGCATTCCATCTTAGGCCTCACGGGTGACAGCGCATCTGCATTTTGATTTTTAATAGAGGATAGATGTAGATGTCTATGGGCCGCAGCAACCACTTACCATCAGGTGGACTGTGTGCTCGTTTGTCACCCTTATTTATCCTATAAAAAAAACAATTAATAGCAGTTTACTTTTTAATTTTTAAACATTGAAAAAAAATCAATATAATTTTCAATAATTAATATTTTTTCGTTTGATCTTGGGGAAATTGTTCCGATTATACATGGCTTTATTAATTTTAAATTTTTAAGAACAATCTCTTTAGCATGAGATGGAAATTTACCGACGAAATTATGTATTCTTCTTCGTATAATAAAAACATATATTGAATACGAAGGACTAGATCACTAGACCAACAAATATTCAGTGATGCCTGAAAATTGCTAAAAATAGGAAAACACATATTGTTAAGTTATGACATCAAGTATTGTAACCAACATTATAAAAAAAACAACCATGCGAGTAAGTTATTGGTCTAGTATATTATATGTGAATAATGCTGAGTCTTTTAACCTTGAAAGAGCACACAATTATTAGGTCTTATCCCCGTTTAGGACTGATGTGTTGATTGTACACTGCATGTGACCCTTAGTCTGAACTTGTTGTTTTATGTTAATTTTTCTATCTATTCTAAACTCCACACACTCAATTCTTAATACTATCCAGTCTTGATATTTGGATATCCACCACCATTCGATTAATATGCCTGATTGTACACACCGCACGACCACATTGTAGGGGTTACTGTCGTCAGCGGTTTTACCGGGTCGATAATACCTAAGTGACCGGCAGCCTATTCGAAAATCTGGCGTAAGGGACGGCAGTGATCACTATCATGTGAGGATCCACACATTTTATTTATTTATTTATTTACTCTTTATTGTACACCAAAATACAAAATAACGAGTACAGTTAAATCTAAAGTAGAATATGTACCTACAACAGGCGGTCTTATCACTTTGAAAGTGATCTCTTCCAGACAATCTTAGCGTAGAGAACTGATGCAAACAATAGTTAAAAATAGAGGGGGGCGTTTTTTGTTTTTTTGTTTTTTAAACGGCGTACAAAATAAAGATATGAAAATACACAATAATAAAGATAAGTGAAAATTATATATAATATCTTATAATAGATTAAATGAAAAGAGTACGAAAAAGGAAAAGTAATTTATCTAATAGCGTTCTAAGTAATACGATTTAACAAGACTTTTGAAAGAGTGAAAAGTTTTAGCACGACGAATGCGGAGAGGTAAAGTATTCCACAAACGCACAGCAGTTACAGTAAACGATTTCTTAAAAAAGGTAGAAGAGTGCAAAGGAGTACAGAGAGAAAGATTGACAGAGGATCGAAAGAACCGATTATGGGTAAGAACGCCATACAATGCGGAGAGATAGCTTGAGCTATGGCTTGAGTACTATTACAGCTGTACAAGTAACCCAATCTGTATGTTAATGTGATTATCATTGCCCTCTCGCTGACGACAATCAAATTACTTGGAATTACTCATCGGTAACGTACTTACAAAAATGTTGGATGATATAATTTAGCGCTAAGCTTTATTTTTAACAGTCGTCACAGGAAAAAAGACTGATGAATATAATATGTTGAACAATCCTTATTTTTTCTTTAGTTATTTACTCCTACCGTTTTACTTTTGCCAGTATCAAGTAATAAGAAATTATCCTATAACTTTTTTTAAAATTTTTTTCGGAACGACGATGACGACGGCATCTCAATTTCCTAAGCGATTAAAATAACTTGAGATTTATATTAACATCGGAGCACTTGTTTCAACTTTCTCATTAATAATTCACAGACGCAGATTTGTGAAACGTCGATACGCGGCGCAAGTAGGTATTTTCAAAAATGCTATCTGTTTCATAACGCTCGCTCCGTATCGCCGTATCGAGCGATAGAGAGTTACAAGTCTTGGAAGCAATTGCCTACATTTCATTTTTGAAATATTGTTTCGGGCGATAACGTTTTCACCCCCTTAAACTTTTACGAAATGAGACAATTTTGGTCTCATTACATTCAGGAAACATTAATCTAGGCCTGTACTTTTTTTTAGTAATTCAGTTTACTTTAATTTCAATTAATAAAAACGCTCGTGGAAGATTTTAAGTCAAAAATATAGATATTTAGATGCTAATAACTTACATAGTACGCAATATTTATTTAAAATTAAAACGTACGAACCTAGTTTTTTATTATATCTACAAAATTTCCAAAAATTATGAATATTAGACTAAGTTTACGGGAGGAAAAATGTTATCGCTTTTTGTATGAACATTTACAGCTTCACAGTCCTCTTAATACATAAAACTGCATTCACTTTTACGTATCAAAATCCAATTCAAACCATTATTTAAACGATAAAACAGAAACAACAATCTGATGGCAGTCAAGTTCCCGCCAAAACTCCAAATATTTTTTTAAAAGGTAGTAACTAACTTTTCTTTCGACACTCCTGGGGCCGGCCACATACATACGGAATTCCGTTTCGAGATTCCGTTTCGGAATTCCGAACGGTCGGCCACACACAAACGGAATCCCGTTTTGCCCTCAAAATATCGAACGGAAAACTACCGTACGTGTGTGGCGGGTCATAGATTTTATATGGACTTGCTGCGTTCGGGATTCCGAATCGGAATATCGAAACGGAATCTCGAAACGGAATAATTCCGTATGTATGTGGCCGGCCTTAGACGTCATAATATGCCTTACTGTTTTTCAAACAATCCGTTAGGATATTTAATTTACCTATATTTAATACGTATATAACAAAATATTTATCTGTTTATTAATGTAGATATTACTTTATTTATTGTATATAAATATATGCATAAAATATTATTAATAGATATAGCATTGTATGTCAAAGCGTATATAATTAATATAATTAATATGTATATACAATACAAACTACTATAGTTTGTTATTTCTATGTTAAGGGTATAATGTTCACGGAAGTAGAAAAGCTAAGTTTACCCGGGCCTTGACTAAAGTCTGAATAATTTATACGTAATATTAAAAGTCACAGGACACAACCTAAAGTCGTTGATACTATTGCATGCCTTAAGCGAAAGCGCAAGATATGTTCTACTAACGCCTAAAAATTAAGATTCCAATGTTTTGTCGCATGAAATCGTATCTAGCGTTCATATTGTACATATAAGTGATATAAAAAGCACATTGTCACAAAGATAAAAAACTGTTAAACTTATTAATATTTTTTTAAATCGATTAATTGCTATTTTTAAATAAAAAAGGGGTTTTAGTGGCTTATGGTGTGGATTTATCAAGTCCGCAAGGCTTGTAAACATGATAACTTTCGAAAATATCAATTGTTCAGCTCAATATATTTCTAAAACTCGTCATCTATCATGTGGGAAGCCATTGAATGTAAATAGCAGTTTAATTTTGTTTAGTTTAGTTATAATAAATTATTTTCGGCTGCGAAATGGCGAAATTTTCGGTGTATTCAGCAGCCTTGTATGAAAAATTATTACTAAATAGAATAGAGACTGCGTCACTCAGTTCGACGCATATATGTAGATTACTGTATATATACTAGGTCAGTCACCGTCGTGAGTGGACATTGTTTCGGTTGTTTGCAGCGGCTCAAAAAGATCGCTGTACAAATACACAAAGTGGAACTTTAGAGGTTTTAACGCCAAAAACGAAAATTTTTTGATAAAAAATAAAAAATACATATACTGTAAAAACATATTTTATTAAAACAAAAACTTTGAGCGAAATATCTTCTTTTTCTTTAGGATTGTCTCGTATCGTATCTATCTATCTTGACTGTGAAGATTAAAAGTGCCTCTGAATTTGGGGCACTAGGTTTAATACTCATCTACGAGAAACATGTTAAAATTTCAACAATGGAAGAGCGCCCCTCTCTTTTCTGCTTATTATCTCGCCCCACACCCCAGAAACACATCAGGAATTTCTTTTGTATCGTGGAGGCACTTTTACATGTATAGGTATAATAAGTCACCGCCATCAAATGCTTAGTCACTGCATTAGCTATTTGTATTGTATGATTGATTTTAAAATATTACAGTGAATGCTGCGGTTATCGTCAGGTTAACTGTTACTGTTACTAACTGTTACTGAAAAAAAATATTTTCTCTTTACATACTTAACACAACAATTATTTTAATAATAGTACGAAATACGAATCGCGATATTCAAAATTAAAATATCAACACCGTTTACGTGGTAGAGCCATGCTGCAGCTATATTAGTAGTATAGTTGTAGCACGAATGGGTCGGCTCGACTAGTGAGGACTAAACTCTCACAGAATACCAGTGTAAAATAGCAGTTCAACGCTGCTCTGTTTCGTTTGGTGAGAGTGTAGAGAACCGGAGACCCCTTTTACTGCAAAGGAGGCATTCCATCTTAGTCCTCAGGGGTGACAACGTATCTGCATTTTAAATCGTAATCGAGGATAGATGTAGGTAGATGTCTATGGGTCACAGTAACCACTTACCATCAGGTGTACTGTATGCTCGTTTGTCACCCTTGTACTATTAAAAAAAAAATCAATTTTTCCTACTTCATATAATAAATGCGAGTGTTTTTGATAGTCAACGGGGGTCGAACGCATCGAAATATTTTTATTTTGCATATAGAAAGTATATGATCCGGAAAATGATATAGGAAAAATGTAAGGATCCCGTGAAACAGATCTGAAGCGTAATTCTGTACTTCTTTATGCTGTCTTAGGTCTTGGATCACTGGCTGTAATTTTTCAAAATAATTCGTTATCCGACCTTTACGCAGGCAAAGTCGCAAAAGCTAGTACCTATACCATAATTTAAAGTCATTTTGTTCGTCTAGAACAAAAAAGAAGTGTTTCGTCTAGAATCTAGACAAATCACTTCCAAAACGAATAATACAGTACGATTTACCATCTAGGGCTTCATTACCACTTAATACCATGTGGGTTTATAATCAAGCACTGGCCTGTAATAAGTTTAAATGAATCTATTCGGAGTTGACAGCGTTTTATTTTACAAATAACCTTTATGTCGTTAGTTACTACGGGGATATTTTGCCGCATTTTGTGGATGTTATTCTTGGCATTGGTTTTGGCGTATCTCTTATAAAACGGTACCTTTTTAAGTATATTATAGTAGTGTGGACCCCACGACAGTATATATTAGTGTTAAGGTAGAATAAGTTTAGAGTAGTCTTATTAAAGTAATAGACAAATCAACAGGCCTCTTACTCAGTCTTTTCCAACATAGCGACCATGCCAGGCGGTGAGCTGCGACAATGCAAGCCCTTTCCTTCCTAGATTTGTATAGTTTTTATAAGAATGAAAATCACCGGGTATGTTAAGAATTATAAAACTATGCAAGATTATAATGGATACGAGCCTTGCAAAATGTCGATAATAATAATTATATCTTCGAAATCTATACATCTATACAAATCTGTTTGTAATGTTAAAATAACAGCTTTTTACTTAATGCATATGGAAGTATATACAGTACTTAGGTACAACAAAAACACAATTTTTAACATTTTTTTCTGTCTGCTTTTCCGGCTAATCTCCGAAACGGCTGAACCGGTTTTGACAGGACTTTCACTGGCATATAGCTGATGTTATAAGGAGTAACTTAGAATACTTTTATTTTATACTAGCTGGTCCCCGCGACTTCGCCCGCGTGGACTTATATTTCGCGGAACCCTAAAATAAAAGCAGCCCAAGTTACTTTTTATAACATCAGCTATCTGCCAGTGTGTATAAATATTGATAAATATTGACATTAATATTTATACGATACTAACGTCACTCAATTGTTTTGCCTTCCCGGAACCCCTTCACTAATACTTAAACTTTATGGTATGGTAATAAAGTTCAAATTGACTTTTAAGTATTATTACGAATCTTTTGTATGGGAATATAAAAAAATGATGTTTTTAGACTTTTTCAGGCATTTTTTTAAATTTTTCTCTCCATTAGAACCATCTTCGTACTTCAAGGAATATTACAAAAAAAGAATTAGCGAAATCGGTTCAGCTGCTCTCGAGATTTGCGCTTAGCAACACATTCAGCGATTCATTTTTATATTATAGATATCCGAGTATATCTATAGTAAACTGTGCTTATTCTGGTATATTACAGTTTACAGCCTATCAAATTCAACTGCTGTACATATCAACACCCCCCCCCCCCCCTAGATTGTTGCATAGGAGGTTATTTAGGCGGAATCATTTGGCAAGGATATTTGGATTCTTTGGCAGGTTTTCCACCGTATTTTTTATATTATTGAGTTGTTATCACGAATATACCATCCCACCACAGCCCATCATTTTCAGTTTCCGTTCCGTGTAGCGTGAAGTGTTATGCTGTGTGGTGTCAGCGTAAACGAAACCACTATATTATCCCGTATCATCCCGTGGGTGTCGTAAGAGGCGACAGAGGGAAAGATAATCTCTATTAATATGCATAATGTACTGTGCTATATCCCGTCGAAAACAAACCTGTCTTCGCAACGTGAGGGTGCCAGTACAAAGTAGGACCTTACGTTTGTGATTTAAATTTAAACTGACCCACCAAGGCTGTCGTAACTCTAAAATATACAAAATATCTATAAACTAAAATGCAATGTTTAATAATAAAAATTAAGTAATCAATATTTTAAAATTATGATATATATTTAAAAAAAAGGTAAACAACATTTTTGAATTTTGAATTTAAGAATTTTTTATGTGAAGAGACGTCGAAAGGGGCAGAACAACGTCTGCCTGGCCAGCTAGTATATATAATGTCGAAAACATTCAGTTGAATAACAAATTTTAATTAAACGCATTCCTTCCACTCTGCTTCGCATAGTGGAAAGGATTTTACAGATGACAGCATAATATCGGCGGACCCCGCATCGTTAAAATAGCCCGCATAAAGTCAAACCCTTACCAACTTCCTGGGTGATCGTAAGCATTTACAATATTGAAATTTTCACAGGGATTTATTAAGAAATTAGTTGGGTAAATAGAACGACGAAAATTAATGACTCAGTAGGAAATGAATAAAAAAACTTAATTTTGCTAATGGAAATTTATTGCTCGTTATGTTATATTTATATTTTTTTATAGGATAATGCTGACAAACGAGCACACAGTCCACATGATGGTAAGTGTAGATGCGTTGTCACCCCTGAGGACTAAGATGGAATGCTTCGTTTCGAGTAAAAAGGGTCTCCGGTTCTCTACACTCACCATACGACATACTATTTCACGCTGGTATTCTGTGAGAGCGTGGTCCTTCCCCGGTCGAACCGACCCAGTCGTGCTGCAACTATACCAGTAATATAGCTGCAGTATGACTCTAGCACGTAATATATATCTTCTGTTGCGTTGTGAATAAAGCAAATGTATCGACAACCAGGGACAGGATTATAGTACTCAAACCTTTTTTCAGTACTTACCATTAAATCCTATTTAAGTCCACTGCTGAGGCCTTCTCCATAGTAGTATGGTAGTACAAAGACAACCCCAACCCAAATCCCATACTATTTTAATTTTAGGCTCTGAACTATTCGCTAAACGGTTACGGCAACATCGTGTTAAACCTATTTTTTATAATATTCTTTAATAATCAGATATCAAAATATATTTATTATATTAACTAACTATTTACTTAAAAAAAAAATTTAAAAGTATAATTAGTAAAAAAAACTTTCTCACTAATATCCATTTCAAATGATGGCACTAGCACCACATTTCTCATTAAAATCTAATTTATATTCTGTCCACAACGAAATCCAGATGATCACCAATGTTTGTGCTACAAATAAAAAGAAAAGTTTGAGAAATGTGATACTCGTATCATAGCTAAATCGGATCTATCAACGCTGGTTGCTTTGGCACCTATTTCTCTATCAATCCAATAGAATATAATAAATGAAATGTATAATTACTGTCACAATAAAAACATCTGCCCAAATATATATAAGATGCTAGCGATTGCACCAGTGTACGCTTGTCTTTTACATAACGTAGCGGTATCTGTAATAATGCGGAAACATTGAAGAACAAGTTCATTGCCAAGTGGGTCAGCGCGTAGTTTAACAGACAGCGTTTATCATCATTTATTTTTAGGAGGCGCGCCAAAATTATTCAACTATGTTACATTTATATCGCGTAGTTTTGATGGTATCAGTCTATGTGTGTGTGAGTTTCTGTATGTGTTCCGTTACAGCCTATTGCAGTCCACTGTTGAACATGGGCTTCCCCCATAGTAATATTTGACATAGTTTCCACGCTTGACAAGTGAATTGGCAACGGCAGTTTTTTTTATTTTAAGTCGTTATTAGGAAGACGCCGCTGCCCATCTCCTGATTGGTTTCGCTCTGTCGGCTCTTACGACGCAGACGGGATGATATGGGATGATGGATATTCTTACACCGCCGCTACACGTATGTGTATAAAACTATAAATACATAAAAACAATAAAACCATATTGTCCTTTAAGTTTAAAAACTAGCATTAGCGGATAAAATGATATCGCTTCTAATGATAAAATTCTACGAAAAAAAAACCAATCGAATTGAAAACCTCTTTTTTTAATTATACAATTTTTACAACTCCTAATGAAATCTGAAATATTATCTCAATATCGTGCAACTCGTTGGAAGAGGCGAAGAGGGCACTTGTAAACCAGACGTCTCGTGAATTAGTTTTGCAAGTTACGCTACGGTGATTGGCGCTGATTTCAGCACGCCCTGTCTGCTTTCAATAATAAACGTATCAATTATGAAAAAAAAAAATACTGCACCTAATGTGCAGTATTTTTATATTTACCACCGTTTAAATACCAAATACAGTTTCCCGCAAAATTAAAGAAACGTTCTAAAGAAGGCTTATTAATAAAGAGTAAGTACTTAATGTAAGTAACTTAGGTGATTTATCAAATATTATTTTGTAAGGAGTCTTTAATTATACTATTTCGAATATAATATCTGATCTAGTGCCGCGGTCATTACAAAGTTAAAACGAGATCATTCTTTTAAGACTGTTAAAAAGTAAAGAGTGAAAACCTATGTACAAACAGCGTTCGCACGTTTACTTAAAGTTTAGACTTAAAGTATTTGGCAGTGATATTCTAGTTAACTTAAACATAAACCGATGGCTATGTAAAGGAATCCATCAGCCCATTTCGTGACTGTCGCAAGAGGAAGTCTTATGACTACCGATAAATGACAGTATAACCAAATCTTCGTGGCAGGTGACAAATGTATAGGATGGCGAAGGTGACGGTGAGCAGTGTTAAAGGTGACGATTATGACCAATCCTTATTACCGCTTACGGGCTGATAAAGAAGAAGAAAGAAGATGAAACTGATGGGTAATTGATAATTATTTAAGAGCATATAAATGCTTTTGAATGGCAGGACGGCAGAAAGGTAGTAGTATATCTTTCGGATCTGGACGGTCTAACAAAACATACAAGGAGCTGATGGATGCAGGTGGTTTAAGGCCGTGGTCTGTTGCAATATATGAATGAGGCGTGTTTTTTTTTATTCATAGATAAAGGGTTTTGTCGCTGATGCGATTATGCCGCCCAGGCGTGTGTTGAGAAGTGTATTTGTTATGTACGTTTACGGCGAGGATCTTTTCCCTTCTAAGCGTGAACATTTTTTTTATAGGATCGGGTGACAAACGAGCACACAGTCCTCCTGATGGTAAGTGGTTACTGTGACCCATAGACATCTACATCTATCCTCAATAAAGACTCAAGATGCAGATGCGTTGTCACCCGTGAGGAGTAAGATGGAATGCCTCTTTGCCAGTAAAAAGGGTCTCCGGTTCTCTACACTCACCATACAAAACACAGCATCGTTAAGCTGCTATTTTACGCTGGTTTTCTGTGAGAGCGTGGTCCTTCCCCGGTCGAGCCGACCCATTCGTGCTACAACCATAATATAGCTGCAGCATGGCTCTACCACGTAGAAAAAAATTAAATGTGGTATAGTAGTGGCGTGGAAGTAAGCGTTCAAAATTCGGTGGACATAAAATTATTTTAATTGAAGCGTTTTTGCTTATAGTATGTTATATACTATATGCTATCGTGGAAATAAAGGATCTAAATAAAATGTAGCCGATGAAGAATCTAATTCAATACATGCTTTCCATATTGTAGAAAAATATTACAATATGGTTATCGCTTAAAAAAAAACGAAAATTATACGTCAAAGTTTTTTTTACCGGAAATTTAATTATTTTTATATCGATTAATATAAAGTATTATTATTGTATAATATATAGATTAATATTAAGTATATTTTAAACATGTAATTGTGTATTTATGAGGGCCGTGGTAGCTCAGATGGTTAGCACTCGCTAAAAAAATCACAGTACGCAAGAAACCCGGGTTCGATCCCCACCGGCACCAATAAAATAAATAATTGCAATTTTTAGTGCTGATTTACCACGTGCTCGGCGGTGAAGGAAAACATCGTGAGGAAACCTGCATGTCTGAGAAATAAGAAAAACAAATATTTCGAAGACGTGAAGTTCGCCAACATGCATTGGGGCGGACATTTTCTTACACAAAAACCCTCTCAGAAATAAGAGGAGGCCTGTGCCCAGCAGTGGGGTGTGTAACTTTAATTGCGTATTTCATGTAAGTATGCGCATATTATTAAGTATCAATTTTCGCGCGACAAAATTGTGTCTAAAATGCGATATTTTGTCCAACCACTGTCTTAATGATTTAATAGTATTAACGCTCGGCCTCTCTCCGCCAACAATCCGCCATAAATAAAAAATACTAAAACTTAGGCGTCGTTACAAATGCACCTTATGCCTCAGAGCGCCTTCTGTGCACTTCAACGAGCACCTGCCGCCACATTTGATTGCGCCCTTCCGCCCGTTCCGCTGCACACGGACCTTCTTGGCAGCACCGACACCGAGCGTGACCGGTAATTTGAAACTGGCTAGATACATACATAATATTATGCCGCAGTATATTTGTACACATATACACACATACGGAAATAAAATATATAAATAATTTTTTAAGTTGTACAGCCAACGATTTTTTTATAATTAATCCTGACAAACAAGCATATTATACTCGTAGTCTACCTGATATTAGATGAATGCTGTAGCCCATAGCCACCCACCTCATCTTTGTATATCAAGTTCTTCAGCTGAGGCCTTTACTCTGATCAAGTTATTTTAAGCCATAGTGTTTATAATAAGAACTAAAGTAGTGTAAATTATAACGCCTACTATAGTGTAGTTACTAAATAAGTTGTAATGTTTACGTACGGATGGTTACGGAAGCTTTATTTATCTATTTAATATGTTTTTATTACAGGACGTGAGCGCCATGTCGGATGATGTCGAGTTTATAAATTCTAAATCGGTCGACATTTGGGCAACAATATAAAGTGATAAAATATCAGTTAAGTAATAAAGTAAGTAATAACATATAAGGGCCTAACCTTATTTTACTCACAAGTAAAAAGGGTTTTAGAAGTCCATTTTAGCCTTTCTACTCGATGGCAGATCACATTAAATTCGTTTCTACACGCTAAAATGATTACCCTAACTTCTTTTATACCGCAATCGCTTTCTTTTAAGGTGGAGTGTCAAACGAAAATCACCCTTTTTTACGTGGTGAGAAATCCTCATGTACCTAAACCTTGCCCTGCGGGGGAAATGGTGAGATTATGCCGAACTCTTACCGGTTAAAACCCCACGGTGGTCACCCTCAGCGCAGACGCGAGGTCATGAGATCACCATTCGGATCATAACCGGAGTCTTTTTATAGCTTTCCATGTTTAGCACGTCTCGGGAGCAGTACTTACATCTCCCAGCACCCATGCAGTACTATTAAGATAACCGGGTCAATTACACATCAGTGGGTGTTCAAAGTCGACCCCAGAGGCCCCGTTTCTCAAAGGCCCTGAACTATCCATTGCTGTCTTGGACTTGGACCTCTATCACTAGACTCTATCGATATTCTATAGTACAGAGTATCAGATGACTTATACCTTTGAAAATGCTCGGTTCACCGTCGGTCTAGGCATTATCAGTCAAGCAAATATACAAAATGATTTTACCGCTATTTACAAGGTTATAAAGCCCTTTTTTAATACTTCCAAATTTAAGCGCAAAATCTGGTCCTATCTGTAATTCCAAAAGTAGAAAAAAATAGATAATCATAAAATTACGTGGTAGAGCCGCGCTGCAACTATATTATCGTTGTAGCACAAATCGGTCGGTTCCACCGGGGTAAAATAGTAGATAAATGCTTTTGTGTTTCGTATGGTGAGTATAGAGAACCGGAGACCCTTTTTTTACTGGAAACGCGGCGTTCCATCTTAGTCCTCAGGGGTGACAACGCATCTGCATTTTGATTCTTAATCGAGAATAAATGTAGATGTCTATCGGCCACAGCATCCACTTACCATCAGGTGGACTATGTGCTCATTTGTCACGCCCATTGTATGAAAAAATTTTAAAATTATAATATTCATATTTATTAGATTGTATTGATTATCGAAGACAATCAAGCTATTAAGTTCCCTTTACTGTGAGTAATTTTTTTATTTTTTTTATTTTACTTTTTATTTTATTCTTAAGCATTTTTGTATTTTTTACCGACTTCAAAAAGGAGACGGTACTCAATTCGACTGTATGTTCTTTTTTCTTTTTTTTATGTGTGTTACCTCATAACTTTTTTTTGGGTGAACGGATTTCGATGATTCATTTTCTGCCGACTTCCAAAAAGGAGACGGTACTAAATTCGACGCGTATGTTTTTTTTTTATGTGTGTTACCTCATAACTTTTTACTGGGTGAACCGATTTCGATGATTCTTTTTTTATATGAAAGCTGATACTTCTCGTGTGGTCCCATATGAAATTGATCAAAGTCAGACCAATAGTTTTTGAGTTATTCTTAATAACTTATATTGAAGTCGGCTGTACAAAATTTTTAATTTTAAATTATAATTAATGATGTGATAAACTGGCTTAAATATTTTATTAAAAATTGAGCTTTTACACGAGCCCGTAGTCTAAATTAGTCTTTCATAATCCTTTAATATACATATATTTAATCTCACAGCTCGAGGTTTTCGGCTGAGTTATTTCAACGGCGCGCCTATAAACAAACGGCGGAAGCGCTCCTTATAAATAAACATAGGTCGCATTCATGGAAACTTGGAAAGCAAAGTGGCGTGCTATCAGACAGTATAAAATTAGCTATTTTAATATAAGAGCTTCGTTTACAAAACGGTAGACGGCATGGAATCCGGTGAAAGAATATTAGTTTGCGATTTATTTGTGTTGTAGGTACATGAGTTGTAAAAAAATAAACAAATCTTACTTTGTGTTATAAGAACGCATATTTCTTTTAGAATATATACTTATATATGTACTTAATATTTTATATCTTCTTTATTGTTGATCTGTGAAAATGTAATGAAAAAAATGTAGTTTTACAAAAATAAGTGATATTCATTCTATAAATACTAGGAACAGACACAAGCTAGTAGTACCAATTACTCGACTCCATCGAGTCAGTAATTCATTCTTGGGGCGGTGTATACGCTTTTACAACAAAATTCCAGAAAATATACAAAGCTTGACCTGCTCAAAGTTCAAAAACTTTATTAAACTAAGTTTGTATAAAAAGGGTTATTATAATATAAAAGAATTTATGGATGATAATGACCCCTAGAAATGAGGTGATCGCTACCAAGCTATTTCTAATTTGTAGTGTTGTTAATTTGTGTAACATACATGATTGTAAGCTGTTATTTTAAAAAAAGTCCCACTGGGTTTCTTAATGGTTCTTCCCAGGACGGAGGTTTTATTTTTCGAACCAGTGGTAACTAAACAAAGGAGTGACTTTCAATAAGTATTATTTATAATCTATATTGAATAAAAAAGTTTCTGTTTCTTTTTCTTTTTCTGATGAAAATGTACCTCTCCTGTAGGGAGGATATGCTCTGATTGCCTCGCTTAGCAGGGCTTTTGGTATTCACAGTGCGAATGTCACGCACATGTAACGTTGCTCCTTGGATTTTTCACCGCTGGCGTCGGTAAGGTTATATCACAATTTAACAGAGACTTCGTCTTTCCCATGTCGCCCGTTACAAACCCACGAGACGAAACGAAGTGATGGATTCTCAACACACGGCATTTATTTATCAGTAGATAAAACAAATTTTTAAATTAGTCTGTTCGCTTTTTGGAAAGGCTCAATTACAGCAGTCTTGTGAAAAGATGTCATGTCATTTATGTCTTACTGGCGTGTACCCCTGAACTCAATAAAACGGAAGTACTTCGCTATTACAGACAGACACTTCAATTTATTTATATTTATTGATATCAGGTAAAGAAAGGTTATTATTTGGTGAGAAAGGCAATTTGGTAACGTTAGACGTTACCTTTGCACACACTGACGCGAAATGTTGCGTCGTCCTGAAAGACTTAAAAGTCAATCACCAAATTGCCTTTCTCACCAAAAGCGCTACTGCATTATCTGCACCTACTTACTCTAAACCCATTTTCGCATTACATCAATCAAGGAAAGTAATTCTGTTGTTAATATTAACAATATTTTTCATATAAATATTCCTTTATTTTGTGTTTTCTGTCTTCAGCACAATGTAAATCATGTGAGTGTATTGATGCCAATTAAACAAAAATCTAAGGATATCTAAATGGTTCTCTCTTGTAAGTTAATAACTCTATGTGAAGTTGTGAATTTAACAGCGAAATATTATAATTTAAAAATATACTCCACCATTTATCACCATTATATAAATCACTCGTAGCTAACATTGCTATGTTTGAATAGAAAACTTCCGGCAGATCAATAAAAACTAAAATAACTGTCTAAAATTAAAGTAGTATCCGAACAGATTTAGATGTTAGTAACTGTTCGTCCAAGAAATTCGGGAACTATTTGTTTTTTTTTTTATAAAATACGGGTGACAAACGAGCATACAACCTACGTAATGTTAATCACGCCTATGGACTAAGATAAAATCCATCTCGTTTCCAATAAAAAGGGTTTCCGGTTCTCTACACTTACCATACGTAACACAGCAGCATTTAAAGCTTACTTGGGGTGATTATTGGGAGTATTAGTGGATAATAATACACTTTTTCTTAAATACTAGTAACGTAATTAAAAATTTTCCTTAAAAAATTGGGTGATATAGATTACGTTGTAATCCACTAAGAAAGAATGAATAGGAAAGTAACAAAGCAAATTTATGCTGCAGAAGTAGCGAGTGGCAAAGTCGGCAAGGGAAGATCTAGGCTCTGTCATCCCCTCTAGATTCTAGACCGAAGTTTATGGACCAAACTGGCGACTATATTGAAGAATAGCGACCCGCCTCAGCTTCCCCTGATCTATAAATCTATAATTATTGCTTAGAAAATGCTATGATTATAAGCCTGATGATAAACATGAACCAAACAAACTAAGTTTTTAATCTGAGGAAATACTTATATTAAATAACTTTAGCAGCAGTTTAGTACTAAGCCTTTTTTACACCGCCTCTACAAGGCTTACTAAGAATATTCACTAACTCATATCTACTAGTGGGTGTCGTAAAAGGGGACAGATGGCAAATGATACTGACGATGGGCAGCAGCATCTTTCTGATAACAACTCAAAATAATAAAAAACCGGTCAAGTGCGAGTCGGACTCGCGCACCAAGGGTTCCGCACAAATCCGTAAGTATATAAGTTTAAAATTATTAACAATATTTTTATTATATCATGTAACTAAAAGTTTATGCTTTTCGCAATTTTTCCTTTATCTGTGCCATAATACGTTGCTTCGTACCAAATTTAAAGATTCTGAATTTCCGGAAAGTACCCTGTAGGTTTTAATTCCCTTGCGAATGTTGACAATTTGCGGCATAAACGGCTGTATCTTTTGATTGCGTTAGCTTAGAAGTTTGATTTTTTCACAGCTCCAAGGGACAGTAGACTTAAGTATTTGATATGAATTTCGGCTTGATACCTCCACGCGTTCCTGAGTTCCATTGTTGTCCATCAGTCTGTCTGTCAAGACCCTTTGTCTTGATAGACAGACTGACGGACAACAAGGTGATCCTATAAGGGTAAGTTTTTTTCCTTTTGAGGTACGGAACCCTAAAAACCAAGCGTGGCAACTATGTCAAAATCCCCCCTATGAGGCAATCGTTGGGAGGTCTTTAGTTTTAGGATAATGGTGACAAACGAGCATATTGTCTACCTGATGGTAACTGGTTAATAGACATCTTCATTTATCTTCGATTAGGAATGAAAATGCTGATGCGTTGTCACCCCTGAGATCTAAGATGGAATGCCTCGTTTCCAGTAAAAAGAGTTCCCCGGTTATCTACAGTCACTGTTGGCGACGCGCTTAAAAAATAGTTTGTCATTTTTCATTTTATAAAAATTAAATAATTTCGTTTTTTGAAATTATTGCTATTAAATTATATAAGGCATTCCGAATAAGGAGATAATTTATGTTAAAAGTAAATAGATTCAATATAATGTCGAACGAAAGTTCGCGGTTCAATTCCCCGGTCGAGGGTTAATTCCATAAAAATTTGTTTACAAATTAATTTAGAGTCATGTGTTACATAGTAATCGGCTATGCAATACGAATAAGTGTTTTGTATTAAATTAGATACTTAATTTAGATGAAAATATATTTTGCTCTTGTGATAGTCACGCCCACCTCGTTGTTCCCGAACCCAACGTGGTGTGATTTTAGTAGAAGGGGAATGGGTAGAAGGTCAATGACTGATTAACCCCTCTCTCTTCTTCGGTCTGTTGGACCTTTTCAGTCACCATACGAATCAGCAGCATTACTATGCTGTTTCTGTTTATCAGTGGATTTTACAGGCTGTAATGGATGGATGGATGGATAAGTACTAAAGTGGAACGATTGTAGATGCGTACTTAAACAATTAATATGCAGTCCAATGAACAACAGATTCCAACACAGTTGTTAATTAATACTAAAATCACAATAAAAATCACCGTTATTCTAGTTATACTATTTATCGTATTCTATAGAATGGAACAGACAGACGTAGATTAAGGCAACTAGAAGAACGTTAAATGACTCTTATTTCAGCTTTAGGTACGTTCATAAAAATATTGAATATTGATTATTTACACTTTATTAATTACAATATTTTTGATTGTCCAAAGATACCTGATTTCGACCACGGCGGCCAATTTCGAATTTGGAATCGATAGTTTAACGTGGTAGAGTCACGCTGCAGCGATATTATGTTTGTATCACGAATGAGTCGGCACGACCGACCGGAGAAGGACCACAAGCTCTCAAAGAATAACAAGGTAAAATAGCAACGTATTGCTGCTGTGTTTCGTATGGAGCGTGTAGAGAACCGGAGACCCTTTTTACTGAAAACGAGGCATTTCACCTTATTCCGCAAGGATGACAACGCATCAGCATTTTGATTCCTAATCGAGGATAGATGTAGGTTAGAGGAGAGATTATAGAATATAGGCAGTAACAGAACCACAGTCGGTCTGTCGCATCCGAAGCTGGAAGCTTCAGGAAGCGGATACTAGGGACAAATATCATGCGAGGGTAGCCGAAAAGCTTGACACCATCGATGGCAGAAAAGAATGTGTAGAAAGAACATGGCAGAACCTTAGGGATGGAATGGTAAGTGCAGCGGAAGAAGTGTGTGGAACAATAAAAAGAGGCAGTAGTAAAAGAAGAGATGCATGGTGGAATGATGAAGTGAAAGAAGCTGTAAAGAAGAAGAAGAAAGCATGGTTAGACTACTTGGCCTCTAGTAATGATAAGGATATGAGAGAGAAGATGAAAGAAAGATATAGGCTGCAGAAAGTTCACACGAAAACACTGATTGAGGAAGTGCGTGAAAGGTGTAGAATGGAAGCGGACGAAAGGTTGTCGCACAACTTTAAGGAGAACTCCAAACTCTTCTGGAAAGAGGTTGGAAGGGCCAGAAGTGGTGCGACGGCCTTAAGAATGAACAAAGTGCTTTCGAGAACTAATGACGTCCTCACAGAAAAATCGGACGTCATGCAGCGATGGAGCGAATTTTATAGAGAAATGTATGCCTGTGATGATCTTAGTGAGGGATCCGGGGATGACGCCGTGACTGGTACGCCAGACCCGGACCTCGATGACACTGAGATCATCAGTATGAAAGAGATTGAACGTGCGATTCGAAGTTTGAAATGTGGTAAGGCTGCGGGACTAGACAGAGTTACTGCTGAAATGGTCAAGTATGGTGGGCCTCGCGTCTGGGACAGCTTTCATCTGCTGTGCAATTTGTGCTGGCGGACGGGGGATGTCCCGGATGATTGGCGATCCGCAGTCATTGTGCCTTTATATAGGTAAAGGTTCACATTTTGACTGCGGGTGCTATCGGGCGATCAGCTTGACCAGTTTAGCAAGTAAAGTTTACTCGAAGGTTTTGACACGTAGGATGCAAGAGAAATCGGAAAGATTTCTATGGGAGGCACAATGCGGATTTAGACCTGGAAGAGGATGCACGGATCAAATGTTTTCTCGCCGCATGATCACGGAGAAGCTTCTGGCTGCTAACCAGAAGATTTTCTGTGCTTTTGTGGATCTTGAGAAAGCATTTGATAAGGTTGTAAGGAAGAAAATGTGGGAACTGTTGCCGGGGTATGGTGTGGATGGTCAATTGCTAAGGGCTGTGCAGTCTCTTTACTGTGACTGTAAAGCCTGTGTGCAGGTAGGGCATGACCTGTCACCCATGTTTAACGTCCAAACGGGCGTAAAGCAGGGTTGTGTCATGTCTTCCTGGCTGTTCATACTGTATCTCGACAGCTGTTTACAGAAGCTGAAAGATAGTTGTTTGGGTGTGAAATTGGGTGACATTAAAGTAAATTGTCTGCTGTATGCTGATGATGCAGTGCTTATTGCACCATCAGAGGCAGAACTGCAGGCATTAGTCACGTGTATGAAAGAGGAATGTGAAATTAAAGGTCTCCGTTTGAATGCTAATAAAACTAAGGTTCTGGTATTTGAAAGGGACGAAGAGAGAACGAAGTGTGAAATATGGGTAAATCAGGAATGTCTAGAACAGGTAAATGAAATTGTATACTTGGGGAGTGCTTTTAGCCGGGATGGAAGATGTGATTTAGATGTGGACAGGCGTGTCGCTGCCGGGAACAAAGTCAATGGTGCCCTGACTGCGTTAGTCAAAAGGCAAGGCGTAGCGAAGAGTGCACGCCTTGCAATACATAACGCAGTGTTGGTACCGACTTTGTTATATGGCAGCGAAACCTGGGTATGCCAGAAGAAGCATAAAAGTAAGTTGAATGCAGTGGAGATGCGATCTCTTCGTAAAATGTGCGGCGTTAC
Source organism: Parnassius mnemosyne (assembly GCA_963668995.1). Lineage (NCBI taxonomy): Eukaryota > Metazoa > Arthropoda > Insecta > Lepidoptera > Papilionidae > Parnassius > Parnassius mnemosyne. The sequence goes on along the minus strand of CAVLGL010000083.1, from coordinate 11,832,665 downwards.
CATGGCCGACCGAAAGCGAAACGAAGAGATTCGCAATATGGCAGGTTTGAAAGATGACCTTATCACAAAAATTGATAAGGGCGTGCTTCGGTGGTTTGGGCACGTTGAGCGAATGAGTGAAGACCGAATGGTGAAGAAAATATATAGCGCGAAAGTTAATATTAAAAGGTGTCGAGGTAGACCGAGACTAACTTTCGAAGACCATGTGAGCAAATTGCTCGAAGAGGGTAGGGTCAAAAGTACTCGGATACTTCGACGTGCATGCATGAAGAAGATAATGAATCTGAAAGAAGCGAAAGAGGTTTGTAAGGATCGTGACACTTGGCGATCTGTTCTCTCTGGCTACCCCGTCAGGGATTGTGCGTGAAGATAAGTAAGTAAGTAAGTAAGTATTATAGAATATCAATAATTGGATTACGTGTTAAAATCTAATTCCTATAAGAAACAACCGTTACGTTGAGTACAGCACAGGTAGGTTAGGACAAATGAGTAGTGCCATATTTAGCGCCCTTACTGCAATTATATTAGGTAACTAGCTGTACCCCGCGACTTCGCCCGCGTGTAATTTGGTTTTGAGTTTTTTTTTCGCGGAACATTAAATACTTTTCTAAAATAAAAGTAGCCTAAGTTACTCCTTATAATATTAGCTATCTACCAGTGAAAGTCCCGTCAAAATCCGTGCAGCCACTTCGGAGATTAGCCGGCACAAACAGACAGACAGACAAAAATTGTGTTTTTGTTATAACTACCGTAAATGCATTAAGTAAAAAGATGTTATTTTAACATTACAAACAGACACTTTAATTTTATTTATTTGTATAGATAATACCATGTAATACAGTTGATAAGTCGTTTAACTATTAATACGTATGTATTGCGGTGAAATAAAACATCGTAAAGAAACCTGCATGTCTGAAAAATTAAAAGAAAAATATTACTAAGACGTAAAGTCCGTCAACATGCATTGGTGCAGCGCGGCGGATACGTCCCTCTTAGAAATAAATCCTGATGAACGTATAAAGGATGTTAAAGTTTACTTAAATTTTACTTTATTTATGTATTTTTTTAAATAGTAATTTTTAAATAGGGTACATAAAAGCCCAATGTTTCATTGTCCCTCTGTATATATAAATCGTCCTTGGCCACAAAGCCCAAGCATGTAGGTGACGCACAATCGCACTGTTATCTGACGGAAACGCGGCGACACTTTGCTGACTCGGTCACATTCGACTGCCCGTTGAATTACAATAGCATTCCAATTGAGAGTCGATAGGCTGAATAGTTATAAGGTTTTTTATTTTGTTTATTAAAGGTTCCAGCGAATTCACATTCCAATTTCCAAACACCTATTACAAGTTTGCAGTATGTTAACAGATAGCACCGGTCTGTATAAATAAAATATAAGGCCTAAATTAAGAAAGACATGTTGAATTCTTCACCACATTTCGTCCCGTGGATGTCGTAAGACTCTACTATGGAATGTGCCAGAAATTTTTTGGCTTCCAACAGATGACGGTTATAACCAACTCCTGTTACATTTCTCTCCGGGCAAAGATTTATATACTTATAGGTACTAGCTGTTCCCCGCGACTTCGCCCGCGTGTAATTTAGGGTTTTAATGATATTGCTCAGAACACTAATTCTTTTTCTCAAAATTTCGACAGTTAAAGTCCCGTCGAAATCTGTGCAGCAACAAATACACAGACATACAGACAGATCGACAGACAGACACAGACAATTTTTTTTAAAATTGTGTTTTGTTATAAGTACCGTATATACATTCATATGCATTTAGTAAAAAAACTGTAATTTTAACTTTACAAACAGACACTTAAATTTTATTTATTTGTATAAATAACTATATAAATCTTTGTCTTCGGGACAATATGGGGTGAAGTATTCTATTACGCCACCACACAACTACTTGAATTGGGCATAACATAATTTAATAGCTTTTTCGCTATGTGTCAGTCGCCAGAAAATCACTTAATCGTTGCAAACTGCAAGCACAGAATAAATAATAGCACTACGTACAGAAGTTGCACTCCTGAAATGCTTGCCGACGTTTTAACTTTTAATAGCCTACATAATTATTATTAATTAGATAATTCGCGCACGCAAGATAAATAAAACTTTATCGCTGAGCGCGAGTGTCCATATTACTTTGCATCTTTTCCCTTCTTACGTCACGGCAGATTTTCCGTGGTTACTAAGGGCTATCAATATAGAGTAAAAAAATACATTGGGAAATGGTAAGTTACTTAGGTAAAGTAACTATTCTGATTATGATCGACTGACCATATTTTCGCTATTATGTGAATTCTGTGATGCCCAACGCATGCAACTTGCAAGGCCATTCGTCGGGAATCGCGATGCTTGGCTCGGAAGAGATAGATAGATAGTGTAAACAACAAATAAACCCAAAATACGATGTATTTTACTTTGTTAAAAATCTTGTAAAGAAAGTTTTAATTTCAGTATTTTGTGTTATGATAATTATAAATTAAAATATTTTAATTACAAACGACAAGTATGTATATGTATGTATGTGGTACTTGGATAGTGAAGTAAATTTCAACTTAGTTTTATAATAAAGTACTTAGGTATTAATTCTTTAGTTAAATGATTACATAATACTTTTTTCGCTATAAGTACCCATCTAACAAAAAAATGAAATATATCACCTTTCATAATCCTGCGGTAACTTAAAAAATGATATATCTGAATCCTTTTGTTTGCTCATTAATCATCCATCCACGCAACAATTATAGTAGGAACCACGTTTTGCCATTAAAATTTATCAAATTGATAGGTAATATACATATAAATATTACTTTTAAATTACATTAAAACTTTTTCAACTATTTTATCCTACAATTAAATATACTAAACACTAAACAAAAAATATTTCGATGAGTATTTCAACAAGTATTTACAAAAAACTAATTACGTAAATAGCGTTAAAAAAACTTTAACATTCAATCGCCTGGAACGCGCTAGCCCCGACTGAGCATGTAAGCCCGGGGCGCCTCGCGATTGTAGATAATTATTTCACGCAAGTGACACAGACCTGCTGCTGGCCTAGCTTTTGTGAGATTGGCACCTCCAAAAAATGTTGGCACTGACTCTAAATTTACATTCACTTGGCTAAAATTATTAAAGCACTTTGTAATTCACTTGCATCGGTTCGGATAAAAAATGTTGGATGAAATGGTTTGAAAAATAAAATACTAGTCACATGAAACGAGGTAGTGTTATTATAAAAGCCAGTGTAGTGTGTTCCAATACTTTCATTTTGTTCAAGTTTCCCTATCACCTATCGCTATAGTACCTATAAAACTTAGTTTTTTTTTTATAGGATCGGGTGACAAACGAGCACACAGTCCACCTGATGGTAAGTGGTTACTGTGACCCATAAACATCTACATCTATCCTCAATAAAGAATCAAGATGCAGATGTGTTGTCACCCGTGAGGACTAAGATGGAATGCCTCTAGTTCAGATAACAGTTTAGGAAATAGTCTTGCTACGAGTATAATACATTAAATACATTATTCATGACCTTAGATAAGTTAGAGTAAAATACGTTTTAATAAATAAGAATTCATCTATTTGTTTACTTGACTTAGTTAGTAAAAGCCTGTATAAAAGATCATTGTTTACAAAGGTTTCCTTTTATCTATTGTAACTTCGAACTGTAATGTCTATAGGCGTCACTTACCTCGTCGGCGGGCTTGGTGGGCGTGATGGCGACGGTCTCGTTGAAGCATAGACAGGCGCAGTAGTGCCGGTTGGCGTCCACGTCGGTCAGCACCGACACGTAGAAGCGCGGCTCCGAACGCTCCGTCGATAGCGCCCATCCTTGTGGTTGGCAGAACTGAAGCAGAACATGGTTAGATTATATTATACATGGTGGAGCTACGCTGCAGCTATATTATGGTTGTAGTACGAATGGGTCGGCTTGACTGGGGAAAGACCACGCTCTCACAGAATACCAGCATAAAATAGCAGTTTAATGCTGCTGTGTTTCGTATGTTGAGGGTAGAGAATCGGTGAGATAAGATGTAGGTGTGTCTATGGGCCACAAGCGTCCACTTACCATCAGGTGGACTGTGTGCACATTTGTCACCCTTTTTCTATAAAATTAATAAATAAATGTTGAAGGAAAGTAAAATTACAGCCTCTCATTTTTAAAGAAAATAATGGAGCAATTACTTCGCCGCGTTCTCCAGCGCTACTCATGTCCAGGTCACGATAAGCAAATAAAAATCCCTTATACTATACGTCAGCAACCGAACAACTAATGGAATGTGTACCACCGGCGTTCTACACTTCGTTGAAATCGATTAAGTATCGTAATTCAGACGGGAATAGCTAGTTAATAACAATAATAATTTTATTTCAGACTACGCTCCATAACTATATTGTTAGTAATGTTATTAGTAACAATATTAACTTAAAACTATGTTACACATTATTTTATTTTATTTATTTTTTTAATCCTATGACTATGCCCACCCAGTGATTCTGTATGGGACAGTCATATCTTAAGATATCGCTCTCAGGATGCTGTTATTACTGTTTCGTAAGCGTTGCAAGAGTGAGGCTGTTTTCTTCCGAATGATCGCTGGAAATGTCAGTACGCTCTTGCGCAAACATACCGGACGCACTGCAATGCCATGGCAGCCGTAACAACATCCTGAAAGCGTCATGATACTGTACGCGAAGAGCATTGTAAGCTCGACGCGTATGTTACCCACAGGGCACTAGAGTAAACGATTGACAAAACGCTTTGAAAAGCGTTCTGTTAACTGTATCTGTACATCTAGTGGACCTGCGAGCAAGCATATTAGCTCTCACTGTCAACGCTCTGCGCTCCCTTTCTATGTCCTCGTCATCCCGGAGGTCTGCTGTCACAATGTGTCCCAAATATTTATAACTCCACCAGCATTAAATGCACCCCATCGAGGACTACTGGAGGCACATGGGAGGGCTGATGTTTCCCAGCTGAAGAAGAAGTTGACTTTTGTTAGCGTTATATTTTAGCCCGTTTGCCTCCGCATATGTCTCATATATTGACAATAAAGTCCTCAGTGCATTGATTGAGGGACTCAGCAGCACCATGTCGTCAGCATAACTTATATTATTGAAGCAGATATCGAATAGATATCGTTTAATAAATGGAGCATAATAAATTAATGAATAATTGATAAAAACTGCATGGAATTCTAATTTCCGAAACGCGGGCAACTTCTTGCTAACTAATACCAACGCACGCTATTAGTGGATCATAATATCATGTAGAATGTTAAAATATAAATGCTTACCCATTCAATCCCCTCGTGGAAGGGGGTGTCCTCCCAATTAGTTTCAGGGAATCGCTGAAGGATGACGCCGTTACTCAAACCGCCCCCTGTAACAGATACCTATGTTAAGCATAATATTATAACTTGATTATAACATAGTTGAAACGACCTACATCAAAGGTTCTATCACTCTACATCTAATATATATAAAAATTAATGTTTGTTTCTTCGTGTTTTATGCGCAGTCATACCGTATATCAGATTGCGGTAAAACTTTGTCAACATATTGCTTGCAATTCCGCAAAGGTTCTTAGGAGTATGACGTCCCAATGTCATAGTTAATCACGGCTACATCCAGATTAAAAATTATTCATTTTTGTTCCAATCTACGCAGTATGAACTTAGAGTATCTTCAAATAAAAAAAGAATCATCGAAATCTGTTCACCCAGTAAAAAGTTATGAGGTAACACATAAAAAAAACATACAGTCGAATTGAGTCATCATCATCATCATCATTACAGCCCTTCACAAGTCCACTGCTGAACATAGGCCTCCCCCAAGGAATGCCACAAAGCACGGTCCCGAGCCTGCATCCATTGACTTCCTGCATATCTTACCAGGTCGTCACTCCATCTAGTGGGGGGACGTCCTACACTTCGCCTGCCGGTACGAGGCTGCCATTCGAGAACCTTTTTTCCCCATCGGTTGTCAGTTCTTCGAGCTATATGGCCGGCCCATTGCCACTTCAGCTTACTACTTTCTCGGTCGAAGTTGGACTTACCTAGTCGGACTATTTGTCCCAGGTAAACATACTCGTCAACAACTTCGAGCTTAGTGGTCCCAACAACTACCGGCATAGGTGTGACATGGACATTAAACATGATCTTTGTTTTGTCCATGTTCATCTTAAGACCTATCCGTTGGGAAACACTATTGAGGTCATTGAGCATCGTGCTTAGGTCCTCCAGCGATTCTGCCATAAGGACTATATCGTCGGCAAATCGAAGGTGAGTGATGTACTTGCCATTGATGTTGCAACCGTATCCTTTCCAGTCCAGAAGCTTGAAAACGTCTTCCAATGCAGCGGTGAAGAGTTTCGGGGATATGACGTCACCCTGTCTTACACCTCTCTGCAATTGGATAGGTTTCGTACTCTGGTTCTGTACTCGGATTCCCATCGTAGCCCTACTGTACAAGCACTTCAACACTTCGATATACCGACAGTCAACTTGGCACCGCTGAAGGGACTGCAGCACCGCCCAAATTTCGACGGAATCAAAGGCTTTCTCATAGTCCACATACGCCAGACATAGTGGCAAATTGTACAGCTGCCCATAGAACCTCTCAATCTCACTCAAAATCTCAGGTGCCCCGGAAACGATGCTGCCACATTCGGTCTTCAGCTTTGCTGTCAAATCTGTTGAAGAATGTAGCTTCATCTCCCGTCTAACAGCCATGAGATTAAGAGTGTGATCGGAGAGTTTTTGTGTTCTTCTGCGGCGGGTCTTGCAGAAATTAGCTCCGACCGCATGGACAGTTTCCACGAGCTTGTCATTCAAATCGTCCACTTCATTGCAGTCTTCTAGGCACTGAAAACGGTTTTGTAACTCGACCTGAAAGGTTTCGGGACTTTGGATTAGAGCACGAGGGGGACGGAGCGTTGACTTCATTAGACGAGACCTCTCCAACTTAACGTTTAGGTTCAGTGTGCCTCTAACCATTCGGTGATCGCTGCTGGTTTTCACCCTCGCGATCACTGAGACATCACTGAACAGATGTCTCTCTGAAACTGATTTTTTGTCGAACCGTCGGGGCTCGACCAGGTCCACTTCCTGTGGGGCCGCTTCTGGAAGAAAGAGTTCATCATAAAGAGTCCTTCTTTCTCCATGAAGTCGGCCAGCTGCTGGCCCCTTGGGTTCCGTTGCCCTATTCCGAATTTCCCTACTTTCAGCTCACCATTCTCTCTTGTGCCTAGTTTTGCGTTAAATTCTCCCATTAACACCGTATAGTGGATTTTGGAGGAATGCATGGCTCTGGATATATCCATTTCCTCCATCTCCTCATCGGGGTGTGCCGAGGTTGGAGCGTAAACCTGTATGACCTTCAGCGAATAACGTTTGGTAATTCTGAGTATAAGGTACGCAACCCTCGTCGACACACTCCCAAACTTTACAACGTTGTTAACGAGAGACTTGTGGACGATAAATCAGACACCTCCTTGGGACAGATGGTCGCCCTCCCGGTGATAGAACAAGTTGCCGGATTCGAGGATTACCGTGTCCTCCCCCTCTCTTCGGACCTCGGATAATCCTATGATATTCCAGCGCAACTTGTCTATCTCTTCTTCCAGCTCCATAATCTTCTCGTCAGTCCTCAGGGTGCGTGCGTTGTATGTTGCATGTTGCCAGGTCGAGTCGTCTTAGGTGGCAACCGAACCTCCACCGGAGATCTTACCACCCCCTGCCCCGCCCTTACCATGGTCGCCACCGTAGCCAGGAATAGCGGGGCCACCGGGGACTGGGGGCCGTCTCTTTGTTACTCTCATTATGGCGGGGGTTTTTGCCATAGTTGCCACGCTTGGCCAGCGGGTTGGCAACTGCAGTTTTTTTATTGTAATTTTGTTGTTATCAGGAAGATGCTGCTGCCCATCTCCTGCCTGTTTCCCTTTGTCGCCTTTTACGAAACCCACGGGAAGACATGGGGTAGTGGATATTCTTAACCGCCACTACACGGCATCCATCGGCATCGGCAAAGTCGAATTGAGTACCGGCTCCTTTTTGAAGTCGGTAGAAAAAAAAAGTCAGTTACTTTTTTTTTACTTATATGGTCTTTACCACCTAAAACATTACGTATACGTTGACGATATGGCTCAGTGATAGAGAATACCTGACTAGTTTTGTATGCTCGGTTCGAATCCAAGCCAATAACTTTTTATATTTTTTATTTATTAATTGTGACAAACGAGCACACACTCCACCAGATGGTAAGTGGATGATGTGTCCTATAGACATTTACATGTACAACTATATCTATTCTTGAATAAGAATAAAAATCCAAATGTGTTGTCACCTCTGAGGACAAAGATGAAATGCCTCGTTTCCAGTGAAAAGTGTCTCCGGTTCTTTACACTCATCACACGAAACCCAGCACCATTAAGCTGCTATTTTACACCGGTATTCATTGAGAGCGTGGACCTACCTACCCAGTCGAGCAGACCCATTCGTGCTACGACCATAATATAGCTGCAGCGCAGCGTACCTCTACCACGTTTAAGTATGATATGTATAAAGCAAAAACACTTATTCTACCTCTAACCTAATCGTAAGCATAAATGTAACACCACATTGTACACAATTTTTATTATTTTATTACAATTGTACAGCATTATCTATGATGAGTGATGACTCAACAAATCTATAATTGAATAAAGTCCACTTCCGTTCCGGTGCACATCGGTCTGAACTTGGCATGATTATAGCGCGTGGCTATCGTATTTACAAGTAGCTTTTGCCTGCGGCTGCGCTTGCGTGGATTTTTTATGTGTGACTAGCTGTACCTGCGACTCCGCTCGCGTTTAATTAAAAACCGACTAATTTTTTAGTGCACCAAGGATTTAAAAAAATGGAATTTAGAATTGACTTTGAGAGAACTTTTAAACTAAAATATAGCCTATGTGCTGTTCTGGATTGGTAGCTATAATATTGCCAAATTTCATCAAAATCCGTACGGTAGTTTTTACGTGATTGAGACACAAATATCCAAACATCCGAACAAACTTTATCATATATAATATCAGTAAAAAGTAAGACTAGTAAGATTATACGATAAAGGGATTTTCAGTGTTAAGAAAAATTCATTAATTAAAATTAATATTAATTATATTACAGTGGAATCTCAATAAGTCGAATTTTATGCGTGTGGTGAATGACTAGAAAGGGATGGCCTTTTTAGCTTACCATCTTTTTTGAATCTCAATCGAATATAAATGTAGATGTCTCTGAGCCTCACCATTCACTTATCAAAGGGGATTTTTTTAATAGAATAAGGGTGACAAGGGAGTACCAGTCCACATGTATACGTGTACACTTATACGAGGTAGAGCCATGCTGCAGCTATATTAGTAGTATAGTTGTAGCACGAATGGGTCGGCTCAACCGGGGAAGGACCACGCTCTCACAGAATACCAGCGTAAAATAGCAGCTTAACACTGCTGTGTTTCGTATGGTGAGTGTAGAGAACCGGAGACCCTTTTAACTTGAGAATGGGCATTCCATCTTAGTCCTCACTGGTGATTCTTTATTGAGGATAGATGTGGATGTCTATGGGTCACAACAACCACTTACCATAACGTGGACTGTGTGCTCGTATGTCACACTATCCTATAAAAAAATGTATGATAGTAATTGGATCCTGTGGCTCATAGACATCTACATCTATCCCCGGTTGATAATCAAAATGCAGATACGTTGTCACCCATGAAGACTAAAATGGAAAACCTCGTTACTAGTAAAAACGGTCTCCAGTACAATCACAGCATTATTTTGCTCTTTCATGCTGGTATTCCATGCGAGCGTGGTCCTTCCTACCCGTGCAACGTGGCTCTACCGCGTAGAGTTGCGTTGTCGCCTTTGATAACTAAACTTGAATGCTTCACAGCCTGTAATTACTGGCTCTCTACAATGCAGTGAACGCAGCGATACTTAACGCCGGAAATGACCGACACAGACGAGCTTCTGTTTCCTGTATCCGCAATGAAAGGTTTATAAAAGCATTATATACGTAGAAAGAAAATGAATTTTTGATTCACACAGATTAGATTATTAATCTACATACGTAAATTTAGTACTTAGATGTGCGT